>CM046046.1:29206282-29449608 GCA_025215565.1 Flaveria ramosissima | reverse complement strand
GCGCTTCGCCTTATGCTTTCTTTAGTCTCGTGATAAGGTCGGTGTACACACTCATCCTTTAGGCACGGACGCGAAGAGGTTTTTCTCTTTCTTTCTGGCTCAAGGCATTTGCCACTACATTGGCCTTGCCAGGATGGTAGCGAATTTCACATTCGTAATCATTCAGTAACTCGACCCATCTTCTCTGGCGCATGTTTAGCATCTTCTGATCCAGAATGTGCTGCAAACTTCTATGGTCAGTGTATATAATGCACTTCGTGCCATAGAGATAATGCCTCCACATTTTGAGTGCAAACACCACGACACCCAATTCTAGATCATGCGTTGTGTAGCTCTTCTCATGATCGTTTATTAGTCTCGATGCATAAGCAATACCTTGTTGCGCTGCATTAGCACGCATCCTAGTCATTGACGCGAGGCGTCACAATAGACCACGAAATCCTCAATTTCTTCTGGGAGAGCGAGGATAGGTGCACTACACAGTTTCTCTTTGAGTGTTTTGAACGCTTCATTCTGTTCTCGTTCCCACACAAAGGTTGTATTCTTCTTCGTCAGAGTAGTCAATGGTTGTACAATGCGCGAGAAGTCCTTGATAAATCTTCTGTAGTATCCGGCCAATCCAAGGAATTGCCTTATCTTGGTAGGGGTTTCAGGAACTTTCCAGTCCTTAATTGCCTCAATCTTAGAAGGGTCAACTTGAATCCCATTTTCATTTACCACATGCCCTAAAAATTGGACCTCTCGCATCCAAAATTCACATTTGAAGAACTTGGCATATAATTGTTCATTCTTGAGCAACTCAAGAATCAGTCTAAGGTGTTTCTCATGCTCTTCTTTACTAGGGGAGTAGATCAGGATGTCGTCGATAAACACGATCACGAACTTCTCAAGATACGGGCGACATACACGGTTCATGAGATCCATAAACGCCGCCGGTGCGTTAGTCAGTCCAAAGGGCATGACCAGATATTCATAATGTCCATATCTTGTCCTAAAGGCCGTTTTGGGTATGTCTTCTTCTCTTATCTTCAGCTGATGGTATCCCGATCTTAAATCTATTTTAGAAAAGTAACTAGCTCCCTACAGTTGATCGAATAGGTCGTCAATTCTCGGGAGAGGGTAACGCTTCTTCATAGTCATCTTGTTTAGTTCCCGGTAATCAATGTACATACGTAGGGTTCCATCCTAGTCGGCATTCTTATAGCATCACAGATAAATTTTTGTTTAGCATCTCATAATTGGTTTCGAGTAGCCCATGCATCATTTACCCTAAACTATCGCGTCCTAGAAAGAGGGAGTGTATCATACACACCACTAAATATCTCTAATCAAAAAATTGTTTCATTAAATTAGCTTAAGACAATTCATCCATAACAGACACGGGTCAATATTTCCAACACATAACATGACACGTTGCAATTCAATATAAATAGCTCAGCAAGATTTTAGAATCAATTAAGATAGTTTCACAGAGATATAGAGTTAATAGTATCAGCAAACATAATTGTCTCAGAGTTACACTCTTACAAGTTGGAAGGTACCATCACCCCCATAATAATAATAATAGTATCAGATAATAATAGAAATAGTTTCCTTCAACTGTCTATAAGACAGATAATCCCAAATCCTCTCTAAGCCCTCACATCCACTTCTTCTTTAACCACCCTAGCCATCCCAAGTTCTTCTTCCTCTGTTCTTGCTCCAACCGCTGGACCCCGTGCAAAGCCATCATGGCCTGAAATTGGGCAGACTGAGAGGTTCGAGTAGCGTGCTGGAGGGTCAGCTCGTGACGACAAACGGTCTTCAAAATCTCGTCCAGAGCAGCATCGGAGGGACCTACGTCGCTTGCCCGGCGGCTAGACTGGGAGTACCTGTCACCAGCTAGCACACTAGGGCCATCATACATGCTGCACCTCGGTGGCATCCAGTGCTCGTCATGTGGGTGGTGGTGGAGTGGGTCAAATGACGGAGGTGCAGCTGTCGGAATCCTAACAGGTGGTGGAGGAGGTGGCATCCTAAAGGAGACTGAGGGGCCTGGCCTTGCACTCTTGCATGGGCGGGTGATCACACGTGCACCCCTATCCCCGATAGGTGGGATAGGTGAGTGGGTAGGAGCTACGACATGAAGTGAATGGGAGCGCGTCCAGCTCCTAGAGGGGGATGTCGAGGAAGAGTCTTCTGATGGCTCGGTGTCGTCGGATGTGACGGATATCCATCTCGGATGTCCGCATCTCCTCATATAATCCTCGTACTCCGTTTGCGGTGTCGCCTTCCTGAGGCTCCTAGATGGTGCAGTCCCGTCAGTGGGGTATGCTGGTGCCTTACCCTTGTCAGGCATAGTCCTTGATGTCCTGCAAGAAATATCATGAGTAATATGATTTCTCATAGCTCATGATTGTAATGATAATAGTACTTGTGGTAGTGATGGCAATAGTATTCAGATATCCCAATAGTATCAATAACTAGAGGTATCAGTAAGTAATAGTATCAGATATCACTAGCTTCTTCAAATAGCAACAGGTAGAGTAGTTAACATTTAGGAAAAATCTTTAGACCACTTCAAAAGAAATTTCAGAAATCATATGTTTCAAACAGAAAAAGTCCAGCTATTACCTAAAGGTCCATGCTGGAACTTACGCGTCCGGTAAATTCATGATTACGTTGATCAAGTGTAATCATCAATTTACCCAACCCGATCATCCCAATACTTTCCCACAAGGATGGTCCTAAGGTATTAGGGTTGTAGCCTGGGGTCTCACTATGGTATCCCTGACTTCTCTACAACCTTTAGCTCTTATACCAATCTGTCACACCCCGAGTCCAGGTAGGGTGGGACAACACAGACTAGCAACACATATGGCAGCGAAAACAAACCATCATAAGAGCACAAAATGAGAGAACATCACATGGCATTTAAAGTTTAAAAGGAAACATGGCTAGAAATAGATCTAGCCCCCAAATGAATTGTACATCCAACATTAAGACAAAGTGTATTCATCAACAATAATTATAAATTGTTCAAATTGTTTTTAAAATCAAATAAGCCAATGCCATGGTCACGGTGCTAGGTCTAGGTCTTCAACAACTGCTAGAGTCACTTCATAGATTACCTGAAACATGCTCAAAAAGAAATTATGTCAACTAAAAAGTTGGTGAATTCAAGTGCTTATAGTTTAAAAACAAAAGGATTCAATAGAATCCACATTTGATTTATAAGAATCATAGATTCATTGTTGTAGGGGATCACAATCAACCCTGCACTCAGTCCCGGCTAGCCTCTTCAAAAGTTATGTTTTACCGGTTAATCCCGAAGGAAGAACTGAGCCTCAAACCAGTGGACCATACATGCCGGATGGTTCACCTAGTATCTTATAAAAACTTGTCACATGCCACAAACGACCCCGCAGGATCTCAGTGTGGTACCCTTCCCGTTCATCACGGAAGGTATTGTGTGTGGGGGATTCCCCAAGTAGATCTACCCATATAAAACAAGCAGTTCACACAAGAATTAATGATTTTGATACAAATATAAGAAGGTTCTAACATTAACCCCAACATTCAAGCATCATACAATAGCTAATAAAAGGTTTCAATTCAAGTATAGCATGTTTCATCCCAAAAACAGTAGTAAAAAGGGAACACTAGAACTCACCTTAAAATTCAAGCAAAGGATTCTTCGTGTACCGGGAAAAAGTCTCAAGTCTAGCACCCTACCATCAAGATTTAAGTGTTAAGCCACCAATTCTAGGGTTATGAAGATGCACTATGTGTGTCATGAGGTTAATGTCTTACTAGCTTTTGATTTGCTAAGTCTTTATATAAAAAGTTTCCTTTTATAGAAAGTTAGGGTTTCTTAGGAAAGAATACACGATTAACTATGTTGGATCATCTATACAAGTTAGTTTGAATTTTCAAAATAATTATTACTTCAAGGGGTCAGTTTATTGAAGTTTAGCAAAATTTACAGTTTAGTCCTCCAAGTTTCCAAAAATTACAATTTCAACCCCAAAGTTTGATTTCTTGCATTTAATGAATTTATAGCCAAATATTAGGTTCTAGAAGTTAAGTAACTTATTTTAAGTAAGTTTATACCGAGATTTCAGAATTTAGTTCCGGGTTTTATATTTTTATGTCTTACGTTACCGGTTACGGTAAAACCGAAGAGTTTTGACGGTTAAGTGTTGATTTCCACATTTTTAGTCTTAGATCTTTTAAATATTACTTTCATGAAATTTTTATAAGTTTTTAATCTGTTAAAAATGTAGTTCAAGCTTCTTTTAGTTGAAAACATCGTTTTTATGTAAAACCCGTTAAAACGCGTTTTTACCCGTAAATGACCGTTTAAAAGTTTGTTTGACCAATTTTTATCATCTTTAAAAATATTATAGCACTTATCTTACTGAAATCATATGGTTTCTATGGGTTCTGATTTTTATATCATTATTTCTAGGATTTTCCTCAAAACGTTGCTCGGTTAATACCCGTTTTTAGTTAAAAACTGCTTTTAACTTGTCCTTTGACCATTTAATTCAACAAAACTGTTCCAACATTTTGTTAACTCTTTTAGAGCCTGGAATTTGTTTTAATATGGTTAAAGTCCATGTTTTCTTATTTTTAAGTCGTTTTACCACTTTTCGGGCCCCGAGTATGTCCAAATTGCTTACAAGTCTATAACTTTATTATTTACAGCCATTAACATCTCATCATACACCCAGTATCATCCAAAACCTACTGAAATAACACGCCTAACCCACGTTTTCAACATACAACTCAAGAACAAGATGGAAACATAACGATTACACCATTTTCACCCATTACACATGTGTAAAACGTTATAACTTGTGATTAAACATTACCCAAAATTTTTGTAACTTTAAAAGCAGGTTATTAGAAGGTTAGAAAACTGATTTAGTGCAGGTTTCAAACTTAGCTTCGGGAGATTAAAAGATGTGAAAGTTATATGGTGTAATAACACCAAAAAAGAGGGTTTTCTAGGTGTAAATCGGGTTACACGTATAGAATGACTTATATAACGAGTGAGATACCTTCAAAAACGTTAAAAACTCCTCAGGAATAAGGAGATAGCAGTAGAGTTCTGTTAGAACAAGGAGAGTAAGGGTTTTGAGTGAAAAATGAAGATATAACACAAGACATAGCTTAGTTTGGGTGGGTTAATGCTTACAGTTTGTGTAGTTCACGATTTGGGAAGTGTAGAGGAACAAAAACGATCTGGAAAGCTTTGAACAAGGCTGGAGTATCTGGAACAAGGCTGGAGTATCTCGAACTTGTATGAACCGTGCACCAAAAGCTCACAAAACTTCACTTTCTTGCGGTTTTGAGCTTGGCCGATCCTTGTGATGTTGTGTTCTTCGAATTATGGGGCTGGAAGTAGGGAGAAATTGTGGTGTGGTGTGTGTTTTCTGGAGGAAGAAACCGAGAGAGAGATGAGAGTGAGAGGAGTGTTCAAATGTTGCATGCAATGGGAGTGGAGGGAGGTGGTGTGTGTAAGCGGGTGGTGTAGAAGGGTGGAGAGTGGGTGAAGGGGGGCGGCCGATTTTGGCCTCTTATGAGGGATTTTTAATTTAAATTTTTAAATGGTAGATATCATTGTGTAGTATTATTTGTAGTATAGTGTAGAATATTGGGTGGTTTAATTTAGTTAGTGGATGTGTATTGTGCATGATCATGCGTGCATTAACCAAAAATTAAGTGTGTATGCACACATTTTAATTGTTTCAACTATGATTAAATTTTTGCAGGGGTGACTAATTAACTTTCCCGGATCACTAAGTTTCCCTAAGGTAAAGCTTGAACTAGCTAAATTATCACAAAACCACATGAATTAACAAAGATGGTAACAACAATCAACAATAAAAATAATGCTAATAGTAATTATAGGCAATAATATTATCATTAATATTAATTGAATGGGTAATGATACAGGTTGATAAGGCTAGAATTATGACCTAGAGGTTGGTTGTCACATTAAACATGCTTATTAAGATGCAAAATGTTATGTGTTAAGATGTATGCATGGTCATTATATGAAGGATAAAGTTTATATTTTCTTATATTGACTAAAACTAGAACTCACTCAGCAAAGCTGACTTTTGTGCATGATAGTTGGCAGGTAGATGCTGCTGCTGAGGATGGCACAAGGTGGGAAGCTACTTGGATGGCAATGGATGGCAAACTTGTTTATGAAATCTTTGATTTTAATTTAAGACAAAGTACTATGTTTTTATTCCATTTGAAAGACAAATATATGACTACAATATGATTTACAAGTTTCAAATGAATGACTTTTTAATTCCGTTGCAAATGTTTTAGTTATTAAAATGATTTTATGCTATGATTAACCAACTGTAAGGCTTCCCGGGAACGGGGCCTTACAGTTAGAGGTTTGAATGATTGAGAGGATGATTTTGGTGGTTGGTGGGTAGATGATTATTGGGTTCTAGGAAGTGTTTTGGGTTTAAGGATAGGTAGTGGTGGTGGTTGTTGTGAAGCAATGGGTGAGGATAAGGGTAAAGTTGATGGAGTAAGTTCAGGAGTGTAGGGTACAGTGGTTGGTTTAGTTTTGATGGGGATAGGGAAGGGAGTTGGCTCAGGTTTAAGTTGGGGTTGTGGTTGATGTTGATGTGTGGGTTTGGGTATCATCCTCTGAGTACTTGTGTAAACCTCCTTCCTTCTTCTTGAGCGATTGTCAGCCTTGATGTCATTGACATGTCGCTGTAGGGTCTTTTCAGCCATGGGACCAACTTGTCTGCTAGAGAAGCCATGGGCTCTTAGATATGCCTTCATCCAGGCTTTGTCTCCCATCTTCTTGGCTGCTACAAGTTTTGCTTCTTCCTCTTTCTTCTTTTTTTCCCTAAGCTTTTCCCTGGCTGCCTTCTTCCTCTCCTTATCCATTTGATCTTGTTCTTTATGGAAGACCCACAAGATCGTATCATGTTATGAGGAGTTAGTTCTTCAAGAGAGTAGCCCCTAGTGCATAGGAAGGCTATCCTCTCACTCCTCAGCTGTTGCTCAGCTTCTTCTTTCTTTCTCTTCTTTTCCTCCTCTAAGGCCAACCTTGTTGCTTCCTCTTGTTCTTTCTGCAACAGGGTTTCCCTTTTCAACTCCACCAACTCCTCAAGTGGTAAGAGGAGCACTTCTTCATTTGCTACTCCAAGATTGTCAATAATCTCCACTCTCTTTTTGTTGTTGATAGCCTCCTAGGCTGCCATAGCTGCTTTGCTACTTGCAGCTGGTAGCTTCCCGGTGGGGAGTCTAGCTTTATTTCTGAGATTCTCCATCCTTTCCTCCTCTAACAGTTCTTTCGTAGTCAACTTCCTCTTACCTTTAATGTCTTCGAAAGCTTGAGCCTTTTGGAGATTCAGGTGCAGAGGATTCAGGTTGGTGAGTGGTGATTTGAACTTGTGATGATGAAGGTGTTTGAGTGAGAGGGGTTTTGAGAAAGTGTTCACTATTTATCTGAGAGGCTAGTTCAAGAATTGCGTCTGTGATAGATAGATCATAAGACAAAGAAGATAACCCTTCCGCAACTTGTATCTCAGCTTCGAAAGATTAGGATAATCCTTCCACAGCCTTGACTTCAGCTTCGGAAGTTAGTGGGATTACACTACCTGACCCAACTGTGGACCTTAGGTTGACCAAATCCTTCCTCAGTGGTAGGTGGTGCATTCAACCTCTAAAGCTCTTTAGCTCAAAAGTATGCCACAGTAGCATCCGGGCATGGTTGTTCAAGTGAGGAGCTCATTAGGAACTTAGATAAAACCTATTTAGATCTATGAGCATCCTTGGGTCCACTTGAAGAATAATAGGAGGAGACTTAGGGAAAATAGTTGCTTGTTGAGCAGGGTATCTAGAAGATAGTGTAGAAGGAGCCAAGCTTTGCTTCGTATGTGTTTCACTCTGAACATTCTCCCCCTTTTTTGTAGCATCATCTTGAGAGCTTGATGAGCTAGAGGAAGACTTCAGAGAGACTTGGTACATGCCAAACAGATCTCTCAATCTGTGTCTCAACTAGTTGAGCCTTGAAATTTTCAATCTCAAGTTGCTGAGTGGCAGACCTATCCTCTAAAGTCTTAACCCTGGATTCAAGGTTTGAGGCTTTAGAAAGTAGGTTTCTAATTGTGATTTGCATTCTTCCCTCATCTTCTTTAGAAGAATTATGGGGAGATGAGGTAACATACCTAGTATGTTCATCCTCACAACTAGATATTGTTTCTTGGCACCCTAGTTTCCTTTGCCTAGTGATGTCTCTTTCATAGTCATCAAGAGGTAAAGTTGTCATAGATTCAGTCTCATAGGTGTTTCACTATCCTGAGAGTCCAATGAGACACTCTCAGTAGTGGCAGCTGAATCTACATGAGTCCCATCCACATTAGTGTAGCTCACCTTAGCTTGGCTTTCTGATGAGGGCTAGAAGTCAGAGGTTTCTCTAGGCTTAGTTGATCTTTAGATGGGTGTTGTAGATCAACATCATGGCCTTGGAGGAACATGAAATCTTCATCAGTACCGGTAAAGGATATAAAAGTTATGCCTAATGACCCGGGACCTTGATCAATGTCTAGAGGCATTGAGCCTATGATCCGTTGTCCCTTTTTGGCTGCTCAGGAGAGTATAGTGACTCACCCTTTAAAGCTTGGGTTTGGGGCTTATAGGGTTGAGAATAAGGAGACTCAATTCCCATATTAAGGTCAATTGTAAAGGATGGTTGGACCTCAGACTGAGTGGGAGCCCGTTGTTCCACTCTAGCCTTTTTGGATTGAACATGGGAAACTTGTTCAATCAGAGTAGATTGAACAAGGGTTTGCTTGAAACATCTCTGATATGCGTATTTGATGGGGTAGGAAGGAAGAATTGGCATTGAAATGGTTATTGCTAGTGTGGGTTCATCACCTATGGGATGTATAGGGATGTCACCAGGGGCCATTAGCTCAATCATACCTGGAAAAAGTGTGGTATGTCTTTCGGTAAACTTGGAGGATACCCTCTTCAAAACCTTGAAGATGGATGGCCTCATGTGAGGGATAGGAAGAGTAACTGCATAGACAAGCTTATCCTGATCCATCTCACACTTGATTATATGCTGAATAAACCTGGGATACATGTAGAATGTCTCCCTTTGAAGGTTTCCTCTAAGGTTATTCATAAACCTTAAGTAACTGAACCAGAGGCCCTTTACCAACCCATGAATTGGCAGCCTGGATCATATGGAATTTGATCCCATCCCTCGGACTTATTTGATAGACAGTGAAGAACTATGTGAAGCAGGAACTTCCAGTTGTAGGAGAAGTTGAACTTGTAGACAATGGACCTGCTCACATCTCCACTATATCCCATTTGGGCATATGTGTCTTTCAAATCTGATTTAGGGAATTCAGTAGGAGAACCTTCATCATGAAGCTCTAAGTGCTCCCTGATTGTCTGTTTAGAGATGACCGACTCTTGGCTATAGATCCTTGATCTGATAACCCTAACTCCATTCAGGGTATCAATCTGACCATTTGCCCAAAATTCGGCCATATGGTTGGAACAGACAGTGGGGTTTACAGTAAGGGTTGTGTCGTAGGTTGACTGGGTTAGAAACTGGATGATTTCTGAGAAGTCAGCATCCTTTGAAGAGTCAAGGAGTGCGACTTGGTTGTGTTAGGGGTTTAGTGTCATTGTTGAGAAAATTACAGAGAAAGTAAGGTGAATTTGGGAGTAAAAGTGAAGACGAAGGAAACTTAAGTCTTTAAAATTGGTAAAAAGATTAAAAGGATAGGTCGGAAGTATTTAAATGGGTGAAATGACGGATGGATAAGGTGAAGTGACAGTTTGGGGTAAGATGTGACAAGGGCGGTAAGGATAAATCCATTTAAAATATTCCGACATTATTAATAAAATCTTTACCTTTTTGCAGAATAGGGCCCAAAAGATTTTCGTTACACAGTAAAGCTTTCTTCCGAGAGTAAGAGCTTTTCCGTGAGTAATCTCTTCCGAAGCCAAACTTACTTCCGAAGGTAAATATCATCATAAGAGAAATTTACTTCCGAGAGTAAGAAGGTATTTCGAGTGAAGAAATTTTTAAGCTTCGGAAGTAAAATTTGATATGAAGTCAAATGTTCTTCCGAGGCAAAAACTCTTTGGAAGATAAAACTATCTTGGAGGAATTTTCCTTCGGAAGATAAATATATCATCTTTCGAGGGATAATTACTCTTCGGAAGAACCCATACTTAGTAAATTTTTAAAGAAATACCTTTTGTAACAGGGCTTAGATTGGACTGACAAATACAAGACACATTTTGAAAAGGTTTTCAAAAGAGATAAACTAATCAATGTTTATCATCTCAATAGCTGTAATAAGATACTTAAATCTTTGTTCATCAAATGCTTTGGTGAACAAATTAGCATATTGTTCATTTGAGTCAACTTTGACTAGTTTAATCAGGTTTTTCTCATGAATATGTCTAATGAAATGATACATGATGTCAATGTGCTTTGTCTTTGAGTGCTTGACAGGATTTTTTGTAATGGAAATGGCACTCTTGTTGTCAATGTGAATAGAAGTCTCCATGAAATTGAAACCATAGTCTCATATCTAATTTTCAATCCACAGCAACTGAGCACAGCAACTAGCAGCAGCGATGTATTCAGCTTCAGTAGTTGATGTTGAGACACATGATTGCTTCTTGCATTGCCATGAGATGATCCTTCCACCAAAAAATTGACATCCTCTTGATATTAATTTCTTGTTGATATTGCAGCCACCATAGCCACTATTAGTGTAGCCATAGAGATTGAAGTTTTGATTCCTTTGATACCAGAGACCCAGTTTAGGTGCTCCTTTAAGGTATCTAAGGATTCTCTTGGCAGCAACTAGGTGAGACACCGGTGGAGCAGCCTGATATCTAGCACAAATGCAAGTTGAAAACATGATATCAGGTCTACTTGTTGTGAGATACATCAGAGATCCAATGATTGCCCTATATTGATGTTGACTAGTATCCTCCCCCTTAGAGTCAGGACAAAGATTATGATTTATGGTTATAGGAGTCTTTACTGGCTTACAATCCTTCATATCAAATCTTTCTAAAATGTCATTTACATATTTAGATTGATTGATAAAGAATCCTTCTTTCATTTGCTTCACATGAATTCCAATGAAAAAGTCCATTTTCCTTATGGAACTCATCTCAAACTTCTTCTTCATAATGCTCTCAAAGTCTTTATACATTTGGTCATTTGAGGAACCAAATATGATGTCATCAACATAGACTTGTACAAGCAAAATGTCTTTCCTGGACTTCCTTATTAATAAAGTTTTATCAATGTTACCTCTTGTGTAACCATTCTTCAGGAGAAACTGAGACAAGGTCTCATACCACAGCCTAGGTGCTTGGGTAGCCCATAGAGAGCTTTATCCAATTTGCACATATAGTTTGGGTGTTATGGGTCTTCAAATCCTTGAGGATGGCACACATAGACTTCTCTGTTTATATCCCCGTATAGAAATGCACACTTAACATCAAGCTGGTAGATAGTAAAATTCTTGGATGCAGCATAAGTAAGAAAGATTCTAACTGTCTCAAGTCTTGCAATAGGTGCAAAGACATCAATGTAATCAATTATCTCCTCTTGAGTGTATCCTTGAACTGCTAGTCTTGCCTTGTTGTTGATAATCAATCCTATATCATCTCTCTTGTTTCTGAATACCGACTTTGTGCCAATGGGTACTTGACCAGATGGTAGTGGACATAGGTTCCAAACCTTTTGTCTCTTGAATTTAAGCAACTCATCTTGCATTGACTCAATCCAACTACTATCTTTGTGAAGTCGCTGGATCGGTAGACATCCGAGCGTGTTCTTGACGGAAGGATAAACAACCAAGAGACAAACAATAGAACGAACTATAATAAAATGGTTTCATTGATCAAACCTAATGATTACAAGCTCGTTACAACATTAAAATCACGACTCTTGGCAAGGACATCGAGCATGATCTCTCCTCTCATCCGACAGCACCTAGGCCATGGGCACACTCTCAAAACCCTATCTCTCTACACAATGAAACTGGTATTTATAGGCATCAGCCCATATCAGATGCGACTGGGCCCATTCGTACGATTGGGCCATGCGTATGGTTCAATCGTACGACTGGACCATACTTATGGTTCAGTCTTACGAATGGCCCAATCGCATCTCTCAGTCGCACGACTGGTCCATTAGCATGGCTCAGTCGTACGACTGAGTTTCATTCGCATATGCTCCTGCGAATGACCCAGTTTCATGTGTTTACAACATATCAGGTGTATTACATTAAGCCTAAACTATTCAACAAGCGACGGACACACTATATATATGACAATATATGCTCCAACAAATTCCCCCTTCGACGTTGCTTGCGAATAGTAGATAACACCTCTTACAAACTTCAGTCAATCTTTGCTCTGGTTTCCAATAGAATCAAACGAAAAACCATATTATCCAACATTGCTGATCCTTCAGGTTGCTACAGTATCCCTGAAAATGAATTTAGGCACAATAGCTTTCATTTACTTTGCAGAACACCATCATAGCAGCAAGATTCCCCATATGACTGGTCTTTCCAGATAATAACATGAACAGTTTTCCATTGCTTCAATCTTCACACAGGCTAACCTGATTAACATTAACACCTGCAGAAATTCTATTGGATCTAGAAAGGCTGGTGCAACCAAAACCAAATCACTTAGAATATTTTGGTACAACAAATAAAGGACTTCCGAAGCCAAGTGTGGAACTTCCGAAGGAAAAAAGGAGCTCTTCTGGAGACCAAGTGTAAAACTAACTTCCGAAGGAAAACTCCAACTTCCGAAGACAAAGAACTTACTTCCGAAGATCAAGACTTAGAATGACAGATCAGAAGTCAACTTCCGAAGTATAGAAGTCCTCAAGCCTCGGAAGTATAGAAGCCTCTTCCGAAGTATAAGTGGCTTCGGAAGAACTTGTTCTTCCGAAGCCAACTTACCTTCGGAAGACACTGCTCTTATCCAGTGGACATAAGTATGGTCTCTCTGACACTCCGTTGCAGACCTCTGAGATACTGCATTGCGTTTTCTCAAAAGCCATGTAGTTGACCATACTTTATTCCACTGTTTACCTTTATAAGTTAGTACAGTTTCCATCTTTAGTTGGTGACAAAAGGTAAGTCATGGACATGTCATGACTACCATATCTTAGATAATACTTTATCTAAGATACCTTAACTTTAGCATTGTAGTATATGCTTTAGTCTTAGGTTTCCAACTGGTATCAAAGTATATCCGGCTGTAGGATCTAGTATATATACTTTCTCATTGTAACTCATGTTTTATGCTTGTAAGAGTCTTGTAATATCTTGAGTTGAGAAGTAATATATACAAGTGCCTTGAAAATTATTTCTGTGTGTTCCCTGCTACTTATTATATTATTATCAACTCTTGTAAAAGACTTTAATTCATCTGATTTGAGTGTTCTATAAGTGAGTTTGAGAGAAAACCAAGTGTTTAAAATGACAAACCCGATCCTGCAATTGGTATCAGAGCTATTTAGGCTCTTGATTGTGAGATCTTACCATCCTAATCAACCTGTTTTTCACTCCTCCTTATACCACACTCAAAATGGTCCTCAACAAATCTTAAGTAGAGATGGGGACGATGACCAAAGCTCCCATCATCACTCCTGAAAACTTCAGGTCATGGAGCAGAAGAATGGAAGGCTTTCATCAGGTATCAAGACAGCAAGATGTGACAATCCATTATCAATGGCCCGTATAAGCCAAAGGTAGCTGTTGGAAATGGTGCCATGATTGAGAAAGTTGTTGAAGATTATTCTGATGGGGACCGGAAGAAGCTTGACATTGACAGCAATGCTATGACTGTTCTCATGACTGCAATTCCCAACTCCATCATGGTGGGGTTTGAGCACTGTAAGTCTGCCAAAGAACTGTTTGATGCACTTGCTCAAATGTACTTTAAGCTCAAATGACTCCAAGAAGGACTCACTGAAGCAGCAGTTCGAGAACTTCACCTACGTTGCTGGAGAGACTCTTAGCCAGCAATACTTCAGGTACATGGATCTCATTTCTTCCCTTCAATCTGCGGGAATTGCTCATGAACTTAGAGACCTTAGAAGAAAGTTCATAAGTCCATTACCCTATGAGTGGACATTCTACTGTGTCTCTATCAAGAGAACAAAGAACCTGAATACACTCACCATGACTGAACTCTATGGCATTCTTGATGGATACCGTTTGGAAATGGAGAGTAAGAGGGGTCATCAGACAAGCAGACCCTTGAGTCTTCCTGCTAGCAACGCTTTAATGGTTGCTGAAGGCTCAGGAACCTCCCAGCCTCAATAATACCTGACTTACGCCCAGCAGCCATCTTGTTCTTCTGGGCCATACATCACATTTCCTGAGACTCCAAGGTCTCAACAAGCTCAGCAAAGCTCCTTTCAGGACAGCTGTGCTTTTGTCTCAAGAAGTGGACACTCGAATGATTATCAATATTGCTTTGATGATCTAGAGTGTTTCAGCCGGATGACGTGAAATACGTGGACATAGTCCAACAAATGGCTCTACTAACCTACAGAGCAAAGAAGTTCTTTAAGAGAACTAGAAGGCAATTTCCCCAGAACCCAATCAACAGCAAATTTGGGTTTGACAAAACCAAGCCCAAATGTTACAACTGTAACCAACTTGGTCATTTTGCAAGGGAATGCAAGGCTCCCAACTCTAACCCAGGAACCCCACTGGCCTCCACACATCCCTCTACACCAAAGCCCACCGAAAAGTCAACAGAAACAACTGCAATGGCTCAAGAAGTTGACTGGAGCTTCATGGTACAGGATGTGACTCCTGCTCAAGCACTCATGGCCGGAACAGATGAAAATAAGGTATATGAACATCTCTGTACTCCTGCCTGTATTGCTAAGGTTAAATTGTATCAGGACTACAATATGGAAATTAAATCCGATATTGAATCTCTAAATGTTTTAAAATCTGATTTTAAAAGGGCTGAATCTGACTACCAAAGAAAAATCAAGGAGTTAGAGAAAACTGTGTCCCTCTTAAAACATGAACATACAAACTACAAGACTCAAATCAAGGATTTAATATCCAAATTGACTGAGGCTCAAGCCCAGCTTGTCACTGCTGAGGCTCAAGCCAGGAAGTATGCTATTTCCGAGCAAAACTTCCAAGCCATTCTTGCATCATCCTCTCACTCAAAACTTTGTTTCCAAAACAAAGGTGGGTTGGGAACCAATACAATTGCTTCACCACACTCCTATCAGTCTATAAGACAACCAAGGTGCGGTACTAAGGAGCAAGAGGTTCCATCTGCTGACCTACCTTCTCATGAGTCAAAGAATTATACAACCATGGAGACCATCACAGGGAAGAACCAGGTAATTATACCCTCTTCCACCAATGATGATCAAACCCTGACCACCAAAGCCAGAAGAAGCAGAGCTAAGGCAGCCAGAAAAACTGCCAAGAAAGTGGCTGAGTCTATGCTAAAGATAGATCCAAAGCAAAAGGGTGTATTTATCTCAGCTGGATTCCAGGTGGTTGGAAACTCTGATTCAGGAAAGGAGTGTAATACCAGCACTCCTGTCCTACCAAAGGATCAGAAGTTAAAGGGAAATGTTGCTGATGAAGAGAGAAAGAACAAGAAACAGCAATCCTCAAGTTCCCAAAAGATTAACATTGCATGCATAATGTGTGGTCTGCAAAACCACATGGCCAAAGATTGTTACTACAATCCTGCTAGCACACATTATGCAGATAATGTTAAAAAGGAAGGAGTTAGGGAAGGTTTCTCATTTGGACCATATCAAATGGTGCAAGTGCTGAAAAAGGGAAAGCTTGTTTCCAAAGCAAGGCTACTTTCGGAAGAAGATCCTTCTTCTGAAAGGAAAAAGGCTTCGGAAGCTAAAGCTATCAAGACTCAAAATAATAAAAGAGTCCCCTTGAAACCATCCCAGAAGAAGACTGCTTCGGAAGAAAAGGTGGTGAAGGCTTCTTCCGAAAAGAAAGAAGCTTCGGAAGAATGCCAAGCTACAAAAGCTTCAACAAGCTCATCCTCCATGATCAACCAAGGGATGGAATGGAAGATCAAGGAAGATGCTGTAGCCCAAACCTCTTCTTCAAAGACTACCATTGAACCCCCATGTATAAATTTTGGTTCAATTATGTCATTATCATTGGAAGAACCCAAGACCAACAAGGCTTGGGTTTCCAATCAAAAAGAATCATCTCATCTTATGTGCAAGGACATCCATATGACAAGAATAACAATGTTTGGATTGTCGATAGTGGATGCTCCAGGCACATGACAGGGAACAGATCTCTCCTTCAACAATTTCAACATTATGATGGAGGTCATGTCCAGTTTGGAGGTGAGGCCGGAGGATATATTTCAGGCAGAGGAAGTATATCCAATGAAGTTGATAAAGTTAACTTTGTCAAGCAGCTTGAACACAACCTATTAAGTGTTTCTCAATTTTGTGATCAAAAGCATCAAATGCTCTTCACAGAACATGAGTGCATAATCCTCAAACCCGGGATGACAATTCCTCAGGAATTGGTGCTTCATAGATCTCCCAGGAAAGGGGATATGTACAAGCTGGATATGAACAATGCTTCCCCAGTAGGAGAAGTATCATGCTTTCTTTCCAAAGCTGATGGTGATGAGTCAACACTATGGCATAAACGAATGTGTCATGTAAATTTTAAGACAATGAATAAATTGGCTAAAAATACTTGGTACATGGTTTGCCTAAAAAGGAATTTTTCTGCAAAGATAACTGTGTTGCATGCCTGAAAAGGAAACAACACAGGACATCTCATAAATCAAAAGTTGTTAACTCCATCACCACCCCATTACACTAATTGCACATGGATGTATTTGGTCCCACAAGTATAATGAGCATTGGAAGTAAATCATATTGCCTTGTGATTATTGATGATTTTACTAGATTTACATGGGTATTCTTTTTTAGAACTAAAGATGAAACTGCTGAAACTTTGAAATCTTTTATTCTTAAAAAAGAAAATCAAATTGATCACAAACTTAAAATAATTAGAAGTGATCAAGAGACTGAGTTTAAGAACCAAGTTCTTGACTCATTCTGTAACTCAAAAGGGATTGACAGACAATATAGTGCTCCTAGAACTCCTCAACAAAATGGTGTTGCTGAGAGGAGGAATAGGGCACTTATTGAGTCTGCTCGGACTATGTTAGCTGATTCAAAGCTGCCTCTAACATTCTGGGCAGAGGCAGTCAGCACTGCATGCTATGTGCAGAACAGGGTTCTTGTAGTAAAGCCACATGGAAAAACCCCTTATGAGTTATGGAACAAGAGGCCACCGTTCATTGGCTTTCTAAGGTCTTTTGGCAGCAGGTGTACCATACTTAACACAAAAGACAATTTGGGAAAATTTGCTGAAAAGTCGGATGATGTTATCTTTGTTGGATATTCCTCTAACTCTAAAGCTTATAGAGTTTATAACATTAAAAATCAACAATTTGAGGAATCTTCCAACATTGTAGTCAATGAGCACACTCCTTGTGTTAAGGGGAATGGCCCTGATCATATCTTTGACTTAGAATTGTTTCCAAACTATTCTAAACCATCTTGTGAGAATGTTTCAGCTGGAACAGGTGCTCAAAGTGACTCTGATGAAGATCAACTGTTTGAGCTTCCCAGACCTATTTCAAGTCCACCAAGAGCTACAGCAAATCAAGTTCCCACTATTGAAAGATCTGATAGTATAACCATCTCAAGCGATAGTGGAGCTTCAACAAGCAGTTCACCTGTTGACTTTCAAACCTCTTCAGGTGATCCTGCACAACACCAAGCTGATGAAAGCAACAGGCAACTGTTGATGATGCTTCACAGCAAACAAATGATGATGTTTCTCTTTCATTCAATCAGTCCTCATTGAATGAGCTTGAAACTGTGACACCCGGTCAAACAGGTCAACACTCGAAACCATTCGCAATATTAAATTAATAGTTATTTAATTATTATATATGATTTATTGAATATTTTACATTAACGTTTTAACGAACCTTCGAACGATTTAACAAGTTGCTTGTATATAATAATAATAAATAAATAAATGATTAATTAATAATAATAATAATAACAATAATAATTAATTAATAATAATAATAATTGAAATTTGGAAGACATGCATGGATGACAACTAAGTCATCCATATCTTCTCGAATCCTTTCTTAAACCCACAACCCCTTCATTTCCACCACCCCTCCCACTTCCACACACACACACACACCACACCACCATCAGCCACCCCCCACCGCCGACCACCTGCCACCGCCACCTGCTACCGCCACCTCCACCGCAGCCGCCTACACCACCGCCTGCCGCCGCGACCACCACCTCCATCCCCCAACCACGACCGCCACCCTCAACACCATCACCCATCGTCGCCATCACCCACACCACCAACACCCGTCGCCATCGCCACCACCACCTTCATCACCATCGACCGCAACCACTACCCCCATCACCATCGACCACCGTCACCATCACCTACACCATCAACCACCATCGCCACCTTGAACACCATCACCACCCGAAACTAACAAACCCCCTCCTTCTCTCTCGGTCACCACAATCTCATCATCATCTTTGAAGGCTTTCACTCTACTCTCATAACAAAACCTTAGATTAGAACCCGAAGTGTTCATCAAGAGTCAAGGATCGTGCTAGCATTGTATGTTAAGTCCAATCCTTTGTTACTAAAGGTATTTTTGATTAGGCTGTGTAAATTTGTTCATGCATGGATGATCAAGATGAAGATCTTGATGAACCCTAGTTAACCCATTTAAAGATTGCATGAAATGGTTGTTTTTATGATGATTGGGTATAAAATGGTTCTTTAAATGATTAAATGAATCTGAAAATGTATTGGTAAATGATTTTAGTTTGATAAAATCATGTTACTTGGAGATTTAGATAGTAAGAATATATATGTGTATGTATACGTCACGTATGTATGTATGTATGAACATATACGTGGAAGATTGATGTATTATGGCCTTGTTAGAAACATTAGGTAAATTTTATTGGATGAAGGATGATTGTTAGTATGGTAACTTAGGATAATAACTAAGTTGAAGACTGTAAGGATTCCTTTAAGTCTGATGCAAACCAAAACATCCAATGTCTCTCTGCAACACATGCACTAAGTACTGAAGAAGAAATGCTTCGGAAGTTTTACACCATACACTAGAAAATATTCTAAGTGTAAAATCTTCCAAAGCCAAGACCAATATCTTCCGAAGCCAAACATGAAGTCTTCCGAAGCTTCAGAGACAAAGTCTTCTGAAGCTTCATCCTATGAAGACAGATTTCTTCCGAAGACTTTTAGTAACATGCTTTATCTGATGTACTGTTCCATAAAGCTGGACACCTTTCCGCTGCATCTCTGTAAAGTCACCAACTTACATGAGTTGGTGAAAAGGTCCATGCTTTTAGTAACTGTACATTGAGGTCTTGAGTCTGTAACTTTCTACTTTATGTACTTTATCCTTTTGTAATAGATAAGGATGTGAGCTATGGCATGTCATAGTCATAAGGTCAAAAGACAGATATGCTTTTTGATTCTACAGTTTATTTTGTTTGTGTCTAGTCAATTGTATCCAGCTGGCTTTCAAAGTATAGCCCGCTGTAGGTTGTAGTATAAGTATTCCAACTCCTAGTATCTTTCTTTATGCTTTGTAACACTTGTAAAAGAACTTGAGAAAGCAATATACTGCCTCCTTGAAACCCAAATATCTTGTTTTGTCTCTTTATCTTTACTTGTGTTCTTTGTAACAATATATTGGTTAATCCAGTTTACTGTTTGATCAAGTTTAGTTAATCTCTTCTTTGTGTTGTTGTGTTGTAATTGTTAAGCCCTTAACCGGTCCTGCAATTGGTATCAGAGCATTTCAGGCTCTTGATATAAGATCTCACCATCTTAAGATCCCTCACACACACAAAAACTAAACTCTCCAAATGGCATCCATTTCAAAGACTGATATGGAGACTGGAACCATGAACAAATCCCCACTGATCACTCTTGATGACTTTGACACCTGGTGTATGAGAATGGAAGGTTTCATCAGGTCTCTAGACTCAAGAATGTGGGAATCTGTTGAAAATGGACCTTTCATACCCAGCACTCCTTCTGCTACTGGTGCTGGTATGATCCCAAAAGATGTGGCCAACTACTCTGATGAAGATAGGAAGAGAGTAGAGATTGATAGAAAGGCCATGACTGCTCTTCACACTGCCCTTCCAAACTCTGTGTACAGAGGTTTTAAGAAGTGCAAAACAGCTAAACAGTTATAGGATGCACTAACACTGATGTATGAAGGCTCCTCTGAAGCCAAGGAGAACAAGAAGGATCTCCAGAAGCAGCAGTTTGAAAACTTCACCTTCAAAACAGGTGAAACCATGACTCAACAATACTTCAGGTATGTTGAGATAGTGGATACCCTAGTGGATGGAGGAGTTCCTCTTGAAAACAGGGACATTGTAAGGATGTTCATGTCCTCACTTCCTAGGCAATGGACACACTACTGTGTGGTGATCAAGAGGACTGAAAATCTCAAAACTCTTACTCTGACAGAGTTATATGGGATTCTCAGTGGCTACCAGATGGAGATGAACATGCAAGGTTCATCTGGCAACTACAACAATCAAATGGGTTCAGCCCTGCATGTGGTTGAAAGGGATAGCATAGAACCCCAACATCATCTCATATGCTACCCTGACAACTCACCAAAGGGTCCTTTCATCACCTTCCCAGAGACACCCAGGGAGAACTACACTCAAGGAAGCCCATTCCAAGAGACAAGCTCTTCTCAAGCCTTTGTGTCTTCTGATGAAAGTTGTGGGAACTCTCTCTTCACTCTTGAAGACGTGGACTGTATCCATCCAGATGATCTGAAGTACATGGAAATAGTTCAGCAGATGGCTCTCCTCACTCATAGAGCCAAGAAGTTCTACAAGAGAACTGGAAGGAGGTTTCCAAGCAATGCAACCAGTGGAAAGTTTCGCTTGGATAAAAGTAGAGTCAAGTGTTATAACTGTAACTTGATGGGCCACTTTGCTAGAGAGTGTAAGGCACCTAAAACAAATGGTGGCCAAACACAAACCAGACCAAACTACACTGACAAAGCCCCTCAGAATGAGAAGCCAAAGCAACATGTTGCTGTTGCTGTTGAAGAAGGAGGCTTTGACTGGAGCTTTCAGGTAGAAAATGCTTCTCAAAACCAAGCACTAATGGCAGACCATGATGAAGCCAAGGTATTTGAACATCTTTGTGATCCTGAATGCATTGCTAAAGTAAACAGATATAGGTCCTATAACTTAGAAATGAGATCTGATCTTGAGTCCTTAAACATATTAAAATCTGATTTTAGAAAGTCTGAAAATGATTACAAGTTAAAGATAGAGGACTTAGAGAAAACCATTTCAGTTCTAAAACATGAACATACAGATTTTAGGACTCAAATCCAGGATCTCATAACTAAGTTGACTGAGTGCCAGGCTGAGCTTGTGATCAAAAAATCCAAGGCAGAAAAGAGTGTTCTTGAAGAAGAGACCTTCAAGAACATGATATCCTCATCCCTGCACAACAAAGTGTGCTATCATAATAGACAGGGACTGGGATCAAATGAGATAGCTCCTCCACACACAATCTTGTCTGGAAGATATCCTAGGTGTGGAACTTGTGAAGATGAGCTTCCTCTCATAGATCCTATAAGTGAAGAGGATGAAGAAGAGATAATGAAGAATTCCTCTGAGAAGAGTGAAGAGGAGGATTCTACTAAGGGACACTATCCTTCTGAGGAGAAGAAATCTACTGTGATGACCAAGTCAAAGAGAAAGAACTTGATCAGGAAGAGCAAAAGAAAAGCAAAGAAGGCTCAGGAGATCAAGGCTACTTTTGATTCTAAGCAGAAACAAGTTTTTATCTCTGCAGGGTTTAAAGTAGTAAAGACTGAAGACATCAACCAAGACTCCTAAGCTAAGAGTTCTGGTTCTTGTTCAAATCATCTCAGTACAAAGAAGAAGACTGAGCTGCTGTGTCCCACTGCTGCACAGCCTGGACCATCAAACTCCAAGAACAGTTCACAGCCCAAAAGAATTGTCTCAGCATCTACAAAGATGAAGGTGGAGAAGGGATGTGACCAAAGACAGTCTTGCTTTCATAAGGAGACTCTTTTGAAGAAGAAAATGTTATGTGTCATGTGTGAAAGTACCTCTCACATTGCTAAGGATTGCCCATATAATCCTAAAAGTACTATCCACATGACCAATACAAAGACTTCAAAGAGTTTCAAGAAGATTCAAGCTTCGGAAGGAAAATTTGTTTCCTTCGGAAGCTCCAAATCTAAGAAGAAGGTAAATGGAAAATTACCTTCGGAAGAAAATTTGGTCTTGGAAGAAAGGAGTTCTTCCGAAGCACTGAAGTCTGCTATAGTGACTGTAGAATCTTCCGAAGGTTTAGTCATCAAAACTTGTGAAGTCCCAAAAGCTTCCAAGGTTTTGAAGGTCAATTCCAAGACTCCAAAGGTGGTGTGAAAGTCTAAGAAAGACCAAATGACTGAAGTTTCTCCATCAACAACAGCTGAAGATCCCCCTAGTACAACCATAGGATCTATTACTGTTGCATTTCCTTCTATTATACTGAGTGAGCCCAAGACAAGTAAGGCTTGGGTTTCCAAATGTAACTAATCATTTTTTTGTGAAGGAACAGCTCAAGACAAACAGGAATGTCTGGATAATTGATAGTGGCTATTCAAGGCACATGACAGGCAATAGGTCACTACTCCATAACTTTGAGAGAATTTATGGAGGACCAGTTGCTTTTGGAGGAGATGAAGGTGGTTACATTTCTGGAAGGAGCTTGGGTACAATCTTCTGAGTGTATCCCAATTTTGTGATTAGAGTCATAACATGCTCTTTACTAAGCATGAGTGCATTGTTCTCAAGTCTGGTGTGGTCATTCCTCATGAGCACATCCTGCTCAGAGCCCACAGGAAAGAGAACATGTACAAGATGGATTTGCAAGAAACATCTCCCTCTGGAGAAGTTTCATGCTTTCTATCTAAAGCAAATAGTGATGAGTCTTTCTTATGGCATAAAAGAATGTGCCATGTAAACTTTAAGAACATGAATAAACTAATTAAACATGATTTGGTAACTGGAATGCCAAAGAAAGAGTTTACAAGTGATGATCATTGTGTTGCATGCCTGAAAGGGAAGCAACATAAGGTATCTCACAAGCCTAAGGAAAGGAACTCCATCACTACTCCCCTACACTTATTACATATGGATCTCTTTGGCCCCACCAGTGTAATGAGTCTAGGAAGGACCTCTTATTGTTTGGTGATCACAGATGATTTTACAAGATTCACTTGGGTTTTCTTTCTTAGAACTAAGGATGAAACCCCTGAGATTCTGAAGAATTTCATCTTAAAAATTGAGAATCAAAGTGATCACAAGGTCAAAACCATAAGATGTGATCAAGGAACTGAATTCAAAAATCAAATCCTTGATACATTTTGTGATGAAAAAGGTATTAAAAGACAATATAGTGCTCCCAGGACTCCTCAGCAAAATGGAGTTGCTGAGAGGAGAAACAGGACACTAATTGTAGCTGCAAGAACAGTGTTGTCTAACTCTAAACTGCCCATCACCTTCTGGGCAGAGGCAGTAAATACTGCTTGCTATGTGAAAACAGAGTTTTGGTAGTTAAGACACATGGTAAGACTCCTTATGAACTTTGGCACAAGAGAAAACCTTTCATTGGTTTTCTCAGGTCATTTGGATGTCCCTGCACCATCTTGAATACCAAGGATCAAATTGCCAAGTTTGCTGAGAAATCAGATGATGGACACTTCATTGGATACTCTTCCCAAGCCAAGGCTTATAGAGTATACAATCTCAGAACTAGAATTGTTGAGGAGTCAGCCAATGTGACTTTCAATGAACACACACCCTGTGTGGCTGATTCTGGTCCTGATTGGTTATTTGATCTTGATTTAGTTACAAACTGTTTTAACAAATCTTGTGAGAATGTTTCAGGATCTGCAGAAAATCTAAATATAGGCGATCCTGATCCAAGATTTGAGCTAGAAAGACCCTCAACTCATACATCTTCAGCTCCAGTTGGAACTACTTCAGCAAATGAGGTTTCTATCAGCACTACAATGACAAATTCAGGTGATACATCTGGGTTGCCTTCAAATTCCAGCTCAGAGGCTCCACAACCAGATAAAGATACCTCAATTGTGGAAGACAACAATGGTGATGGTGAAAGTGATCAGGAATTCCTTGATGCTAATAACCACACCATAGATGACAACATCAATGATGTCACACACTCATTGGATCAAGTTAATCTTGATAAGTGTGGTAATGTGGAGGGTGAATCATCTATGCCAGATCTAAATTTCTCAAATTTGGATCTTTCTCAGTAACTTGCTGTGATCCCTCAGCTAAGGATCCACAAGTCTCACCCCACCACAAACATCATTGGAGATGTTGTCACATGGGTAAGAACAAGAGGACAAACCCATAAAGCAAATGTTTGTCTTCACTCTTGTTTCCTAACTCGGATAGAGCCAAAGAAAGTTGATGAAGCTCTAAAGGATGGAAGTTGGGTTGAAGCTATGCAACAAGAGTTACTTCAATTCAAAAGGCAGAAAGTTTGGAACCTTTGTCCTCTTCCTCATGGGAAGACTACCATTGGAACCAAATGGGTTTTTAGGAATAATGTAAGGATTCATTAAGTCTGATGCAACCCAAAACATCCAAAGTGTCTCAGCAACATGCACTAAGTACTGAAGTGAAGAATGCTTCGGAAGTTTTACACAATGCATTAGAAAATACTCTAAGTGTAAAATCTTCCGAAGCCAAGACCAATATCTTCTGAAGCCAAACATGAAGTCTTCCGAAGCTTCAGAGACAAAGTCTTCCGAAGCTTCATCCTATGAAGACAGATTTCTTCCGAAGACTTTTAGTACACATGCTTTATCTGATGTACTATTCCATAAAGCACCTTTTCCGCTGCATCTCTGTAAAGTCACCAAGTTACATGAGTTGGTGAAAAGGTCCATGCTTTTGGTAACTGTACATTGAGGTCTTGAGTCTGTAAGTTTCCACTTTATGTACTTTATCCTTTTTGTAATCTATAAGGATGTGAGCTATGGCATGTCATAGTCACAAGGTCAAAAGGCAGATATGCCTTTTGATCCTACAATTGATTTTGTTAGTGTCTAGTAAATTGTATCCAGCTGGCTTTCAAAGTATAGCCGGCTGTAGGTTGTAGTATAAGTATTTCAAGTTCTTGTATCTTTCTTTATGCTTTGTAACACTTGTAAAAGAACTTGAGAAAGCAATATACTGCCTCCTTGAAACCCATACTCTCTTGTTCTGTTTCTTGCTTTACTTGTGTTCTTTGTATCACTTTGGTTAACCCAGTTCACTGTTTGATTAAAGTTTAGTTAATCTCCTCTTTGTGTTGCTGTGTTGTAATTGTGTTAAAGCCCTTAAACGGTCCTGCAATTGGTATCAGAGCTTTCCAGGCTCTTGATATAAGATCTAACCATCTTAAGATCCCTCACACACACAAAAGACTAAACTCTTCAAATGGCTTCCATCTCAAAGACTGATATGGAGACTGGAACCATGAACAAATCCCCACTGATCACTCTTAATGATTTTGACACCTGGTGCATGAGGATGGAAGGCTTCATCAGGTCTCTTGATTCAAGAATGTGGGAATCTGTTGAGAATGGACCTTTCATACCCAGCACCCCCTCTGCTACTGGTGCTGGTATGATTCCTAAAGATGTGGCCAACTACTCAGATGAAGATAGAAAAAGAGTAGAGATTGATAGGAAGGCCATGACTGCTCTTCAGACTGCTCTCCCAAACTCTGTATACAGAGGTTTTAAAAAGTGCAAGACAGCCAAACAGCTGTGGGATGCACTGAAGCTGATGTATGAAGGCTCATCTGAAGCCAAGGAGAACAAGAAAGATCTTCTGAAGCAGCAGTTCGAAAATTTCACCTTCAAAGCAGGTGAAACCATGACCGAACAATACTTCAGGTATGTTGAGATTGTGGATACCCTAGTGGATGGAGGAGTTCCTCTTGAGAACATGGTCATTGTAAGGAAGTTCATGTCCTCACTTCCTTAGCAATGGACACACTATTGTGTGGTGATCAAGAGGACTGAGAACCTTAAAACTCTTACTCTTATAGAGTTGTATGGGATTCTCAGTGGATACCAGATGGAGATGAACATGCAAGGTTCATCTGGCAACTCCAACAATCAAATGGGTTCAGCCCTTCATGTGGTTGAAAGGGACAGCATAGAACCCCAACATCATCTCATATGCTACCCTGACAACTCACAAAAGGATCCTTTCATCACCTTCCCGGAGACACCAAGGGAGAACTTTACTCAAGGAAGCCCATTCCAAGAAACAAGTTCTTCTCAAGCCTTTGTGTCTACTGATGAAAGCTGTGGGAATTATCTTTTCACTCTTGAAGACCTGGACTGTATCCATCCAGATGACCTGGAATACATGGAGATAGTTCAGCAGATGGCTCTCCTCACTCACAGAGCCAAGAAGTTCTACAAAAGGACAGGAAGAAGATTTCCAAGCAATGCTACCAGTGGTAAGTTTGGGCTGGACAAAAGCAAAGTTAAGTGTTAAAACTGTAACCTTATGGGTCACTTTGCTAGGGAGTGTAAGGCACCTAAAGCAAATGGGGGCCAAACACAACCCAGACCAAACTACACTGACAAAGCCCCTCAGGCTGAGAAGACAAAGCAACATGCTGCTGTTGCTGTTGAAGAGGGAGGCTTTGACTGGAGCTTTCAGGTGGACGATGCTTCTCCAAACCAAGCACTGATGGCTGATCATGATGAAGCCAAGGTATTGGAACATCTCTGTAATCCTGAATGCATTGCTAAAGTAAATAGATACAGGTCCTACAACTTAGAGATGAGATATGATCTTGAGTCATTAAACATATTAAAATCTGATTTTAGAAAGTCTGAAAATGATTACAAGTTAAAGATAGAGGACTTGGAGAAAACCATTTCAGTACTAAAACATGAACATACAGATTTTAGAACTCAGATCCAAGATCTCATAACTAAGTTGACTGAGTGCCAGGCTGAGTTTGTGATCAGTAAAGCCAAGGCAGAGAAGAGTGTTCTTGAAGAAGATACCTTCAAGAACATGATATCCTCATCCCTGCACAACAAAGTCTATTATCAAAATAGACAGGGACTAGGATCAAATGAGATAGCTCCTCCACACACAATCTTGTCTGTAAGATCTCCTAGGTGTGGAACTTGTGAAGATGAGCTTCCTCTCATAGATCCTCTAAGTGAGGATGATGAAGAAGTGATAGTGAAGAATTCCTCTGAGAAGAGTGAAGAAGAGGATTCTTCCAAGGGCCATTATCCCTCTGAGGAGAAGAAATCAACTATGATGACCAAGTCCAAGAGAAAGCACTTGATCAGGAAGAGCAAAAGGAAAGCAAAGAAGGCTCAAGAAATCAAGGCTACTTTTGATGCTAAGCAGAAACAAGTTTTTATCTCTGCAGGTTTCAAAGTAGTAAGGACTGAAGACATCAACCAAGATTCCTCAGCTAAGAGTCCTGGTTCTTGTTCAAATCATCACAATGCAAAGAAGAAAACTGAGCAGCTGTGTACCACTGCTGCACAGCCTAGACCATCAAACTCCAAGAACAGTTCAAAGCCCAAAAGAACTGTCTCAGCATCTACCAAGATGAAGGTGGAGAAGGGATGTGACCAAAGCAAGTCTTGCTCTCAAAAGGAGACTTCCTTGAAGAAGAAAATGTTATGTGCCATGTGTGAAAGTACTTCTCATATTGCTAAGGATTGCCCATACAATCCTAAAAGTACCATCCACATGACTAATACAAAGACTTCAAAGAGTCTCAAGAAGTCTCAAGCTTCGGAAGGAAAGTCTGTTTCCTTCGGAAGCTCCAAATCAAAGAAGAAGGTAAATGGAAAATTACCTTCGGAAGCAAAGTTGGTCTCGGAAGAAAGGAGTTCTTCCGAAGCACTGAAGTCTACTGCAGTGACTGTAGACTCTTCCGAAGGTTCCGTCATCAAAACTTGTGAAGTCCCAAAAGCTTCTAAAGTTTTGAAGGTCAAGTCCAAGACTCCAAAGGTGGTGTGGAAGTCTAAGAAAGACCAAATGACTGAAGTTTCTTCATCAACAACAGCTGAAGATCCCCATAGTACAACCATAGGATCTATTACTGTTGCATTACCTTCTATTACACTTAATGAGCCCAAGACAAGTAAGGCTTGGGTTTCCAAATGTAACTAATCATTTTCCTTGTGCAGGAACAGCTCAAGACAAACAGGAATGTCTGGATAATTGACAGTGGCTGTTCCAGGCACATGACAGGCAATAGGTCTCTACTCCATAATTTTGAGAGAATTGATGGAGGACCAGTTGCTTTTGGAGGAGATGAAGGTGGTTACATTTCTGGAAGGGGCAAGGTCACAAATGGTAAGCTCAGCATTGAGAAGGTAAACTTTGTTAAGGAGCTTGGGTACAATCTTCTAAGTGTATCCCAATTTTGTGATCAGAGTCATAACATGCTCTTTACTGAGCATGAGTGCATTGTTCTCAAGCCTGGAGTGGTCATTCCTCATGAGCATATCCTTCTCAGAGCCCCCAGGAAAGGGAACATGTACAAGATGGATTTGCAAGAAACATCTCCCTCTGGAGAAGTTTCATGCTTTCTATCTAAAGCAAATAGTGATGAGTCTTTCCTATGGCATAAAAGAATGTGCCATGTAAACTTTAAGAACATGAATAAATTAATTAAACAAGATCTGGTAACTGGAATGCCAAAGAAAGAGTTTACAAGTGATGATCATTGTGTTGCATGCCTGAAAGGGAAGCAACACAAGGTATCTCACAAGCCTAAGGAAAAGAACTCCATCACTACTCCCCTACACTTGTTACATATGGATCTCTTTGGCCCCACCAGTGTAATGAGTTTAGGAAGGACCTCTTACTGTTTGGTGATCACAGATGACTTTACAAGATTCACTTGGGTCTTCTTCCTTAGAACTAAGGATGAAACCCCTGAGATTTTAAGAATTTCATCTTAAAAGTTGAGAATCAATATGATCACAAGGTCAAAACCATAAGATGTGATCAAGGAACTGAATTCAAGAACCAAATCCTTGATACATTTTGTGATGAAAAAGGTATTACAAGACAATATAGTGCTCCCAGGACTCCTCAGCAAAACAGAGTTGCTGAGAGGAGAAACAGGACACTTATTGAAGCTGCAAGAACTATGTTGTTTGAGTCGAAACTGCCTATCACCTTCTGGGCAGAGGCAGTTAACACTGCTTGCTATGTGCAAAACAGAGTTTTAGTAGTTAAGACACATGGTAAGACTCCTTATGAACTTTGGCACAAGAGGAAACCTTTCATTGGTTTTCTCAGGTCATTTGGATGTCCCTGCACCATCTTGAATACCAAAGATCAAATTGCCAAGTTTGCTGAGAAATCAGACGATGGACACTTCATTGGATACTCTTCCCAAGCTAAAGCTTATAGAGTATACAATCTCAGAACTAGAATTGCTGAGGAGTCAGCCAATGTGACTTTCAATGAGCACACACCCTGTGTGGCTGGTTCTGGTCCGGATTGGCTGTTTGATCTTGATTTAGTTACCAACTGTTTTAACAAATCTTGTGAGCATGTTTCAGGATCTGCAGAAAATTTAAATACATGTGATCATGATCCAAGATTTGAGCTAGGAAGACCATCAACTCATACATCTTCAGCTCCAGTTGGAACTACTTCAGCAAATGAGGTTTCTATAAGCACAACAATGACAAATTCAGCTGATACATCTGGTATGCCTTCAAATTCCAGCTCAGAGGCTTCTCAACCAGATAAAGACACCTCAATTGTAGAAGACACCAATGGTGATGGTGATAGTGATCAGGAATTTCTTGATGCTAATAACCATACCATAGATGACAACATCAATGATGTCACACACTCATTGGATCAAGTTAATCTTGATAAGTGTGATAATGTGGAGGGTGAATCTTCCAGACTAGATCTAAATTTCTCAAATTTGGATCTTTCTCAGCAACTTGCTGTGATCCCTCAGCTAAGGATCCACAAGTCTCACCCCACCACAAACATCATTGGAGATGTTGTCACAGGGGTAAGAACAAGAGGACAAACCCATGAAGCAAATTTTTGTCTTCACTCTTGTTTCTTATCTAAGATAGATCCAAAGAAAGTTGATGAAGCTCTAAAGGATGGAAGTTGGGTTGAAGATATGCAACAAGAGCTGCTTCAATTCAAAAGGCAGAAAGTTTGGAACCTTTGTCCTCTTCCTCATGGGAAGACTACCATTGGAACCAAATGGGTTTTTAGGAATAAGAAGGATGATAGAGGAGTCATCATCAAGAACAAGGCAAGACTAGTTGTTCAAGGATACACACAAGAAGAAGGGATTGACTATACTGATGTCTTTGCTCCTGTAGCGAGACTAGAAGCTGTTAGGATATTCCTGGCATTTGCTGCATCCAAGAACTTCACAGTCTATCAACTTGATATAAAGTGTGCTTTCTTATATGGAGTGATTGATAAGGAGGTTTATGTCAAACAACCACCTGGTTTTGTAGACCCTGATCATCCTGATTATGTCTGCAAGCTTGACAAAGCTCTTTATGGGCTGCATCAGGCACCCAGGAAGTGGTATGTGACACTATCTGAGTATCTTTGTAAACATGGATACAGGAGAGGTACTATAGATGGAACTCTCTTCATCAAAGGACAGGGAAATGACTTATTGCTGGTTCAAGTATATGTAGATGACATCATCTTTGGTTCAAATAATCCAAAGCTCTGCAAAGACTTTGAGAAGCTGATGAAAGACAGATTTGAAATGAGTTCAATGGGAGAACTCAACTTCTTTCTGGGAATTCAAGTGAAGCAGGTTGAAGATGGCATCTTCATAAGTCAGTCAAAGTATGTTCAAGACATACTCAAGAGGTTCAACATGACTGATTGTAAGATTGCTAAGACACCCATAGCCAGAAACCACTCCCTTGGTCCAGATCTTGAGGGGGAGTGTGTAGATGAACACTTATACAGGGCTATGATTGGGTCTCTTATGTATCTTACAGCTAGCAGGCCTGATATCATGTTTGCTACATGTATTTGTGCAAGATATCAAGCTAACCCTAAGATGTCTCACTTAATCACTGTGAAAAGGATCTTAATATACCTCAAAGGTGCTTCAACACTTGGTCTATGGTATCCAAAGAATCCTAATTTCAATTTGTATGCCTATACAGATAGTGATTATGGTGGTTGCAACATGACTGCAAAGTCTACATCTGGGGGATGTCAATTCCTTGGTGGAAGGGTGGTCTCATGGCAATGCAAGAAACAATCCTGTGTGTCTGCATCAACTGCTGAGGCTGAATACATTGCTGCTGCAAGCTGCTGTGCTCAAGTGCTTTGGATTCAAAATCAGATGCTGGACTATGGATTTAACTTCAAAGAGACTCCTATCCACATAGACAACAATAGTGCTATCTCTATCACTGAGAACCCTGTGCAGCACTCAAGGACCAAACACATCAACATCAGGTATCATTTAATAAGAGATAACTATGAAAAGGGATTAATTAAACTAGTCGAAGTTCATACAGATGAACAATATGCTGATCTGTTCACAAAAGCTTTTGATGAACAGAGATTTAAGTATCTGATATCAGCTATTGGGATGATTAACTTTGAGTAGACTTTTTCTTAAAACTAATTCTAATTATTTCTTCTTAAAATATGTGTGTCCTAAGTTGTCTAGTTCATCACTTTCATAAGCTCATGTTTTCTTGGATGAAAAATTCTTTTTGAAGACTTTCCTTAGATTCTTGAAAATTTCTGATACTTCGGAAGATAAAGTTTTATCTTCGGAAGAAAAACATGTCTTCAAAATAAATAACTGTCTAAGAGATTTTACCTTCGGAAGAAGTCAAATTCATCTTCCGAAGCTTAAAATTCTTAACTCAGACACTTATCCATATTTTAAGGACTTTTTCCTTCCGAAGAAAAATTAACTCTCGGAAGCTTTGTTTATTTCTATACAAAGCATCCAAGGGTTTATTTCTCTTCCGAAGCATAAATTTTCAATACTCTCAGGAAAATCTTCCGAAGCCATTTTAGCTTCAGAAGCTTTTTCAATTAAACCTTCCGAAGACAAATTACCTTCGGAAGCTTTTCGAATTCCAAAAAAACTACTTTTTGAGCAAAAGTAAACTACTTTTTCAGAGGTGGGACCAACTTCCGGATTTCAAAGTTTATCCTCTTTCATTAACTTTGGTTCAAATCCCTTTTCACATAAATACCCAACGGTTCCCCCTCTTTCCCACTATCTTCCTCAATTCTAATATTCCTCTAACCTAATTCTCTAAACCGCCTTTGCTTTCTACCTTTCTTCACCCTTAAGCTTCTGAAATGGCCAACCTTAACCGCAGAAAAACCCAGATTTCTCCATGCAACTTCACAGGCAACATAATCAAGTTGCTCTGTTAAGCTCTGAGAAAGATGCAAGTTTCTCAGAGATTTGCCAATTCTTGACTCTGTCAAACTATTTCACCTCCCGACCATTGATCCTACTCTATATGAGGATCACTTGCTTGAATTCTGGAAGACCTGCCAAGAGGTCATTATGGATGGGGAGAAGGCACTGTCTGCCACAGTGCAAGGGAGGACAATCTTCATCACTCCGGCCATCATTAACCAACACTTACAGCTGGATGATGAAGAAGGTGAGGTGTCCTTCCCAAGGAAGCTGTTAATCATTCCTTTGAGCAGATGGGCTATCAAGGAGATTTCTCTGTAAAGATTCAGGAAAGGGAAGGTCTCATCCCAGTGGAAATACCTGCTCCATGTGGTTATCCACAGCTTATCAAACAAGCATGGTGGATGGGACCAGATTCCTGAGGATCTCTCCTTTATAGTTCATGGAATGGTTCAGGGGGTCAAGTTCAGGTATTCACAATTTGTTTATACTAATTTACTTGCAAACTTAGACTCCTTAGAGTATTACATGTTTCCTAGATATGTTCAACACATTCTCAACTGTGAACTGGGCTCACAGTTGAGGGAAACAAGTAATATTCTTAAATTGGGACAGATGAAGCCCGGCATCTTTAAAATAATGAAGAAGCCAACTGTAGGCTTCTCAGGGGTAAAAACAGCCCTAGTCCCAAAAATGTTAGAGCTCATTGCTCAAGGTGACAACCTAGCAACACAAGCTAGTGTTGAACCCACACCTCTTTTATCCTTACCACTAAAAAGACCAGAAATCACCCTCACCTACCCAAGAAAAATCCAAACGAACCCCTGCTCAGGCTATTGAGTCTGTGCAGGCCCCCATATACTCAACCTTACAGGAAGAAGTGGACACTAGAGCTCCCACTTCTCCTGAGGAGCAAACCACTCCCATTTCTTCACCTATCAGGGCTGAGGTTCCTCATGCTCACCTGATGAGCTCACTAGCCCAACAGCCTTAAGCCTTCACTCTGAGTCTCAACACTCAAGTGAACAACCTTCAGGGGACAGCTACCATCCCCAGCCTTTAGATCTCAACCAACCAATTCCCAACCTATCTTTATACTGATGAAGACTTAGGATTCAGTGAGTACCATGAGTCTCTCTTCTCCTCCCCTACTCAAAGAGAGATGAGTACCTCTGACTCTCCTCAGTCTATCCCACATCAGTCACCCATTACTGAGGTGGACACTTCTGAACTGTTCAGGATGTCCATATGGAAGAGGCTCTCACTTTGAAAGTGATACATCATTCATTAAGACCTCAACCATGGCAACTCAGCCCACTGGCATCTCAACTGAGGCTGCCAGTGAGCAGAGGAAAACCAGCAGCCAAGAAACTCAAGCTGGTGGTGAGAGAGAGGACTTTGGTCCAATCATCTCATCCCCCAATGATTCTTCTGATGAAGATGAGGGGGAATTTGAGACTAAAGGTGCAGAAATTGTCAAAAACATGCACCTATTTAGTCTCTAAGGTTAGTCATTGGAATCTCAGGTGACTACCTTACAAAACAGGGTCAATGATCAGCAACTTCAGATTTCATATCTAAAGGAAAAACTAGCTGGGAGACCTTTAAGGAGAGCTCAACCAGGAACACAGAAGAACCTGTGGAAGTGATTGACTTATCCTCCAGCTCACCTATGCAAGTGGGTGATGCTACCAAAAAGGGGGGAGAAAGTTATTACAACCACAGAACCTGGGAGTTCTTCAAAGAGAATGGACATAGAGGACTCACCATCCTCACTTGCTGTTGTGCATTCTCAGCAACTTCCTCAAGTTCACATTAATGTGGACTCTATAGACTCATCATCAGGAGTCTCTTTGAGGAAGGTATACCAAGGGCTGTCTCATCTCCACCACAAGGAACTGGCAAAACTACATCATAAGGTGGAGGTATGATGATGACAGAAGAGCCCTTATACTTCACAAAGTTCAAGGCCAACAAGAAGTTTTTCAATTCCAAAGCCTGAACTTCTATGAAAGATGGATTTAGTCAACATGCCACTTGTCAATCCAAGCAATTCAAGACAAGCTGACAGGCTGGCTCAAAGAATCCAAGACAGGATCCTTGCAGAGTTCTCTCTAAGAAGGAGACTTAGGCAATCAGGCAATGTCATCGGTCAACTGGATGTTGAGGTGGACCCTAAGATTAGTTTCATAGGGGAAACCTTGACTGAAGGCCCAGTGGCAGAACCTGAGACCCCTGTCTCATCATCAACAATGCTGCAGAGGTCCAAACTCATCTGAGACACCTGCTGGTGAAGGTGTTTCTCAGCCTCTCTCTGGCCAGAGCATGGAAGCTACACCAAGCAATGAAGGCCAAGCTCAATCCACCCTGAGTCACAAAGGTCTGTTGGTGACAAAGGGAAAAGGATAATGACTCCTGAGGGAAATTGAGGGGAGGAAGAGAGAGAGAGAGGAAAGGAAGCTAAGGGGAGAAAAGTTCTACTGGGTCATCTAGCTTTATGCAAGCTGCAATCAGGGCTGCCCCCGACCAAATACTCAAGATGATGAGTTAAGGGCAGTCAGGATTACCTATTTACAGACCAGGAACTATGATATTGATGAAATCATCTCCCTCCCCTTAGAAGAGTTAAATGAACTGGCTGACATGGAAGTGTCAAGAGAGATGAAGGAGAAAGAGGTGCAAGGCTACTTTCCTACTTTGATGAAGTCGTCTCATTTGAACAAATACAATTCATAAAGATGATATTATCATCAAGGTATGGAATTCACGCCTATCTTGATGATTGAATTTCATAATAACAAGAAAACAATTGAAGATTGACATTTGTCACCAAAGTACGGGTTTCAATCCTATTCTGATGAGATCATGTCATTTGTGAAATGTCATTCCAAAGAAAATAATTGAAGTCAATCCTCGGGATAAGGAAATCACCCCGATCCAGAGAATGAAATTTTATAAATCACAATTGGAAACCATTTATCGAGACGAATAGAGAATCATCAAAGTAAGGGAATCACCCTTGTTTTGATGAGTTAGAATCATTTAGGAGACACAGATGTTCTTAGTCATAGTTTGACCTTCAAACACTTGCATCTCTCACGGTGCAGACGGTACGGAATTTGACTTAACAACGAAAGGGAAATAATATCAATTAGAAATTCGGAAAATTTCAAGTTACATCAATGTAACAAAAGAAAAAATCATGCTTTCAAGCTTAAGATCAAAGTTCGAGATAACAGATTTTGTTGTGATGTTCAGATCTTGGTTGGTTTCAATCGAGAAGACGGAATTAAGGGCATGAAATTATTCAACGCCACAACGAGATGTGAACGTTCGATTCACAATCGAAAGGAATACACGGACTTCTCAAGATATGAGGTCAACCATAGTCTTATTAAAGACATACGTACTTATAAGTGATCACTCATCTCAAGGGTTTCGAGTCAAGTAAATGGATTAAATGATCGAGTCAAATGACCATTTACACTTTGCCTAGGCAAAGTATCTCGGGATGTAGGAATTCCACTTATAGCATTGCATGTTCTTAGTTATGGGACACACCCTTAAGAAGACTTTAGAACCATAAGTAACGGTTTAAAGTTTTGAAGACCATTCGTTTTAGATTCCCAATATCATTGGATATATTAAGAGTCATGCACACGTTGGTCAAAGTATAGAAATAGATACATGAAACGCTCAACGTGTAACAGTGTTTAAACGTAAGAGTTGAAATGTCGGTTAGGTTCAATATTAACATGAACATTATGTATAATAAGAATGAAGAGATATCAGTTCAAGGGATCAAAGATTTTAAGATACAAAGAGGATGGTTCCATTTGGTAACGCATTACCATTTGGAATCGTTGGCACGTCAAGGTAAATTGACCCATTTGCCATAGAGACTTGTGTATGTTGACCATAGTTTATCACTCATCCTAGAAATCCCAGGTAAGCATAACTAGTCTCACAATGAGATTTATACGATATGCTTGCCTTAGCCCGAAGGCCTTTTGCCAGGAAATCCAGAATACAGGTGTTTATGTGCCACACAAGTTTCTTTGGTTTATGAAATCAAAACCTTGATGAGATTTTCATAGATTAGATATAGAGTCTAAGGAACTAAACCCACGATGATAAGTGTAGATTCCACATCTCGTTAAGAATAAGTCTAGGAAGTTCATTTGTCGGGGAGGGTCAAAGTGTCAAAGTTAAGTTTAGGGAGACAAGTAACTAAGTTTAAGCATACATAAGGCAATCCTATGCTAAGGCATCAAGTTGCACAAAAGGCATAGCATTATGTAGCATGCAAACAACATGTAAGCACAAAAGTATAAGGTTCTTTCTATGAGGTTCATGCAACTATAGTCTAGGTCACCATTTCTAATAACCTAAATCCCTATAGTTATGGGCTCTGATACCAATCTGTCACACCCCAACCTTGACGGCGGAAACGTCGAGGAGTGAGAGTTAAGATCGTTCACAGCCACATAACGCTATTAATAACTCAAATATAAATTTATCATAAGTTTCAATTGTCACATTACTAACATAAGTCTCAGAAAGAATAAAAACATAACATAAAATGTAACAAGTCATCCTTATTTTATTTATTTATCTAGGTCCATTCCTAGATATGCATGCTTCAAAGAGTAGATCACACACTTGAGGTATTCCTGAAACATGTTAAAAAATAAAAGGGTCAACATAGAAATGTTGGTGAGCATTCCATAGTTTCAATACATAAGTATTTAAAAGATGGCAATTCAAGTCATAAGTTAGTGAATAAAGTGATTAGGGATGTTATGAACAATGCAACAATCAAACCTTGACAATAGTTTTACAAGTCTCAAACGTTAAAAGTATATACGATCAGCTAAGTGTACTTGGATCAACCAAGCAGGCTTGTCTTACCCATAGATCTATGACTTCGCTGGGCTAGCAATAGTTAATGATTGTACATATAACGCCATAACATGGTAACCACGAAAGTTCAACTAACCACAACTTTATAAGATGAATTGCCATAGGTTTACAAGTCTCAAATAAGTTTACAAGTGCAATAGTATAAGTTAACATGTTTCACCCCAAAGTGTGAAAATAAGAAAAAAAAAAGGGGTATGGAAATACTCACTTGAATATATATAAGGTGATGATAAGAATTTAAACGAGGTTCCAATGATCTCTTTTACAAGTTACCTAAACGTATTTATATATTCCAAGGTTAAGTTTAAAGGTAAAATTAATGAATAAGTGTGAACTAGGGTTTCAATTGGGAATTTGGGGGTTTGAATAATAAAATAATGAATCGCTTACTTTTAGTTTAATAAAGATGGTATAAACCAATTAAGTCCAGTAATAATTAAAAATATTCAATAATTTAGTTTATTGTTTTAAATAAAGGTTAAGTATAATGTGTGAAAAATAATTAAATAACTATTTGATAAAGAGAATTAATTAAATACTTATCAAAATGACTTTAGAATTATCTAAAATCATTTTATAAAGTTTTGAACTTTTAAAATTATTTATTAAAAAAACATCTTATAACACATGATTTTAGTAAAAAAAAAAAATGAAGTATAATCTATTGTTTAATAGGTTTCAAAAGTTTAAAATAAAAGTTTAGAGAATATCAACTAAATATGATATAACATGATTAAATGGATTAAATATTTATTTAAATGATCATTTATATGATTAAACATATAAGGTATTTGTAATATGTAGGTTTGAAGTGTTTTGAAATAATTCAAGCTTAGACTATAATATATTTGTAATATATAAAAGACTTAATAATGTTTTTTTTATAGCCTTTTTATTCTTTAGAAATTTATTAAATTTATGGGTTATAAGTTTATAAAACCTTTTAAAAATTAATTTACTAATTTTCGAAATATTTTTGTTAATAAGGAAATTATAATTTTAATCAAACAATATATTAAAACTTTATGTAATAAAAAAAAAACCAAAGATAAAAGGAATGTGGGTACCCGGGATCGAACCCGGGTCCCTTGAGTACAGAGTAAGTGTTGTAACCAGTTGAGCCAGAGCTCAATCTTGTTACCAATCCGGCTGTGAATATTTAAATATGTTTATTCCAATAACCCCCAATTTCTAACATGAACCCTAGAATCGATTTCCATTCAATTGAACCCCAAATGATTAATAATAAGGAATGGGATGTTAGGGCTTTTGATGTACACATGAAACCGATTATATGTGAGGATTTAATTACCAGAATGATGAACGATTTGATGTTACAACGTGAAGACCAGAACGCGCCCTCGGTCGATTATGATTCGAGACACAAACATTGATGAAAATCAAATTAACTTCGCGTATAAGCTCCTGGAGTCATTCCGATCAAAAGCCCTCAATCAATTTCGTTTAATGAAATTCGAAAGACGGATTTTTGTTGAGTTGCAGGTTCGAAGTGAAAGTGAGGATCGTAAACGAGGTGTGGGTGTATTGTGAATGAAATTGATGGTTCAGCTAGCTTCTCGAGATCAAAAGGAAGGTTTCCCTTCAATTATCAGGTTTTGATTTTGCCAAATATGCTCGAACGGATCAAGGATTTCAGTCGGTTATTTCGGTTTCGTTTCAAGCGAATTAAACCTCTCTTAATACGTAATTAATTGCCAAATTAGTTCGAAACTTAAGTGCAGAGGTTAAAAACGGTTCGATTTCGCTTAACTCCTGTGTTTCGAGTGATTCAATGGCCGCCAGAGATGGTGGCCGGCGGTGGCCGGAGAAGTACTCGACGGGAATGGGGGAAAGTGGTTTGGGTTCTCAACTTTTACACCTTTAGTCCCTGTGGTCTTTAGTATTAACAACAAGAGTTTAAAGTTTGTTATTTTTTTCTTTTTTTTTTTTTAGTTTTAGCTAAATTTACACTTTAGACCCTGATGTTTTAAAATGTTATTATTTTATGCCCAAAGTTAAATACAAGTTTTAAAATAATAGAACTTATATTATTTTTATTTATTTCAAAGGTTAACACCTATTATGATTATTATTATTAATATTGTTGTTATGATTATTATTGTTATCAATATTATTATCACTAATATTATTATTATTATTAGTGTCATTATTATAATAATATTAATAGTGATTATTTTATTTAAGATTATCAACACTTTAAGTTTTATAATAATAAGCAAACATTATATCACTTATAATGTTATTATTATTATATTAATTTGTTAATTACCAAATTAACTATTGAGCATAATAAGTCCTCAAAATTTCAAATTTGGCATAAAAGGTCCTTTTAAACTTAACAAAGTTTACTTTTAATGTAACGAAAATATGAGATGTCACAGTCTCCCCAACTTAAAAGAATTTCGTCCCGAAATTAAGAATGAACTTAAATGAACAAAAGAAGTTGTGATGAAATGTGAGTGTTCAACGAATAGTGTTTGACGTTTGATTACAGGTGGAACGCTTCACCTTATGTAATCTTACAAGATCCTTAACATAATATACGCGAGACGTTTTGAGATGAAACGTTGAAAAAAAAAAACGATGACGAGCTACCGTGGTACTTTAGATTCATAAGTCACAACGTCAAGAATATAACTTCGTAGTAAAATGATGTCTAGAAATCAATAAAAGACTAACAATGATAGGAAAGGTTAACCATCAGGATTTAAGAATCCCAAACGTCACTATATGAAACGATCTTAACGCATATCTTGTGAATATGTACCTCTCCTTTGACCAATCATCGGTCTAAGAATAATACGATATGCGAGGATTTTGGAATAGTTCACGACGATGGTTAGAAACATTATTAAAAGTAGAAAATGAATTGATCATCCAATTTAATGATCGATGTTTAACGACATACCACGGTATACGACTAGTTGAGATAGATACAAGCCAATTCCTCGACCCGTTATCCCACATGAGTTGATATGCAATTAACCAATCGGCCTATAATGCACCAATTGTCATCATGACAGCTAAGATAAGAGACACTTAGTGGATGAAAAGTTAAACAGGAGATCCATAGGATCACGAATGTTAGGCTTTGTCATATAAGAAGGTAAGACACTTGGACATATACCAAGTTACGTCTTTTCCTTTATGCCAAACCAATGACTACAAGTTGGGAAGGTTTATGAACCTTTATATCCGCGTCACAAAGTAAGTAATAACGAGTCTCTTTGATCGAAATCAAGATAGTGTTTTAATGATTTTCAATGGTTAAGGATTAAAGACGATTTAAGAAATGACGTGAACAATAGGAAATGTACTTATATTTTGCAAGGTAACAAATTTCCAAGTATAGTTTACATACACAGTTCATCAACCCATGAGTACAGTCGAGAACATTCGTATGACTAGAAAGACATGACCACAAGTTGATAATGTCTTTATTTAGTAGAAAGATTGTTTAAGAAGACAACCATCACACAATCATGTGTTGATGATATCTCAAAATGAAAGTTGATATGTAGGGAATAAATGGTTCGATATAGCTAGATCAAATCAAAACATAAGGATAAAGGGAAAGAAATCAATTTAGGAATTCAAATGCTCCAACTCGGAATCAAAATCCACCTAGAGTGATCGGGTCACCTTTCAAGTTCAGAAATCATGCTTTGGCTTGACAGGTACAAACACTAACATTGGTTCACCCCTCAAGTTACTACATGTTTCTTGTCACTTGATTAAAACTTTGGTAAGTTGGAGATCAAGAAATGAGAATAGTCACCAAGGTGTGGTTTTCACTCCTAACTTGATGGTTTATTCCCAAGGTATGACCACTAACTCACCGATCCAAAAAGTTCGGTCCCAACTCCTTGTTGAGGATCCACAGAAATAAGACAAGGTAACTCACCATTAAGGTAAGGGAAATCACTCCTATCTTAACGGTGAAGTTTTACAAAAACAAAATATAACAAGATGAACTTCTTCATAAAAATCCAGAATTCACTCCTACTTTGATGAAGTCGTCTCATTTGAACAAATACAATTCATAAAGATGATATTATCATCAAGGTATGGAATTCACGCCTATCTTGATGATTGAATTTCATAATAACAAGAAAACAATTGAAGATTGACATTTGTCACCAAAGTACGGGTTTCAATCCTATTCTGATGAGATCATGTCATTTGTGAAATGTCATTCCAAAGAAAATAATTGAAGTCAATCCTCGGGATAAGGAAATCACCCCGATCCAGAGAATGAAATTTTATAAATCACAATTGGAAACCATTTATCGAGACGAATAGAGAATCATCAAAGTAAGGGAATCACCCTTGTTTTGATGAGTTAGAATCATTTAGGAGACACAGATGTTCTTAGTCATAGTTTGACCTTCAAACACTTGCATCTCTCACGGTGCAGACGGTACGGAATTTGACTTAACAACGAAAGGGAAATAATATCAATTAGAAATTCGGAAAATTTCAAGTTACATCAATGTAACAAAAGAAAAAATCATGCTTTCAAGCTTAAGATCAAAGTTCGAGATAACAGATTTTGTTGTGATGTTCAGATCTTGGTTGGTTTCAATCGAGAAGACGGAATTAAGGGCATGAAATTATTCAACGCCACAACGAGATGTGAACGTTCGATTCACAATCGAAAGGAATACACGGACTTCTCAAGATATGAGGTCAACCATAGTCTTATTAAAGACATACGTACTTATAAGTGATCACTCATCTCAAGGGTTTCGAGTCAAGTAAATGGATTAAATGATCGAGTCAAATGACCATTTACACTTTGCCTAGGCAAAGTATCTCGGGATGTAGGAATTCCACTTATAGCATTGCATGTTCTTAGTTATGGGACACACCCTTAAGAAGACTTTAGAACCATAAGTAACGGTTTAAAGTTTTGAAGACCATTCGTTTTAGATTCCCAATATCATTGGATATATTAAGAGTCATGCACACGTTGGTCAAAGTATAGAAATAGATACATGAAACGCTCAACGTGTAACGGTGTTTAAACGTAAGAGTTGAAATGTCGGTTAGGTTCAATATTAACATGAACATTATGTATAATAAGAATGAAGAGATATCAGTTCAAGGGATCAAAGATTTTAAGATACAAAGAGGATGGTTCCATTTGGTAACGCATTACCATTTGGAATCGTTGGCACGTCAAGGTAAATTGACCCATTTGCCATAGAGACTTGTGTATGTTGACCATAGTTTATCACTCATCCTAGAAATCCCAGGTAAGCATAACTAGTCTCACAATGAGATTTATACGATATGCTTGCCTTAGCCCGAAGGCCTTTTGCCAGGAAATCCAGAATACAGGTGTTTATGTGCCACACAAGTTTCTTTGGTTTATGAAATCAAAACCTTGATGAGATTTTCATAGATTAGATATAGAGTCTAAGGAACTAAACCCACGATGATAAGTGTAGATTCCACATCTCGTTAAGAATAAGTCTAGGAAGTTCATTTGTCGGGGAGGGTCAAAGTGTCAAAGTTAAGTTTAGGGAGACAAGTAACTAAGTTTAAGCATACATAAGGCAATCCTATGCTAAGGCATCAAGTTGCACAAAAGGCATAGCATTATGTAGCATGCAAACAACATGTAAGCACAAAAGTATAAGGTTCTTTCTATGAGGTTCATGCAACTATAGTCTAGGTCACCATTTCTAATAACCTAAATCCCTATAGTTATGGGCTCTGATACCAATCTGTCACACCCCAACCTTGACGGCGGAAACGTCGAGGAGTGAGAGTTAAGATCGTTCACAGCCACATAACGCTATTAATAACTCAAATATAAATTTATCATAAGTTTCAATTGTCACATTACTAACATAAGTCTCAGAAAGAATAAAAACATAACATAAAATGTAACAAGTCATCCTTATTTTATTTATTTATCTAGGTCCATTCCTAGATATGCATGCTTCAAAGAGTAGATCACACACTTGAGGTATTCCTGAAACATGTTAAAAAATAAAAGGGTCAACATAGAAATGTTGGTGAGCATTCCATAGTTTCAATACATAAGTATTTAAAAGATGGCAATTCAAGTCATAAGTTAGTGAATAAAGTGATTAGGGATGTTATGAACAATGCAACAATCAAACCTTGACAATAGTTTTACAAGTCTCAAACGTTAAAAGTATATACGATCAGCTAAGTGTACTTGGATCAACCAAGCAGGCTTGTCTTACCCATAGATCTATGACTTCGCTGGGCTAGCAATAGTTAATGATTGTACATATAACGCCATAACATGGTAACCACGAAAGTTCAACTAACCACAACTTTATAAGATGAATTGCCATAGGTTTACAAGTCTCAAATAAGTTTACAAGTGCAATAGTATAAGTTAACATGTTTCACCCCAAAGTGTGAAAATAAGAAAAAAAAAAGGGGGTATGGAAATACTCACTTGAATATATATAAGGTGATGATAAGAATTTAAACGAGGTTCCAATGATCTCTTTTACAAGTTACCTAAACGTATTTATATATTCCAAGGTTAAGTTTAAAGGTAAAATTAATGAATAAGTGTGAACTAGGGTTTCAATTGGGAATTTGGGGGTTTGAATAATAAAATAATGAATCGCTTACTTTTAGTTTAATAAAGATGGTATAAACCAATTAAGTCCAGTAATAATTAAAAATATTCAATAATTTAGTTTATTGTTTTAAATAAAGGTTAAGTATAATGTGTGAAAAATAATTAAATAACTATTTGATAAAGAGAATTAATTAAATACTTATCAAAATGACTTTAGAATTATCTAAAATCATTTTATAAAGTTTTGAACTTTTAAAATTATTTATTAAAAAAACATCTTATAACACATGATTTTAGTAAAAAAAAAAAATGAAGTATAATCTATTGTTTAATAGGTTTCAAAAGTTTAAAATAAAAGTTTAGAGAATATCAACTAAATATGATATAACATGATTAAATGGATTAAATATTTATTTAAATGATCATTTATATGATTAAACATATAAGGTATTTGTAATATGTAGGTTTGAAGTGTTTTGAAATAATTCAAGCTTAGACTATAATATATTTGTAATATATAAAAGACTTAATAATGTTTTTTTTATAGCCTTTTTATTCTTTAGAAATTTATTAAATTTATGGGTTATAAGTTTATAAAACCTTTTAAAAATTAATTTACTAATTTTCGAAATATTTTTGTTAATAAGGAAATTATAATTTTAATCAAACAATATATTAAAACTTTATGTAATAAAAAAAAAAAAAAAAACAAAGATAAAAGGAATGTGGGTACCCGGGATCGAACCCGGGTCCCTTGAGTACAGAGTAAGTGTTGTAACCAGTTGAGCCAGAGCTCAATCTTGTTACCAATCCGGCTGTGAATATTTAAATATGTTTATTCCAATAACCCCCAATTTCTAACATGAACCCTAGAATCGATTTCCATTCAATTGAACCCCAAATGATTAATAATAAGGAATGGGATGTTAGGGCTTTTGATGTACACATGAAACCGATTATATGTGAGGATTTAATTACCAGAATGATGAACGATTTGATGTTACAACGTGAAGACCCGAACGCGCCCTCGGTCGATTATGATTCGAGACACAAACATTGATGAAAATCAAATTAACTTCGCGTATAAGCTCCTGGAGTCATTCCGATCAAAAGCCCTCAATCAATTTCGTTTAATGAAATTCGAAAGACGGATTTTTGTTGAGTTGCAGGTTCGAAGTGAAAGTGAGGATCGTAAACGAGGTGTGGGTGTATTGTGAATGAAATTGATGGTTCAGCTAGCTTCTCGAGATCAAAAGGAAGGTTTCCCTTCAATTATCAGGTTTTGATTTTGCCAAATATGCTCGAACGAATCAAGGATTTCAGTCGGTTATTTCGGTTTCGTTTCAAGCGAATTAAACCTCTCTTAATACGTAATTAATTGCCAAATTAATTCGAAACTTAAGTGCAGAGGTTAAAAACGGTTCGATTTCGCTTAACTCCTGTGTTTCGAGTGATTCAATGGCCGCCGGAGATGGTGGCCGGCGGTGGCCGGAGAAGTACTCGACGGGAATGGGGGAAAGTGGTTTGGGTTCTCAACTTTTACACCTTTAGTCCCTGTGGTCTTTAGTATTAACAACAAGAGTTTAAAGTTTGTTTTTTTTTTCTTTTTTTTTTTTAGTTTTAGCTAAATTTACACTTTAGACCCTGATGTTTTAAAATGTTATTATTTTATGCCCAAAGTTAAATACAAGTTTTAAAATAATAGAACTTATATTATTTTTATTTATTTCAAAGGTTAACACCTATTATGATTATTATTATTAATATTGTTGTTATGATTATTATTGTTATCAATATTATTATCACTAATATTATTATTATTATTAGTGTCATTATTATAATAATATTAATAGTGATTATTTTATTTAAGATTATCAACACTTTAAGTTTTATAATAATAAGCAAACATTATATCACTTATAATGTTATTATTATTATATTAATTTGTTAATCACCAAATTAATTATTGAGCATAATAAGTCCTCAAAATTTCAAATTTGGCATAAAAGGTCCTTTTAAACTTAACAAAGTTTACTTTTAATGTAACGAAAATATGAGATGTCACAGTCTCCCCAACTTAAAAGAATTTCGTCCCGAAATTAAGAATGAACTTAAATGAACAAAAGAAGTTGTGATGAAATGTGAGTGTTCAACGAATAGTGTTTGACGTTTGATTACAGGTGGAACGCTTCACCTTATGTAATCTTACAAGATCCTTAACATAATATACGCGAGACGTTTTGAGATGAAACGTTGAAAAAAAAAAACGATGACGAGCTACCGTGGTACTTTAGATTCATAAGTCACAACGTCAAGAATATAACTTCGTAGTAAAATGATGTCTAGAAATCAATAAAAGACTAACAATGATAGGAAAGGTTAACCATCAGGATTTAAGAATCCCAAACGTCACTATATGAAACGATCTTAACGCATATCTTGTGAATATGTACCTCTCCTTTGACCAATCATCGGTCTAAGAATAATACGATATGCGAGGATTTTGGAATAGTTCACGACGATGGTTAGAAACATTATTAAAAGTAGAAAATGAATTGATCATCCAATTTAATGATCGATGTTTAACGACATACCACGGTATACGACTAGTTGAGATAGATACAAGCCAATTCCTCGACCCGTTATCCCACATGAGTTGATATGCAATTAACCAATCGGCCTATAATGCACCAATTGTCATCATGACAGCTAAGATAAGAGACACTTAGTGGATGAAAAGTTAAACAGGAGATCCATAGGATCACGAATGTTAGGCTTTGTCATATAAGAAGGTAAGACACTTGGACATATACCAAGTTACGTCTTTTCCTTTATGCCAAACCAATGACTACAAGTTGGGAAGGTTTATGAACCTTTATATCCGCGTCACAAAGTAAGTAATAACGAGTCTCTTTGATCGAAATCAAGATAGTGTTTTAATGATTTTCAATGGTTAAGGATTAAAGACGATTTAAGAAATGACGTGAACAATAGGAAATGTACTTATATTTTGCAAGGTAACAAATTTCCAAGTATAGTTTACATACACAGTTCATCAACCCATGAGTACAGTCGAGAACATTCGTATGACTAGAAAGACATGACCACAAGTTGATAATGTCTTTATTTAGTAGAAAGATTGTTTAAGAAGACAACCATCACACAATCATGTGTTGATGATATCTCAAAATGAAAGTTGATATGTAGGGAATAAATGGTTCGATATAGCTAGATCAAATCAAAACATAAGGATAAAGGGAAAGAAATCAATTTAGGAATTCAAATGCTCCAACTCGGAATCAAAATCCACCTAGAGTGATCGGGTCACCTTTCAAGTTCAGAAATCATGCTTTGGCTTGACAGGTACAAACACTAACATTGGTTCACCCCTCAAGTTACTACATGTTTCTTGTCACTTGATTAAAACTTTGGTAAGTTGGAGATCAAGAAATGAGAATAGTCACCAAGGTGTGGTTTTCACTCCTAACTTGATGGTTTATTCCCAAGGTATGACCACTAACTCACCGATCCAAAAAGTTCGGTCCCAACTCCTTGTTGAGGATCCACAGAAATAAGACAAGGTAACTCACCATTAAGGTAAGGGAAATCACTCCTATCTTAACGGTGAAGTTTTACAAAAACAAAATATAACAAGATGAACTTCTTCATAAAAATCCAGAATTCACTCCTACTTTGATGAAGTCGTCTCATTTGAACAAATACAATTCATAAAGATGATATTATCATCAAGGTATGGAATTCACGCCTATCTTGATGATTGAATTTCATAATAACAAGAAAACAATTGAAGATTGACATTTGTCACCAAAGTACGGGTTTCAATCCTATTCTGATGAGATCATGTCATTTGTGAAATGTCATTCCAAAGAAAATAATTGAAGTCAATCCTCGGGATAAGGAAATCACCCCGATCCAGAGAATGAAATTTTATAAATCACAATTGGAAACCATTTATCGAGACGAATAGAGAATCATCAAAGTAAGGGAATCACCCTTGTTTTGATGAGTTAGAATCATTTAGGAGACACAGATGTTCTTAGTCATAGTTTGACCTTCAAACACTTGCATCTCTCACGGTGCAGACGGTACGGAATTTGACTTAACAACGAAAGGGAAATAATATCAATTAGAAATTCGGAAAATTTCAAGTTACATCAATGTAACAAAAGAAAAAATCATGCTTTCAAGCTTAAGATCAAAGTTCGAGATAACAGATTTTGTTGTGATGTTCAGATCTTGGTTGGTTTCAATCGAGAAGACGGAATTAAGGGCATGAAATTATTCAACGCCACAACGAGATGTGAACGTTCGATTCACAATCGAAAGGAATACACGGACTTCTCAAGATATGAGGTCAACCATAGTCTTATTAAAGACATACGTACTTATAAGTGATCACTCATCTCAAGGGTTTCGAGTCAAGTAAATGGATTAAATGATCGAGTCAAATGACCATTTACACTTTGCCTAGGCAAAGTATCTCGGGATGTAGGAATTCCACTTATAGCATTGCATGTTCTTAGTTATGGGACACACCCTTAAGAAGACTTTAGAACCATAAGTAACGGTTTAAAGTTTTGAAGACCATTCGTTTTAGATTCCCAATATCATTGGATATATTAAGAGTCATGCACACGTTGGTCAAAGTATAGAAATAGATACATGAAACGCTCAACGTGTAACGGTGTTTAAACGTAAGAGTTGAAATGTCGGTTAGGTTCAATATTAACATGAACATTATGTATAATAAGAATGAAGAGATATCAGTTCAAGGGATCAAAGATTTTAAGATACAAAGAGGATGGTTCCATTTGGTAACGCATTACCATTTGGAATCGTTGGCACGTCAAGGTAAATTGACCCATTTGCCATAGAGACTTGTGTATGTTGACCATAGTTTATCACTCATCCTAGAAATCCCAGGTAAGCATAACTAGTCTCACAATGAGATTTATACGATATGCTTGCCTTAGCCCGAAGGCCTTTTGCCAGGAAATCCAGAATACAGGTGTTTATGTGCCACACAAGTTTCTTTGGTTTATGAAATCAAAACCTTGATGAGATTTTCATAGATTAGATACAGAGTCTAAGGAACTAAACCCACGATGATAAGTGTAGATTCCACATCTCGTTAAGAATAAGTCTAGGAAGTTCATTTGTCGGGGAGGGTCAAAGTGTCAAAGTTAAGTTTAGGGAGACAAGTAACTAAGTTTAAGCATACATAAGGCAATCCTATGCTAAGGCATCAAGTTGCACAAAAGGCATAGCATTATGTAGCATGCAAACAACATGTAAGCACAAAAGTATAAGGTTCTTTCTATGAGGTTCATGCAACTATAGTCTAGGTCACCATTTCTAATAACCTAAATCCCTATAGTTATGGGCTCTGATACCAATCTGTCACACCCCAACCTTGACGGCGGAAACGTCGAGGAGTGAGAGTTAAGATCGTTCACAGCCACATAACGCTATTAATAACTCAAATATAAATTTATCATAAGTTTCAATTGTCACATTACTAACATAAGTCTCAGAAAGAATAAAAACATAACATAAAATGTAACAAGTCATCCTTATTTTATTTATTTATCTAGGTCCATTCCTAGATATGCATGCTTCAAAGAGTAGATCACACACTTGAGGTATTCCTGAAACATGTTAAAAAATAAAAGGGTCAACATAGAAATGTTGGTGAGCATTCCATAGTTTCAATACATAAGTATTTAAAAGATGGCAATTCAAGTCATAAGTTAGTGAATAAAGTGATTAGGGATGTTATGAACAATGCAACAATCAAACCTTGACAATAGTTTTACAAGTCTCAAACGTTAAAAGTATATACGATCAGCTAAGTGTACTTGGATCAACCAAGCAGGCTTGTCTTACCCATAGATCTATGACTTCGCTGGGCTAGCAATAGTTAATGATTGTACATATAACGCCATAACATGGTAACCACGAAAGTTCAACTAACCACAACTTTATAAGATGAATTGCCATAGGTTTACAAGTCTCAAATAAGTTTACAAGTGCAATAGTATAAGTTAACATGTTTCACCCCAAAGTGTGAAAATAAGAAAAAAAAAAGGGGTATGGAAATACTCAATTGAATATATATAAGGTGATGATAAGAATTTAAACGAGGTTCCAATGATCTCTTTTACAAGTTACCTAAACGTATTTATATATTCCAAGGTTAAGTTTAAAGGTAAAATTAATGAATAAGTGTGAACTAGGGTTTCAATTGGGAATTTGGGGGTTTGAATAATAAAATAATGAATAAGTCCAGTAATAATTAAAAATATTCAATAATTTAGTTTATTGTTTTAAATAAAGGTTAAGTATAATGTGTAAAAAATAATTAAATAACTATTTGATAAAGAGAATTAATTAAATACTTATCAAAATGACTTTAGAATTATCTAATTTTCATTTTATAAAGTTTTGAACTTTTAAAATTATTTATTAAAAAAAACATCTTATAACACATGATTTTAGTAAAAAAAAAATGAAGTATAATCTATTGTTTAATAGGTTTCAAAAGTTTAAAATAAAAGTTTAGAGAATATCAACTAAATATGATATAACATGATTAAATGGATTAAATATTTATTTAAATGATCATTTATATGATTAAACATATAAGGTATTTGTAATATGTAGGTTTGAAGTGTTTTGAAATAAGTCAAGCTTAGACTATAATATATTTGTAATATATAAAAGACTTAATAATGTTTTTTTTATAGCCTTTTTATTCTTTAGAAATTTATTAAATTTATGGGTTATAAGTTTATAAAACCTTTTAAAAAATTAATTTACTAATTTTCGAAATATTTTTGTTAATAAGGAAATTATAATTTTAATCAAACAATATATTAAAACTTTATGTAATAAATAATAAAAAAAAAAAAAAAACAAAAAAAGGAATGTGGGTACCCGGGATCGAACCCGGGTCCCTTGAGTACAGAGTAAGTGTTGTAACCAGTTGAGCCAGAGCTCAATCTTGTTACCAATCCAGCTGTGAATATTTAAATATGTTTATTCCAATAACCCCCAATTTCTAACATGAACCCTAGAATCGATTTCCATTCAATTGAACCCCAAATGATTAATACTAAGGAATGGGATGTTAGGGCTTTTGATGTACACATGAAACCGAATATATGTGAGGATTTAATTACCAGAATGATGAACGATTTGATGTTACAACGTGAAGACCCGAACGCGCCCTCGGTCGATTATGATTCGAGACACAAACATTGATGAAAATCAAATTAACTTCGCGTATAAGCTCCTGGAGTCATTCCGATCAAAAGCCCTCAATCAATTTCGTTTAATGAAATTCGAAAGACGGATTTTTGTTGAGTTGCAGGTTCGAAGTGAAAGTGAGGATCGTAAACGAGGTGTGGGTGTATTGTGAATGAAATTGATGGTTCAGCTAGCTTCTCGAGATCAAAAGGAAGGTTTCCCTTCAATTATCAGGTTTTGATTTTGCCAAATATGCTCGAACGAATCAAGGATTTCAGTCGGTTATTTCGGTTTCGTTTCAAGCGAATTAAACCTCTCTTAATACGTAATTAATTGCCAAATTAGTTCGAAACTTAAGTGCAGAGGTTAAAAACGGTTCGATTTCGCTTAACTCCTGTGTTTCGAGTGATTCAATGGCCGCCGGAGATGGTGGCCGGCGGTGGCCGGAGAAGTACTCGACGGGGATGGGGGAAAGTGGTTTGGGTTCTCAACTTTTACACCTTTAGTCCCTGTGGTCTTTAGTATTAACAACAAGAGTTTAAAGTTTGTTTTTTTTCTTTTTTTTTTTTTTAGTTTTAGCTAAATTTACACTTTAGACCCTGATGTTTTAAAATGTTATTATTTTATGCCCAAAGTTAAATACAAGTTTTAAAATAATAGAACTTATATTATTTTTATTTATTTCAAAGGTTAACACCTATTATGATTATTATTATTAATATTGTTGTTATGATTATTATTGTTATCAATATTATTATCACTAATATTATTATTACTATTAGTGTCATTATTATAATAATATTAATAGTGATTATTTTATTTAAGATTATCAACACTTTAAGTTTTATAATAATAAGCAAACATTATATCACTTATAATGTTATTATTATTATATTAATTTGTTAATCACCAAATTAATTATTGAGCATAATAAGTCCTCAAAATTTCAAATTTGGCATAAAAGGTCCTTTTAAACTTAACAAAGTTTACTTTTAATGTAACGAAAATATGAGATGTCACATCCTGGACTTACTCTACCAATCCAGAAAGATGGAATGTTATCAGAGATCAAGGTGTTGAGAATGTCTACTCATGGCAAGACATAATCAACTTACCTCTGCATGATCTCTTTGAGATGAGAAGATACTATGAGAGTCTTGATGATCCTGGCCATCTAATAAAGAAAGGAATGGTCCTGATTGTACTGAAGACTACCAACATTTGAAGATCTTCTAAGTGTTTTGGTAGCATCAGCCTAGGGGGAGTTTGTAAGGATTCCTGAAGTCTGATGCAACCCAAAACATCCTAAGTGTCTCAGCAACATGCACTAAGTACTGAAGTGAAGAATGCTTCGGAAGTTTTACACAATGCATTAGAAAATACTCTAAGTGTAAAATCTTCCGAAGCCAAGACCAATATCTTCCGAAGCCAAACATGAAGTCTTCCGAAGCTTCAGAGACAAAGTCTTCCGAAGCTTCAACCTATGAAGACAGATTTCTTCCGGAGACTTTTAGTACACATGTTTTATCTGATGTACTGTTCCGTAAAGCACCTTTTCCGCTGCATCTCTGTAAAGTCACCAACTTACATGAGTTGGTGAAAAGGGCCTTGCTTTTGGTAACTGTACATTGAGGTCTTGAGTCTGTAACTTTCCACTTTATGTACTTTATCCTTTTTGTAATATATAAGGATGTGAGCTATGGCATGTCATAGTCACAAGGTCAAAAGACAGATATGCCTTTTGATCCTACAATTGATTTTGTTAGTGTCTAGTCAATTGTATCCAGCTGGCTTTCAAAGTATAGCCGGCTGTAGGTTGTAGTATAAGTATTTCAAGTTCTTGTATCTTTCTTTATGCTTTATAACACTTGTAAAAGAACTTGAGAAAGCAATATACTGCCTCTTTGAAACCCATACTCTCTTCTTCTGTCTCTTGCTTTACTTGTGTTCTTTGTTTCACTTTGGTTAACCCAGTTCACTGTTTGATTAAAGTTTAGTTAGTCTCCTCATTGTGTTGTTGTGTTGTAATTGTGTTAAAGCCCTTAAACGGTCCTGCACAACGTCTTGTTGTAAGTCGAGTAAGTCCAATTTAGACTTGGTTACTTTCATACGAAACGCTTCTCGTTCTCTTTTTTCCTCCATGTCTTTTTCACTCATCACTTTATAGTCGCTAATAGCTTCGGTCAATGTTGCTTTGCTTGAAGAAGACTCCTCCGTCGTTTTACCGTTACGCCTCGGTCCGGTCGGTGTGGCGTTCTCGTTAAGGTCGGGGATGGGGCTTGAAACCGGCTCGTTACAGCTTGCGTATTGGCCCGATTCCGAAGTTTTTCGTCCTCTTTATTCTTTGAGTACCAAACTCCGGACTTTACCTTCACCGGTGGTATTGGGCATGGTTTCTTACCACCCTCCAAGCTTTGATGCTCGTAAATCCTGCTTTTCTCTTAAACTTTCTTGTATTCGCTTAAGGCTTTTAGAATGATATCCTAATTGTTGCTCCCACTCGACCAAGGATGTTTATACATTTTTAAAGACAAAAAAGTTAATTATAAAAAAAACCAAATTATAAATTTATCATTTGGATATATATTCCTTTAAAACGACTCATCATGTGGTTCATTATCCCTTATTTTGAGTTTGATGATCAATGGTTTTTTTTTTTTGTTTATGGGGGGGGGGGTGCTCACACCGCACCATTTTTTTAAAATAAGAAAAACTTACTTCATTAATATAATAAATTACCAAATATAAATAAAAGACTACATTAAATAAAAAAACATAAAATATAAAATATAAAAAAAATTAAAACTAAAAATCTACAAATTAAACTCCCAACCATGTATACGAGCAATTTGACGTTTCCATTTAAATACGTTCTTCGACATCGGTTCAGGGATATCTTCATGTGGTTTAAGGAAAATATTCATGTCCCGATCTAATGTTTCACGAAGCAATGTCTCTCGTTCGAAGTCGAGTAAGACCAATTTAGATGCAGTTACATTCATGCGAAGCGCTTCTCGTTCTCTTTTTTCTTCCATGTCTTTTTCACGAATCGCTTTATACTCGCTAATGGTCTGTGTCAACGTTGCTTTGCTTGAAGAAGACTCCTCCATCATTTTACCTTTGCACCTCGGACCGGTCGATGTGACGTTCTCGTTAAGGTTGGGGAGGGGGCTTGAAACTAGCTCATTAGAGCTTATGTATTGCCCGATTCCGAAGTTTTAATCCTCTTTGTTCTTTGAGTACCAAACTCCGGATTTATAATCTTCACCAGCTCCCATTGGGCATGGTTTCTTACCACCCTCCAAGCCTTGATGCTCGTAAAACCTTTTTTCTCGTCAACTTTCTAGTATTCGCTTAAGGCTTTTTGAACCCCTCACACCCACACACACCTTCAATTGGTTTTGAGTACAAATTAATCATAGAAATCGACGTTTGGTGCATCCAAGAAGATTTAGTACTCGTTTGTTTGTGACTACAAGTAAGTATTTTGATGTTTTCTTTACGTTTTGATTCAACTAGTTCAAAGAACTTTAACCTATCAAAACATGTGTCTAAATTATTGATTTTGTTGAGTTGAATGTTGATTAGCAATGTTATGTGATTCTAGGATGATTGTACGGATTGGATTTGTCAAAAACTTTAATTTTGGTTGAAAACCAAGATTTACTATTATTAGTAACTTATTTTGTGGATTTTATATGAAATGTGGATGATTTATGAATTTAAGATGATACATTGATGCTATGATGTTCGTCGAAGCATATGGATGAAATTTGGTGTTTATATTTTGTGAAATGGCTTGTTTTTCATAGACATACAATTAATAGTAACGTTTCTTGCAAGTTGGTTTGTGTATTGGATTTTAGACATGTTTGATGGGTAGTGATTATATTTATACAATGTCAGGACATATGAATGATTTGGAAATAGTTAGATTTTGAAAAATCCATTGTATGATCATACCTTTCTTATATTAGTAACTTTCTTGGAATGGAAATTTTTGTGATAAAGGTTATACGTATGAATCATGGTAAGATGATTGAAATTAGTTTAGACTAATCATGGGAACATGTTAGGAACTTGATTTCTAGATTTTTGCAATTGGTGATCATACGTTTCTAAATTTGAACATTTTATTCGTGATGATGTTCTAGTTGTCTTTAACTTGCTATGTTAGGAAATTAGATGATTTGCATATGATCTATGATGCTTATGATGACATACTGGATGGTTTTTTAGTGATAGATTATACATGTATGGAAACCTTACTTTCTAAAAATAGAAATTTTCCAAAAATAAAAATTCAACATGAAGCTTTATGTGTAATGTGAGTTGGACTGTATGAGCATGATTAAACATGATTCACTTAAATTAGTCACTAACGGGTCGTCAGGGCAAACTGGTCAACTTTAGTCAACAAAAGTAAACTTTGGTCAAACTTAGCACACATGTAAACTTTTCTCAAAATGCCAACAGTTAGAGTTAGTTGGATACAACGGGGGTTATGTGGACCATCATAAATATACACTTAGTGACCTATATTTGATAGGTAACCTTTAGTGACCTATTTTTTGCATATATATCTTACACGCTATCTAAAGTGAGTCTTAAGTTTTAACGACCCTTCTTTTACGTACTTTTCTTTTTGGGGAGAAATATGCAAAGAAAAGTTTTTGGTTTAGTATTATTCTTATATCGCCTATTTACTATAGCACAAACTTATCACAAAAATTCTTCCATGTCGAACCATTACTAATGAGCTAGCGATGTAATCTTGAGTACTACTACTAGGTCTAACAAACCCCGCCAACGTTAGTCGCGCTAACTCGGCTGGAGGTCGGACGGGTGTGATATTGACCTAATATTTAGCCATTGGTCATGATAGACGTGGGTGAAAGCAAAGAATATTCAAACTGACAGCCTCAATTTCAAAACGTTAAAAATTTTGAACATAGGCTAGCTACGTATTGATATACCTTTGTTTACTATATAACGCAAACATTTCAAACTCAATACTTGTTTATTTAAACATATGAATTCATCAACTTTTATGTTAACATATATAACATGTTTTCTTAGGTCGTCATCACGCGTAAGGAATAGGTTGCATTCTGGAGTCTCACGCTTTGACATACATTTAAACTGTTTTGGTTTGCATTAAATACTACTTGTGGGCGTCATATTTTACACATTTACTTAAATTGGGTTTACATTTATTTTACGCTTCCACAACGTTTACTTTAAAACCGTAATTTCCTCATGATTAATTGAGCTAACGTTTTATTTATATTCATATAGTGTTGTTTGACATGACCAATGACTGAGATCCTGGTTGTGAAATTGATTAATGATAGAGGAGCTGTTGGTTGTGAAATTGATTAATGAGGAGTCGCAGCCATTGTTGTTAGGACCGGATCGGACCGGCCGGTCCGACCGGTTCGGCCGGGATTCGGTGGTTGGTCCGGTCCGGTCGGGGGTGGTTCGTTTTTGAGCATTTGAACCGGCCGGTTCGTCCCGGTTTGCTGGTCGGACCGGGAAAACCGGACCGGTTCGGACCGGATTTGGTTTTTTTTTTTTTTTTTTTTGGTTTTTTGTTTTAATGGGTAAAAACGGGGTGTTAAACCATAAATTAAGAGCAAAAAATGGGCTTCACGCGGACCCGGTTTATTTCGAACGGCATTCGTGTCCGCATGTCATGCGTGGGCGACCCAAATTTTCCAGCCAGAAACCCGTTTTTGCACCCCCCCCCCCCTGCGCGCGGGTAGGTCATGGTGTAAAAGGTATCATAAAGACATTCAATACCTTTCACCTTGTTATCACATATAAACCCATAATGTTTCATTTGTCACACCAATGTGGGACAAAGGTGTTAGAGTCTTAGAGAGACTCCCTTTACACCCTTATTTCCAACATATATTTAATTACATATATAAATATAATTAAAATATAGTTAAATCCGGTCCAACCGGTCCGACCGGTCCGACCGGTCCGACCACCAAACCAGTAAGGCGTCCGGTTCGACGTCCGATCCGGTTCTGAAAACATTGGTCGCAGCTTGTAAAATCGATTGATAGACGGTTGTAGGTTTTAAAGCCGATCAATTATAGTAGTAGAGTCTGAGAAGTGGGAAGCAAAAAATGCATTTTCAAGTTAGATTGATTAAAATGACTCTTGTGTGAAGGAAATATATAGGTTTAAAACGGATTCCATGAATAATGTTAATACAATAGATAAAATTACTTACTTAATTAAAACTATATGGCTAAAAATATTATTTTTAAATTTACATAAAAATAATTATTTTAACCAAATCATGAATGAAAATAATATATCACTCTATTATTTAATAGAAAAGTTAACATGAAAGACCAGTATAAGAGCATTCACAATCCACCCCCTATAATTACAATAAAAATTACTATTTTTTCTCTTTACTTTTTAATAAATAATATTTGTTCATACTTTTATCAATACATTTTTCTTTTTAATCCATTCACAACCACTTTAAAAAATATTAAAAAATTTACGAGGTTGTACCGTGTTTCCCCATATTAGAAAAACGCAGTACAACCCCATATTTCTACCTTTTTCATTAACGATCACTCATAACTATCCCCGATAATATCTTATACTATCTTATCTTATCTTATTCTTACTACTTTAATAAAAGGATAACTAAATAGGACACGTGTCAACATTACATTCATTCTCATCAAAATTTTCCGATTCTTTCTCTTATTAAATAATTACCTTAATTACTATAATATTATTTATCACTTTTTTATAATTAAAATAGTTTTTTAATTAATTAAGATATAGATATTTTTATTAATATTATTTATAAAGAAACAAATTTTTAAAACATAAGAAATCTTTCTAAAACACCAAACTTTTTAAAAAATATAAAATATTTTAAAAAAGATGTTTTTAAAAAGTTTTTCATAAACCAAAAATAATTAAAATTAGGAGTTATAATAAGAAATTTTAAAAAAATGACATTTGTATACGGTTTGTTTTAAAACAAAATCTTTATCTTTTTTATAAACAAAAGTTTAAAAAGTTGGTATCGTAGTTTTATTACTTATAATTCTTACTCGTATGTAATTTTAATAATACTATATCTTTGTATATCATTTTATAATTAATAAATTTTTATTATATTAATATTTTATTTATTTAAACCCGTGTAATATACGGTTTTTCACTATTATATAAAGGGAACGGGCTCTAATAATGTTTTACTTTTTCCTTTTTGTCTCCAGGAGTTTTCACTTTAAAGACAGTGACAGCAGATACGAGTTGTCGAGTAGAGATGCATGAGTCGCTCTAAAGTCTAAATTAAAACACCCCAAAATTCAGTAAAATTCCCAATTTCATCAGATCTTTTGCCCAATTTCTTCAACTTATTTTCCTTCAATCGGTAAGATTCATATCGATGCAATGTTGCGATCTGCTGTAATATCATCTCATGTTTCAATTTCATTACAAGCCATAGCTTCTTGACGATTTGTTTAATTTTATCTTTTCATATCTGATTTCATCGTCATTTCGATGATTTTCACTTTCTGTTTGTGGTGGGATTCTGTTGATCTTAATGAAATAGGGCAATTGAATGTGCTGGGGTTGCATTACATCTAAATTTGTGGATCAGATGGAAAATTTTATGTAATGATTTGGCTAATAATTGATTAAACATCACAAATTGGGGGAGAAAAGCATGCAATAGTAACAAGTAATAATGCTGTTTCACTATAATTACACATGCTTAATAGTTTAAACACTACAAAAGTTTCAGTGTTGTTCAATTGTTATGGAATTTTTCATAAGTAGTTACACTGAGTGATCTGAATGGAACATGCAAGAAACTTGGTTACTGTCTAGTAGTTTTTTGTATGGTTTTTAGCTTTAACTTGAAAAGAATAAGCATTGAATAGTAATCAAGTTTACAACTGTTAGTTATAGGTCACTTAGTTGTAACCATTTATGAAGATCTATAATCTTGATATGCCACATTCTCTTACAAACTCGTATACACGGCTTTAATTAATCTTGTCATGTACAAATTGTTGAAACTTGATCTTACAACATGTTCTCCTAAGAATGTTTCTGTGGCCTTGGGATTAGATTAAATTTTGAATAGCAAAGCAAAAGGTTTTGATAATTGCCAGTCCATTCCAGAGCATGCCTGAAATTGTGGTTATTAAATTGGATTACAAAATGGTTGAAAGCAAAAGTATTGATAGAAATTGGCAGAAATGTTTCATACTTCCATGTTGTTCGATGCAGTTTTAAGTTAAACACACTTTAGCGCGGACCATGGGGACTATTGTTGATGCTGCGTATACGGTAGCTATATAGCATCAGTGTTTTTATTGGTTTAATTTTAGAATAATTTTTTTATAAGAATCTATATTAATATGTAAATTTGGTTGCAGGAAGAAAGAAAAAGTGCTCTTAGTGTAAAGAAGCCCAAAGTTGTGTTTGTTCTAGGTAAAGTTTATGGATCCAAAAAAATCATTATTAGAAAAAGGATCTGAATAATAAAATAAAATCTTTCTGCATTTAAGGAATTTTGCAACATGTTACTGGACATGTCTTAAATTACCCTTGAAGAAGTTTCTTTGTTTACATTGTGCAGGAGGACCAGGAAGTGGCAAGGGTACACAATGTGCAAATATTGTAGAGCACTTTGGCTACACCCATCTGAGTGCTGGAGATCTTCTCCGGGCCGAAATAAATTCTGGATCTGAAAACGGGTATGTTTTCTTTTGACCTGTTTGACCACTGGAAACTTGTGCAGTTGTAATAAGTATTCTGAATTATATGTTGATACCTTATAGGACCATGATTCAGAACATGATTTCTGAAGGAACAATTGTTCCACCAGAAGTAACCATTAAACTTCTTGAAAAAGCAATTATGGAAAGTGAGAATGACAGATTTCTAATTGATGGCTTTCCCCGTAATGAGGAAAACCGTGCAACTTTTGAGGCAGTTGTAAGTTTTGAATTCAAAAATCACATTAAACATGTTCAAGTAGATGCAATTATTTGGCAGAGAAATTAAAAAAAACTTATGGTTTACCTACAGACTGGAATTGTACCCGAGTTTGTTCTTTTCTTTGATTGTTCCGAGGAAGAGATGGAGAGGCGCCTCTTAAGCCGCAACCAGGTTCGGTATACGACGTCAATAATTCTACTAAATTTTTCTAATTTATTTGTAATAGTTTTTAAAATGACGCCTCTGAGTGTAGCCTCTTTATCCCAAAGGATAGAGGTAAGGTTTGAACTCATCTTACCCTCCCCAGACCCAACTAATTGAGTGGGATTTAACTGGCTATGTTTGTTTGTTTATTAGTTACCAAAAAGACAAGCATACTATCAACCTTATGCCAATTTGACAGACAAAAATGATTATAAAACTTTTTAAGAAGTATTTGTTTCAAAACTAGTTGAAGAATGATGATAAATGCTTATAATTTTAAGGACATTACATAGCCAAAATGCTTATTTGTATGACATTATGCTTGTGTGTGTTGTCTCACGTGTCAAAGGCTTTTTCCTTTACCACGGATCACTAGTTGAAGAATGATGATGAATGCTAGAGTTTGCAAAATGGGTGCGTCGGGTCACAAGTGATCGTGTAATGGTCAAAAAATGGTTTGGGCCAAGACGGATAATTAAGACATGTCAGGATTTTACGAATGATTAGTGTATTATATCAAAAAGTAATATATAATATATTTGCATTAAAGAATATAGGGTCTTGAAAATAACTGCTCAACCCATCTGACCTGTTTAAAAATTGAAATTTGGCCCAAATGCTATGTTTGAGCTAACTATAACCAAAATCGACACATTTTCAAGTAAATAACTTAAAATTCCCACCTCTAACAAACAAACTTGTAAGATTAGCTAAAGTCATAAGATGGTAATTACATTTGATTTTGGTAATACTAATCAATCAAGATCTTTTATAAAGCCATAGTGCTTTTATCCCTATTTGAATTTAACCTTGCTATTTGGGATATGAAGGGGAGAGTAGATGATAACATTGACACAATAAGGAAGCGGTTTAAGGTTTTTGTTGAATCTAGTCTCTCTGTTATCAACTATTACAACTCCAGGGGGAAGGTCAGAAAGGTAAATACACATTTATTCAATCTTATTTTTTATTTTTCCAACTAATATTCCTGAAAAGTTTGTTAGCAATATTGTGACAACTGATTAAAGTTGGTCTCAGATCGATGCTGGTAAGCCCGTTGCAGAAGTTTTTGAAGCAGTTAAGGCTGTTTTCACTCCTGTTGCTGATAAGGTAAAGTATATAATTCTAAAATAAGGCCTGCTGATTGTAATGAGAATTTCACATGACATAAATCTACTGTCGGTAATTTATAATCATCTCTAGCTTTATGACATGATTGTTATATTTTGCAGGCTGCTGCCTAGGTGCTATACTGCTATCCAGTTGAGGTAAAAACCAAATATACTTCCTTTATGTTATAAGTGGCAAACCGGGGGGTTCAAGTTGGGTTGCGTAAGTGGTCAAATCGAGCTGAGCATCTTTGAAAGACAAGTCATATGGGTTCGGGTCAAAACAAGCTCACCTGCCATATGTATTATTTTATGTTTGCTGGTAATTGTTAAATGCAATTTTAACGTACTTAACTTTTCTAACTTATTTCCAAAGATCACAAATTTTCTTACCACGCGTAACAAAAAGTTATTCAATCACATATACATAACTTGTGTTGGGGTCAACACAAGTACACAACCACCCTGTACAAAAATCTATTTCTTCTAACACGAATCTATTTTGACCCATTACCCACATCTTGTCTGCACTCAGTGCTTACAATATTGACTATTGTAGTTCTATATGATCCGGCTAGATGTGTTTATTAATTTTATAAGTTTTCAACATGCTAAAACAGTAGTAGCATTAGCATAAATTGCATAATCGTTTGCTGCAATTTGTCATTTGCAGTTCGGTTAATATGTGATGTATCATCATACCATGAGACGGCGTATGACGGGAAGTTTAAAAATAGTCCAATTATTTATATGACCAGACATATGTTTTTTACTTTTCCAGTTGTAACATTAAGATTGTTATTATCGACTCTTCTTAAAACTAGCACAACTTGCCTAATAATATGATAACTTTATAGCATTTGGAGCAAAAGAGTACATCATGTATGGAAAATACTCACTGTTGCAAAATATTGAATTATCAAGATGTAGATTGACATACCAACTATTAAGAAACTTGATCTCAACACCATCTTCATGTAATCACTGCAACAGACTAAACCTAAGTGGTCAGTATGACATTCGTCGGGGACTAGAGGATAATAATTTACTCTGGTGATGTTTTCCGACCGATACAACGTTTCCTTACAGTTAGATATCTTTGTGTCGGTTCTGTAAGGGTTAATATCATCCCCTCAAACCGAACATTTCTTCTAAAAACGTAGTAATACGATACAATTTTCCCGTTTATGTTCTTTGTTAGGTTCCAATAATGTATATACACCACACAAAATGCTTTTACCATAGAAATCCATAAGCTCGGAAGTCAAATATGGCCGAAGCGCTGTTATATATGTCGTTTGTGCAATAAATATAGAGTTAGGGGCTTAGCTGGAATTGATGATCTTGAAAAACGAAGGTTACATGAAAGACCGATGTATATTAACTAACAAATCAGTTAATCAGTTACATCAAGTATGCATGAGCATATAACGTCTATTGTCACGTTATATATGTGTATTTGCTTAACGTAAAACACAACAATCAACGTTTATTCGAATACGAGACCCGAAATCAATTAGGGGGGCAAAGAGGGCATTGGAAATCCATCGCTAAAGGTCTATATAAACCCCTCAAACCGAACATTCTTGTTTAAACTAAGTAACACTTTTCGATTTCCCCGCCTATGTTCAAAACTTGTAAATGAAATGGTTTCTGCCGTAAAACTTGTTTTATGATCAATCCAAATATTTTTTGTAATGAATTTACATATGATTCAATTTTTTTTATTTTGTGACCGTCAGAATCTTTTCATCATGAGATTAATTGATTAAAAAATTGTTTGGGAAGTTCATGATTTGGAAGGAGAATCTATTGTGATTCATTGCTGTTTACTTGTTTGCAACACTTGTTATTAGTCATTCAAGTATCAAAAGAAAGCAATCCATTCATAATTAGAAAATAAACCATACAGTTAATTTAATTGTAAGCAAACATTCATCAAAAATTAGCTTAACAAGCAAGAATTGTGTGTGCTTCTTGTGCCAGAATTTGCAACGAGATTGTCTGAAGAAGGCATTTGAGCTGGAAGCTGCATTTGTACTAGCCTTATATATTTTGAAGCTTTCCCCTTTGAAGTTTCACTTGCTTTTTAACGGTTTAGTGATGATAATATGAAAAAAATTAGGTTTTTTCTAGTTTCATGTGTTCTTCTTTCTGCACGCACATTGCTATCAACTCACTCATTGACCATTTTTCTTTGGGGTAACTTTGTAAAATAGTAATCAAGTTTTAAAATTGTTCTAATTAGGTCACTCATAAAGTTTTATGTTCCAATCAGGTCACTCGTAAAATTTTTGTCCCAATCAGATCACTAAAGTTTCAGGATTGTTCTAATTAGATCATTCATAAGTTACACAAAATTAAAAAAATTGAAGTTTTTAAAAAAATTAACAATATTTATAAAAAACTAAATTATTTTTAAAAAATTGAATTATTTAAAACAATTAAAAAAATATGAGTGACCCGATTATAACACTCCTAAAACTTTAATGACCTGATTGGGACAAATAAAAGTATTAGTGACCCAATTTGAACACTCTTAAAACTTTAGTGACCTAATTAGAACAAATAAAAATATGAGTGACCTAATTGAAACACTGTTAAAACTTGCTTACTATTTTGTGAAGTTTTTTCTTTTTGTTTCTAGGTGTCATTGTTAATCTTAAAAGCATTAAAGTATGAAAGCAGAGAAGTCACAATAAAGCGTACTAGAAAACCATCATTGATATCCATGTATAAGTTCTTGAGTTTATGAGACATGTCCTTCATCATTATTATGTGCTCACGCACACCATTTAACCCATCATACTTTGTAGTAAGCATCTTCAAAATCAAAATGCTTACATGTGTTTTAGAAGATCCTTTAAACAGTTCATCCACTAAATTTAAATAAGTTTTAGCATTATTTGAATTAGGTACCGTTCCGCTAATTGCATCAGAAATGGAGTTTTTGATTACCATTAGAAATAGTTAGAACTTCGGAATTGAAGTTCTGTCTGGGGCTAACTTCGTCTCATGAAGAGACTCGATTAAATTTACTCTTGACATATTGAATCTTGATTATGACTTGATACATGACGCTCATGCTTTCTCTTACCGTTGAAAGCACGACAAATCAAAAACAAGTTAAATTGATGTCATTTTAATTTGCAATTCTAAATGATTACCGTGAAAAGAGATCACTATTAATTAATTTAGTAATTAAAAATATAAAAAAATAATTAATTACACATGGTTCTTTGGTGCAAAAGATTTGTGTTGTGTTTTCACTTCAAACTCGATTGTAATATAAGAACATGGTTTGTTTTATACCCTAGCACCAATGCAAATGGCCTATGTTTATGTTTTTTTTGATACTGTAATTCAATCAGACAACCTTATTAATCCAGAGGCTACTTAACCAGGGATTTTAATGTTTGGTCTAGAAGCTAATTGCTCATGTCAAGCTGATTAATACAGAAGCTATTTATTTAGTTGTTTTATTGTTAGGTTCGGAGGCTGATTGCCTTATGTTATCTCTTTGGTTTGTTTTTTATGATTTTTCTTCTCAATTCGGTTTTGTTTTCAAAGATTAATCAATGCTTGATTGTCTGTATAGAACTTAATTGATGGCTGCTTTGTTAATCTTTGCTTGATCTTTTAAAAACAATCATTCAAAGTGCCTGCAGATATGTGGGAGTTATGGAGACTAATGTAACCATCTTTTTGTAAATTAAGTGGTAAATTTCTTCAGTTCATTGTGTTTCATTAACGTTTTACGTTTTGCACTCTTTGTTTGAATTTCATCAAATATTGTTGCCTGGCCTGTCACTATATCTGTTCCAAGCACGCGTACATTAGTGAGTCGTTAAAAGGTAGAAGTAGTACATTCAACAGATTAGGCTTTCGGCTTAAAGTTCGTTTCAATACCAACCTAAAATGCTTAGTCTCTTGTTGCGAATATATTGGCAGCCATCAATTGACCTTAATTTGCAGCTTTCAGAGAGTTACTAATGTAGTTACATTGTGACCCTTAGACATTCGGTACACTTAGTTGCAATTTTTAATATAAGCCCGATAAGTTGGATTCTAACCCCAATACCCTTTTAGGCATCCCCTTAGTCCTTAGATGCCATGACAATAACATTACTAATGTGACCTTAAAGACTTTATACACTCCATATTATCAAAATAGTCGTCGTTGGTTAACATTACATGTAAGATGGCATAGGGCAATATTAACAAACATTGGAATTAATACTTGTTCTCCTGTTGCACTTATATTTGCAGATATTGACAGAGTTAGATTCACAGATTTCAAAATCATTAATACTGTTTCATTGTAGCGAAAGATTCCTGAATAGTTGACACGAACCTTCTCTAGCGTGATACCAATAATTAAGAAATTTATCAAGAAACAAATAAACATTTAATCCTAGATACAAACATACTATCCGTATATGTGTTGAAAACAAGGTACATTAATTGGGAATAGCAGATCTATCACTTCTTAGAACGGGTGAAAGCTAATTGCTAATTGAAGCATGTGTCCTGTGCAAACGGAATCCTTTATTTTGAGAAAACGAGACACACTTCATACCGGTTATTAAGCATGTATAATGTCTAAACCCACTTTGTTTATCTTTTTTACGAATTCACATTCGAAGACATTAGCAACATTATGACAAAAAAATGTTGGAGATTTAATCCTGGATGTGACTTTTTTTGCTATCACAATAGGGAATGAGATTCAAGAAATAGCCAAGAGTAAACTGTCACACCCCAACCGACGGCAAAATGTGTCGGAGCGTGTAAATTATCCATAACACGTGACACTATTAAAGTGATAATTTATTTACTCAACCCAATTACATAAGTCTTACAACGAAGCAATAAATTGTTCAAACAAGCATAACATAGATAAAGTTTGATTTATTAACTAAGTCCAAAGCATCCTAAGTGTCATAAACCTGTAAGCATCTCAAGCAGCATTCCCTGCATATGTATAAAATAAAGGTCAACTAGCAAGCTGGTCGGTAAACATATGTTTTGTTACATATACTAGATTTCAAAACGATTCAAGAGTTGAAATATGAATTCAAGCAAGTATGACTAAACCAAATGTATTAATCAAGCTTTTGTTGACAAGTGTCCCTAACCAACGGTTCGTTCGGGCGGGTATCAAACCAATAGTGCTATCATCATCACCTTAGACTTTAGAAAGTTAATGATCATATGCAAGATTAATCCAATAAGTTTATCATAAATGTGTAGAATACACATTGTATTTAATTGAATCGTATGATTTGCAAGAAAGATTTAGAATTGAATACCTATACATGTCACATCTCGTAAACATAAAAGAAAAAAAGATTATGAATACTCACATTGAGTTCTTGAGTATGAGTTAGACTTATGACTTAATTAATAGACATGGTGCAACCCTAAATTAGCATGATTGTATGTATTAAGACTTATTTTTTAGGTTATGGACTTATTGTTAAAAGTATTGACCATAGTAATAAAGGAATCAAAAGCAAAAGAAATGAATGATTGTTGCAAAATCAAAATAGATTCAGACAGATTCATTATTACAGTTTCATATGATAATTAAAAATATTAAAAATTAAGTAAAAATTCTGAAACTCTCCAGTCTATAAGCTTGGTATGTTATAGCACTACAAAGAAGAATGTGCAAATATGCGCACTTATTTTGTAAAGGTCATTACGAGTCGTCTGATAGAATTATAAGTTGTGTGAACCATGGTCGGAAAGATAACTCGATGAACTTGTTCATGGAATCTGATTTTGTTAATGTTTGATTTACTATGATCAAGTTATGGTCATTTGAAGTTGTAACAGGTTTTGTCCAAAATCAATTGTAGCATTTACGTGAACCTTTTTGGGTTTTAAAAATAATAAACGCGTATAATATATTTGGTTGAGTGTACGTATGATGATTGGAGGGTTATAATAGAAGAAAAACATAAAAAGTTTGATTATAAAGTTGATTACAATTATTTAAAATCAAAAGGATAATAAGAACATTGAAATTAAGAATATAGTGGCTACCTTATGAACGAAGATCGGACTTGAAACTTCTAAAAGATTCAATGGAGGGTTGGAGCTGAAAGTTTCTTGAGATTATAAAGAGGGTATGAAAGAACTCTCTTTTAAGTTGAGAAGAAGAGTTGGTGCAAGAAAACGGTGAGACAAAGGTTAGTATTTATAGGTGGGAAAATCGGGGTTATGAATGAGGTAATTTAATGAGCAAAGTTAAGATTTGAGGGTTATGGGTGGGTTATAAATGAGTCAAAAGAGAGAGAGTTTTGGTCTTTTAAATTTTGTAAAAATGGTAGGATGTTTATAAAATTAATCTTTATAAAGAGTTTGTATTAAAGTTGTAAAATTAGAGATTTTGGTTTGGAGGATTCTAAAGATTTTAAAATAGTTAGTATCTTTTTATAAAAGTATAATAATTATAAAGTTTTATAAGTATTTTTTCTATAAAAGTATAATAATTATAAACTTTTATAAAAGTATTATGATTTATATTTCTATAAAATTAAGGATCAAAGTTCATAAAAATTTAGCTTTATTATACATGGGCACAAAAATAGCACATGTGTACTTTTATAAGAAGCTAAGAACTTTAATAAGAAAATGAACTCTAGAAATTTTACAAATATATAAGAACTTTACTATATTACTAATTTAGGCATCCATTCACCATTATCAAGTAATAGTATAAATAAAATTATAAAACAAAGATTAGTCATACTAACAAATGTAGCTATTATAGATCTTGTGTATAACATGTATAAGACTATAAGTTATCATGAATGATAGTATGTAAGATAAAAACTAACATGGAATTCCAAATGTTTTATTGCATAAACAATAAATGAAAATGGATTGGTTACGAATATGGCTAGGTGACGGGGGTCATAAAAAGACTAGTAGTTTGTGGAAGCTAGGTTGAGCTTATTATCATGCTGTCGGATTGAAAAGTATGCAGTATGTTGGACCCTAAAAGGATCATACATGCCAATTCAAGTGGTGGTTGATGGTTGCTCTGCTGGAATTCTCTCCAAGTCCAAGAAGTAATGCGGATGAAGAATCTGCTCAAAAGAAGAAGACAAGTGTTGGCTATCCGCATTTGTTTATGCGGATGACCATGGAACAAATACTGACAAGTGTTTGTTCTTCCACATTAACTAATGCAGACAGCCGAACAAATGCTGCCAATTATTTGTACATCCGCATTTACTAATGCGGATGTTCAGCAACAAATGCGCCTAAGTGTTTGTTCATCCGTATTTCTCAATGCTTATGACCAAACACCAATGCTTAAGAAGAAAAGGAAATGATGATGAAGATCAACATATCCACATTAGTTAATGCGGATGAACAGAAGAAAATATTGATTAAGACTTTTGTACTTAGACTAGCTTCCTGATGTATAACTCAGGGGTAGTTTAGTCATTTTGTAAAGGCCTTTTGTCAGCCTATAAATAGAATAGAAAACCCTACTTTTGAGTATCTTTTAGACAATTAGAATATCAGAATCTTCGATAGTCATATGTTTCAAAGGTGTCTTGTTACTGTTTCATGCTAAAACCCTAGCATTCATTGTAACTTTACACCACCATTAATACAAAGCATTTATGAGTATTTCAAACATTCAATGATCTATGTTTATATCATTCCGCAATATAACCACTGACTCAATCATCATATTCGGTCCTAGTTGAATCACATCAACTGAGAATATCATTCTCAATACCCAGTCACAGTACGTGAACACTCTTAACACATCGCTAATTGATTTTTCTCTTTAAAGCAGATATGCAACCTTGACAAATAAACAGATCCAGTCTTTTGAATAGGTTTGTATATAAAAGTGTCACACTACTACATTAGGGGTAATTCTTTGGTACGAAAACCATGGGGATATTACCCATAAAAGACGCTTAATCCTGAAACCAGTCCTTATCTTTTGAAGTAATGATGGACAATAACGTGCAGCCTTTTGAACCGCTTCATATGCAGAAGCTACAAGCAGTTACCTAGGCATCATTTTTTGTTCAAAAATATGTAAGTGGTAACCAAATGTTTTTAATTATGTATATGAAAACCATTTTTTGTTTATTTTTAATTATGTATATGCATGTATATAAATTTTTGTGAGTGGTGATGATGTTAGTTTACTCTTTACTTTTTAATAACTCAAATTATAAAAAAAATTAGTTTAAACTCTAATTCTAGTATATATACCTAATAATATTTCATGTCTACTTGTTAAAACTGAGTCTAAAGATGTTCAAATAACTCGTGGCTTGAATCTCGCTAAAAATAAGCTCAGAAAAAGTAGCTAGAAATCAGCTTGTGAGCCAACTAAGACCAGATCATTTACAAACCAAGCTGAGCTCGGCTCGGCTCAGCTCGTTTATAAACAGAGCTAGCTTTGTTTCCCTTGTTTACAACTCAAGCCTAGCCATGCCAGGCCCTAGCTCGGCTCGGCTCGTCTAGTGAACAACCCTATCTAAAACATTTGCCTCAAATATAGAACTCAATATTAGCGGACTATTATAACATGCATATAAGGTAAATTGTGCAGCCTCATGAAGCAGGAGTTAGAAGGTGAATATCACCTTATGTAATAAATGTAGCATATATAAACTTGGCTACTGAATGAAATGAAAACTAAGACTTCGGCCTCATTATCTTTGTTTACTATGTGTTGTGTAAATCTGATGACTAGCACGTCTTGTGGCCTGGGATACAGGTGCATTAGATAAAGATGTTGGATCAGCCTTCAAAGCACACTCAAAACTCTCGAACAAATATTTCAACTTGCTGCAGAAAGAGTGCAGATTTGATGTTAAACAAAGAGAATATTCTTACTACTTCAAGAACCTTTTCTATTTTATTAAACTGAAGTGCATACATTAACCAAGACTCCATGAACGTTTAAATAGATAAATTAAAGCAACAAACAACTCATTAACCACAACACTCGCACTACCCTAACAACCTAACCGGCGAAGACTTAACTCAAAACAACCTCCGGTAGACTTATTCAACTTTCAAATCTTCACGTGCATATTAAATACTACCAAACCCATATAAATAACCCGTGACCCGACTTGACCCAATTTAAACCGTCAAGATTAACCCATCAAAAGATGGGAATCATTGACGCAATTCATAAAATTCAAACATTTTTTCAATCTATTTTGAGTCACTAGATCCAAGTTTTGCACTTTAAGTTGATGAAGATTGTTTCAGTATCCATTGTATCTTATATAAAAATACCATTAAACTAACAAAGGATGGTTAACTATATATTTACTTAATCATTGAACTTATGATATGATTACTTTGCTAATATGCACGCATCCTTATTACATTTGCATAAACTTTGTGTTCATACTCGCTCATCATCATACCAACTCTCTTTCATCTTGGGACCTTGAGGCCCTTCTTCTCCGAGTAACTCAGCAGGAAGCTTATGTAGAAGTTTAATGGCAAGATCTCGCACCTTCGGTGGCAAATTCTTTGTTATCTTGATCACCTCTTTTGCAAATCCATAAATAATCTTAGGACCCCATCTCCCTGTATAGTTCAACCATGGTTCCACACCTATATCCTTGTAATCGACATAAACAACTTTATACGATGACGCAATATCCATCCAGTTGTTGCTTTTGGCGGCATCATCCCTTACACCGAAGCCTAAAAATATTTCCCCCTTGTCAATTGGTGATTTTCTTGAACTGTTCATCTGAAATGCATCGTATAACATTCGAATGTCGCTCGAATCAAGTTTGCCAGCCTTGTGTATATGATAAGTTGGAGTAGAGTAATGTGAATGGCCATGTAAAGATGCATACACCACTGGTCTAGTTTCACTTACAAGCTCAAATTCTCTAGGCCTTAACCATTTTCCCTTTGCGTGTTGAGAGAGATACACATGCTTTAGATTGCCACGAAAGTTATCAATCCGTAACGTGATATGTTCCCAATCGCTAACGTGTTCTCCTATCTTTCCTAAGTTTATGGTGAAAGGTCCTAGCTGAAATTTCCCTCCCCCATTGAATGGGTAATACAACCATATTGCAAGATCGGTGAATGTTCCGCCCAGCGCTGGTTTTACATGTATGTAAGCTATTGCACCGCGCAAAAACCCTTTCTTTACTCTTTCTTGGTTATGTTCACCTAATGGGAGGTCTAGAAAGGCATCATCTGCTCCACCATAGCTTGGAAGGTTATCACCATCATGGATCACAAATTCTGGAGCTCGGTCGGTTTGGTGTAGCAAAGCGCCATTTTGAAAAAAAAATGAAACCGACGATGGAAAGTATGGCTCATCTGGATGGAAATAGACCAATGGCGCATAAGCATTGATCATTGTTATAACTTGTAAGGAGTTAGGCATAGCGGAATAAAGATCACCCCTATTCATCTTTAAACAAGCTAACTCGTGTGTATTCGAGCCATTTTGTGCCAAAAACATACCAGTTGGAACACTTGCTGGTTTATTTTTTGGTTTTGTAGTATAAATATGGACCATATTTGAACTCCCCCACAACTTATATACCCATATCTTGCTGTCCACCTCGACTAGATCCGTGAAGTCGGATCTTACACACATAACTTTGTCAAGTGAGGGTTTGTCGGGTGAAGTCGTGACAATGTGACCCATGGCTTTATAGCCATCGGGTGCGATTGGGAGCCAAATGTATCCATCTTCTAGTTGGGTTACATCAACACCTTTACTAGTCCATATAAGCGTGTAGTCTATGGGACTTTTTAGGGCACCTTGTGATGGGTCACCTGTGGTGTCTCTAGCCGTAAGAACTACTGCAAACATGTCCACAGTGTTGAGTTTACAATAGTGACCAAGCAGATTGTACCCTTCTGGTACCCAAATTGGTTCATAAAATGATGCACCAAGACCCTTTGGTCCTCCACTTTGTGTATCCCATATTTTCTTGAAATACAAAGCTTCATACACTTCTAATCCTCCAAGATCAATTGACTCGGTTCCGAACTTTCCACCTGTGAGAAATATTTTTACAAGTTTGTTAAATTGTTTGTGTTTGCGGACATATAGACTCGTCGAATTTGACGTTTTCTTGAACATGACATGATCTCAAGAATCGTGTTAGATATATAAACCCAATCATTATACACCTACATTTCGTAGGTAACATTAACAAGACTTGTTTAACCTTAGTTTTCTTTGTTAAAATTATAAATTTTAAATAAAAATGTACATGTTTATAAAAAACACTTCTTTTTTCTTTTAAACAAAATTCATTAAATATTTGGATGAATATAAATATGTTGTTGTGACTTGTAACATATATTTTTTGAAAAATTATAAACGTAACGAGTTAAGAAATAGTAGGTTTGGTCGTTTTCTCAGGGCTGACCAGCGTACCCTAAAGCTTACTCATCGATGCTGAAGGTAGCTTGCTTACCAAGCCACCCACTTGAGAAGTTGGTCGCTAGAAAGAAGCGACGAGGAAGCGAAGCTGTCTACGAAGCTTTGCTTCTCCCCTGTAGTCGTAATACTCGACTCGTCGCTACTTTGATTCAAAAGGTAACCGATGGTTCCCAACTTTCTCTGGTTTCCGCAACCGTAACCCTTTTTCCGATTACATAAACTTTTATTTCTGTTTTGAATAGCGATACGCTCTAAAAAAAGTGAAGGATAAGCAACCTTTCTAGAAGCGGTACACGCATGGACCAGGTCTACTAGAACAATACTGTCGTGCCCATATGTTTTTTAAATGACAAATGTATGACCTTACTTCAAAAGATAGGTGTAATCTTAATTAGCCCACATATTTGTTTCCAAGTCGGGACCGCACCCTCAATCCCCTAAGGAGGAAACCTACAACTGTAAAAACCCACTAACTCAACACTAAACATTTTTGCTCAAAGTAAGATTTGAACCTAAAAATTTTATGTTTCTAATTGTCTTGTATACCTTAATTAAACTATTTGAGTTAAGGATTATTGGTCCATTTTCCCAATACTTGTAGAGTGACTCGTGCTATGCACGGGGTTTTAAAATTTATAAAAGATAATCCTGATGATTTATACGTTAGTATTAACCAGCTGTAAAAAAATTGACACGTGAATTGGTAAACAAAAAAAGTATAACAGATAGAAATACTATTAAAAAATGAATACTCGAAACAAAAGAAAAGAATAGCGAATATGTAAATGATAATTTTATTAAAGTTAATGCGTTATATTATAATTTGGTTAAAAGAAAATAGAATAATTTTTTTTAATTTTAGGAGATTAAGTGTAAATTTCAATTAACTTGAGATTACAAGTTATATAGTATATAATGGTTATAAAGTTAAGTATTTAAATAAAATAATATTTGATTAAAATTATATTTAGTTATAGAGCATATAAAAAGTAAATGTAGATTTAAATAATTTTTTAAATTATAATAAATGAAATAATAATCAATGAATTAAATTAAATAATCTAATCTGTATTAATTAATATATTAATAAAGAAAAGTTTATTAAATGGGGGTAAATTAAAAATTATTGTATTAAATACTTGTACTCCATGTTTAAAAAATGTTTTAGGTGTCCTACACTTTATGTAAAATTACAAACATATTCATAAAATGAATCCTCGAAATAAAAAAAGAATATTGAATATGTAAATAGTAATTTTATTAAAGTTAATGTGCTATATTGTAAATTGGTTAAAAGAAAATAGAAGAAATTAAGTTAAGTAGATTAAGTGTAAATTTGACATAATCTAATAATATAAGTTATATAATATATAATGGTTATAAAGTTAAGTATTTAAATAAAATAATATTTGATTAAAACTGTATATAGTTATAAAGCATATAAAAAAAGATGTAGATTTAATTATTAATTTAAAATATAATAAATAAAATAATATTCGATTAATTAAATTAAATAATTTAATGTGCATTAAATAATATATTAATGAAGAGATGCTTATTAAATGGGGGTAAATTAGGAATTACTGCATTAACTTCTTGTACTCTATGTTTAAAATTTTTTTTAGGTGTCTTACAATTTATGTAAAATTACAAATATATCCATCTAAAATGTTTTATATGTAGTATATATATAGATATATAGATATATAGATATATGGATATATAGATAAATACTTTACATAATATTTTGAAGTAAATGAAAAACAATTAATAAACAATATTTCAACAGTTGGTAATTAAACATTAAACTTCTTGAAATTAGATTAAAAAAGTCTATTTATTTAATGCACATCATAAAGAGGAACACACAAAGTTTGATACTTATCGATATCATAATCTTGTCATCACAATATTTCAAAAATGCAGATTATGGTAAGCTAATCGTTGCATTGAGAAAACTAAAGTAACACATTCATAGAATTGTTAAAATTGTAGAAGTCATAACATCCATGTAATTTTGAAACCTGAAAATTTTATATTAATTACGAACATGATAGAATTCTTTAATTCATCTTTGTATATGTTTTGTATATATCTCTAGTATTTGCTTAAACCTCTGCTTACATTTTTTATATTGCCGTCGCTCTATAAAAAAACCCTAATAAATATAAAAAAACATTACTATTTCAGACTAAATACATACATATATGCATTCATGAATCATTTTAGGTCTTTGTTTACATATATTTTTACCTACATGGTCATCCAAGATGTCAAATAAATACACACATAGATATATTTTGTTTATATCTAAAAAATGTATTGCGTTAAGGTGTAGAGTGGTTCTTTTCATTTTCAAACAAATTTAAATAAACCGTATATCTTTTAAATTAAATCATATGATACTACTACACCAATTGATATATGCAATTTTACGATTAGATCGCCACCAATCTACTTGCAAAATGGTTGTAGAATTTGCAATCGCTTTAAATTGGTCGTAACACAGTCATAAAATTTGTGATCGTTCAAATTCGGTCACAAAATGGTTTTAAAAATAGGAAAAAATAGCTTAAGTTAGAATGTAAATGTCTGTCCAAATTTGAATGCATTACAAATTGGTTGCAAAAGTGGAGATAATTTACACTAAATTCAACTGATGGTCGCAGATGTGACGATCGCAAATGAGATGGAGAAATATGTCCTGAAAACGGTCACAAAATGACTCGTTTGTAAAATGAGATTTCGCACGAAGTATTTTGCTATTATAAATTTGGTATATGTGACCGGTTTACAATTGAAATGATGGTCGCAAATAAGGAGTTCTTGTACTAGTGTGCATAACAAAAATAAAACAAACAAAAACAAAGTATACATTGACGGATCATATATATAAATGGAGTACGTTAAATAAAGTACCTGCAGGATATGAAGGAAATGGACCAAAAATATCAAATGACACGACTCCGGTGTCATTTTCCATCTTGTGGTTATGACTAAGTAATGTTGAAGAATCATTAAAGGCCCAACATGTGTTACAAACAATTTGAAATAGTATCAAAATTGTTTTATAAATATTAAGTGAGAATCTAGAGAGAAGAACAGTCGACATTTCTTGGGTAATTCTACAAATTAATTTGCAGATGTACGTGTTTATATATATATTAAATCAGCTATGTGATTTAGTATTAAAAGATCTTTATATCACCATTGATATGTATAGAAAGTTATTCATCTGGTATTTTGTATAATAAATGAATTACCCTATATTGTTAAGATAAAATCTTGTGTTATGGTATAAACATAATGTGTATTAGAGCTACTCAACGCATCACTTTTCGTGTCATTGAAATTGGTTTATATCAAAATTAGAATTGAATTAGGATTTGAATATTCGAATTTGGATTTCTTCAATTATAAGACCGTAAACCAGGATGTCTAATGTTGATAATTTATAAGCATACATAGTTTTTGAACATAAAAAACTATTCATTCATAAGTACAACTAATAGATATATTAAACTAAAGTAAATAGTCTAAACATCCATGCCATGCATGCCAAGGAGGTTGGCATCACTCATCTAATTCTGTATGTGAATATGACACACATGTTATGTTGTTATTTTCACTGAGTGGGTTCTATTTTTAATTTAAATTCCTCTTTTTTTAAACATTTTATTTACAACACGTAATCATCATAAATCATTCTATCATATTATGTCATGCAACCGTACTTTAAGGTACATTGGCATATACATGCATAAGACACTTCAATTCGTTCGGTCGCTCGACCAAGGTAACACGTACTACATCATTCATGTGCTTCCACTAGGTGAGACTTTACTACTATCTGTATGCTTGCTCAACGCAAGATTCTCTATTTGTTTCCTTCGTTGTCGTCCGCTTGCTTGCAGGTAGGCAACAGTGCAACACATTATACATGTACATGCATTTAAATACAATCACTACACATGCATTAAGAACATACATCCATACATGTGTTTTAAATGAACATGCAACTAACTATGTAAAACAAACATGGAACACACTCGTATGCATATATGTGCATCAGCCTAAAGGTAATTTAAAAGAAAAGTATGCAAAGACTCACCTAAGTTGCTAGAGAATATTGTAAACTAAACGATATCTACCTTTGCATGTTTTACATATTTTGGGAGATAATATGCATACCATAAAAAAATTACTGATCGCTCTGTAAAGATCTCGAGTATGAAATGGTATTCGGCTGGTTATACCTTCTCAGTTGATAGAATGGTTCCCATCCTTGTAGTATAGTACTTGGTCCTTATATAGTACTCGATGTACAACATAGTGTAAGGATCGTTACAATGTTAAAATTGATCTCGTAATTATGAATGCGGAATGTAAACAATTACGAATTAGAAGTAGAAGAATCAAATGAACGAAAACAATGTATATAAACTTCTCTTCTATTGCTCTCTGAATTCAAGTGTTTACAAGTGAGTACAAATTCAGAAATGTGATCAAAAGCTTAACAATTACAAAACCAACTAACTATTTATACTAATTAGTAAGTTCTCGTGCGAGATCAAATTCTCACGCAACATGGCAAGTCACGCGATAAGTGATATTCTCGCGCGGTTGGTCTTAACTTCTCACTTGTCTTTATCTTGGTCTTCGTCTTGAGTTGATTTCCCGAGCCTTTAGGTTTAACCCTTTCAATCTCCCTCTAAGCTCGGTAAATCAATACTCTCTAGAAGTCCACATCATCAACTTTGTAGCTGCCCCCGTAAGCATACATCTTTTTGTCCAGGGTCTTCGTAATCAACCAACCGAACTGTACTGCTAGTAAATGAACATATTCATCAGCTGTAATGGGACATGCCTGCAACCTCATCAAATCTTCTTTTCCAAATTTGAGCAAATCCACAGGGTCGATGATACAGTAATCCTTGTCTACACAATGAATCACCGCGTGACCCGTCTCCTTTTCACAACTCCACCCCATTAAATTTGACAAGTTGTTAACTGGCACAAGAGCGTGTATAGGGACCTTTCTCACATATTTTGGATGTCTAAAAACCCTTATCTTCATTGGTTTCTGCATGTTAGGATCAATTCGATTCTCATCTTCAATGACTTTAGATTTGGTTGTCTGAAAGTCTTTGAAGTTGTTTTTGCTTTGTCTTCAAATCATATTCCTTATCCAATTTCCCTTCCTATAATTACTTGAATTAATTAAATGGAACACGACCCATGGCATATAAGTCTAATGCTCTAAGTGAATGGAAATCGTGTTCATCTTGGAGGTACTCAATTGCTCCCGCTCTTCTATTTATCACATATAATTTTTTCTCTTCGTCATATGCCCAACTGATAATTGGCTTTGAATTTTCGTATATTGTAAAAGGTTTGGAATACCTAAGTGTATGAATGTAAGCTGGTGATGGAGGTGCATCAGCTGTAATATTACTAACTTGACGAACGGCCATTTGACTATTTTGGTCTATTGGCTTGTCAATGGCCTTTGTAGCACTCGATTCTCCAACAATATCTTCTTCTTCAATCGAATATCAGAAAATAAGTCTTTTAGACTATTCCTGAATATATCACTATAATCCATAGCTTCATCCAAACCATCAAACGATCCCAAGTCATCATTCTCTTCTTTATCCAATATACTTTGTTGAAATGAGTAGAATTCCTTCTCATACTCAGCTTCAGTTGCAGGATCTAACGGTGTGTAATCAACTGTATCATCAGGACGTGGTCTGGAGACACTGGCAGTTCTTGATGATCCAGAAGTACCAGTAGCAGTATCCATATCACCTCCTTGATCATCATCATCATTTCCATCATTACCATCATCAGCATCATCACCATCATCATCATCATCATCATCATCATCATCATCCTCATCATACTCATCACTGAATCCATAATCTACCATATCCAAATCATCATCGTCATTAACTGGATCAGGAATAGGCATGATATGCTCAGGCTCCACAAACGCCTCTCTGGTGTATGATATAGGTTGATCCTTAGTAGCCTGAATATGTACATCTGAAATAGGCTCTTGATCAACAACAATAATGTCTGTTGTCCTTTCTTTATTAACTTGATCAACAACATGCACTATATCTGTGATAATATCATCAACGGGTTCTGGACCAGCATCTTTCTGACCACTTGATTCTCTAACCTCAGTGGTATGTTGTTGTGTGAACGATGAATACACACGTGAGGTGAGATCCCTTAAGTTTTGCTCCATAATTTGTATGTAGCTAAACATGAACTGTTGTTGGCTTTCTAAACTCTTAATTCTTTCATCCTTTTCCAACATACTCCTATACAAATCATCAATGATCTGAGTTTTCTCCAACATCTCCCTTTCAAGTGTAGTAACTCTTTGTTCCAACGTAGCCCTCGTCGTTGATAAAGTAGATGACTCTAGTTGTGGATGTGGTTCAGGAGTAGTATTGAAGTAGTCAGCATCACCAAAAAGATCATCATGAATTGGCTGTCTTGGTGGAGTCCTCAAGATGTCATCAGTAATGGGCATATATGTCGATGTCATAGTTTTTGATTTTATGACTATCATTGGAGTAGTGGCCTCACTTACTATGACTAGAATATCTGTCATAGCAACCTCATTAGTAGTCACTGTGGTCATCGGTGTCTGACCTTTCCTCAGCATTCCTTGTCATCTACCCTCCCACGAGAACTTTCACCATAAACCCTTGCCATTCTCTTCCTTTAGCCTCGGGTAGGAGTAGGAATATCATCAGAAATAAAATCAGCTTCGTGATCCTCAGTAGTACATTTAGCAGGAGTTTCTTGTACTCCGGGATGCTCTTGCAGGACATAAGGCACATTCCCTATCTGATCACTATTAGTCTCACTTTCATCTCTTTCTCCTTGTATCCATTCATCTACCTTATCTTTAGCAGATTTCTCACCAGCCTGTGAACTTTCTAGATCTTCATGAGCATCACTGATGAAGTACCAGTTGTATCATAAGTATGTACATGTACTGTCTTAGTCTCTTTAGCACGTGCCTCAGCTTGGAAATCATCAACAAACCTTCCAAGCTTTGCAAAATGTGAACCATCCCATGCATTTCCTCTTGCTCCCATAAGGTATGTTAATATATCCTTATTCATCACCATAATAGAAGAGGTGGATGAATTAGATATGACTAACTCAGGATGACCAGCTTTCACAATCATCTGTATGAATCTCGGATACATAGTGAACTTCTTCCCTGGTGTTGCAATAATGTTCTTCTGCATCTCAGAAAAATCGCCTTGGATATGCTATATGGAAGATCATCAACCAGAGAAACTAGCAGGGATCCAAAAATGGCACTCAGAATATGCATTCCTACCTTTAGATTGCTAAGGCAATGGATAACTACATTGAATAAGTACTTCCAGAATGAAGGCAAGTACTTCTTCTCCAGTGATGAATATCCATGACTGTAACCCATAAGGATTAGACAGTCTTTGGCAACATCATCATCTATCTTGGTCGGTGCATGGGGAATGTCTTCTAACAGTAGAACACTGTTGATCACTTCAGCAGTGATGACAACTCTTTTCCCATTCACTGTCGTTGTAATACATAGCTCACCCTCAACATCTATCTCTTTAGCTGTGGTTTCCCAAAACTAATCTATCACGTTTGTATATAGGTCGAATTAGTAGATATAGCATGAAAAATCCGAGACGTCTTACATCCTTCGATCAAAGATTGGAATAGAGCTTTATCATCATGAAGATCTTTTAGATATGCAATAGCATTATGGTTTTTGTTAAAAAACATAGGTCGAGCCATCTGAAAAATTTAACAAACATTATATGTACACACCAAAATTTCAGAATAATAAAAAAAATCTACACTTCGAAAAATTTCTTAAATTTTTTAACTTTTCGCGCGAAATGTTAAGTTTTCGCATGATTTTGAATTTCAAACTGATTTCAACTTGTCGCGCGACAGAATTACTTTCCACGCGACAAGTTCAAATTATTTGAAAACATTTTGCGTCTGTTCATCTTCCAAGAACTTTTTGCGTGCAATAAGTCTGTGTAAATCCAAAATTTCAATCCATCAATTTCATATGTTTTAACCGATTATATATATTCATTAGATGTCGATCTAAGTATTATTAAGATTTATTATGCTTAATTTGTTTAGATTAACATGTATTTTTCCATTTAGATTTGGTCATCAACAAACTCATACAAATCCATCGATTAAACATTGATATACCTTTAAAACACTTGAAAATCAATAGGCGACAACAACGAATAGTATCCGATACAAGATCTAAACACTTAGAAATTTTATGAGAATTTTCAGACTATTCGTGCGAATAGTCTACTATTCGCATCACTGTGCCTTTTAAAGAGTATCAACCTCTCGCGTGAGAAGTCAATTGTTGCACACAGAACCTTTCGCGCAAATAGAACCTTTCGCGCGACTAACTTTGATGTTTTTCAAAATTTATCTTTTGTTTTATCATTTTATTAAGCCTTTCTGATTTGTTATGAACATGATTATATTTAGCTAAGTGTTTATTGTTATTCTACACCCTTAATTTTGAAAATTTTGTAAAACAAAACGAAACAAAACTAAACTAAACTAAAGTAAGATAAAGTAAAACCAAAATTTACTTACATAAGAAATATACTATTAACTAAAGTATTTTGATAAATTTTCAAGTATAGGATCATATTTCTATAGAAATCAATCATTGACCATCTTCCAGCATTATTATACACAAGACTGTCTATGTTGATTGTCAATATATTAAATCCTCTTTAAACTTAGACTTCAAGTTTACTTAGACACATAACCTGTGATATTTTTTATTTTTTTGATTAATTTATATGATTTCAATGCTTCCCACAATCGAAAATCCTACAAAACACCTATCCAGCTTCAAGACGCTTTTAAGATTTCAAGTCAACCCAATTTGACTTAAACCTTTCACTTTTGATCAGCCTTTTTAAAGACAGTTATTGTCTTGGATAATATCTGCAGGACCATTTGAAGGGTATGCACTTACAACACAACAACACAATGAGGAGAGTTACTTTGAACACTTAACAGATCAAATAGGGAACTGGTTAACTTAAGTGAAAGATGCTAAGAACACAAGTAAGAATGTCTAGCAAACAACACAAGTATTTGGTTTTCAAGAATGCTGTATATTGCTTCTCAAGTTCTATTACAAATGTTACAAAGCATACTATTAAAGTTACAAGTACTTGAGATACTTTATACTACATCCTACAGTCGGCCATACTTTAAAGGCCAGCTGGATACATAAGACTAGACAACAAAATCAAATGTAGAGTCAAAAGGCAGATTGTCTCTTGACTAGTGACTATGACATGCCATAGCTCACATCATAATATATTACTAAAAGGATAGAAATACATAAAGTAGAAAGCACAGACTCAAGACCTCAATGTACAGTTACCAAAAGCATGAACCTTTTCACCAACTCATGTAAGTTGGTGACTAAATAAAGTTGCATTGGAAAGGTGGTCCAGCTTTATGGTAAAGTATATCAGATAAAAACATGTCTCTAAAAGTCTTCGGAAGAAATCTGTCTTCACTCTTTGGCTTCAGAAGACTTTGTCTTTGAAGGTTCGGAAGACTTTGTCTTTGAAGCTTCGGAAGACTTCACTTTTGGCTTCGGAAGGTGTTGGTCTTGGCTTCGGAAGATTTTACACTTAGAATATTTCTAATGTAAGGTGTAAAACTTCTGAAGCATTTCTACTTATGTTCTTCAGTGCATGCATGCAGAGAGACTTTGGATATTTTGGCTGCATCAGACTTATAGGAATCCTTACAAACTCCCCCTAGGCTGATGCTACCAAAACATTTGAAGATCTTCAGCTATTGACAGTCCTCATAATGATGATGACCATGCCCTTCTTCATTAGATGGTCAGGATCACTCAGACTCTCATAGTATCTTCTCATCTCAAAGAGATCATGTAGAGATAAGTTGAATAAGTCTTGCCATGTGTAGACATCTTCACCACCTTGATCTCTGATCAAATGCCATCTCTCTGGATTAGTTGTGAAGGTCCAGGATAAGATGGGTCTCTCAGCTGCAAGAGGAGCCACTTGGATTAGAGTTAATTAGGCTGCTTCATCATGCACTTCCTCAGGTTGATCTGACTCAGCCTGAGGTGTAGAGGTGGAAGATTCAGGCTTCTTCTTCTTTTTTGACTTTGGTTTAGAAGCCATCCTTTTCCTCCTCTTTAAGGGCTTTAACTGAGAAGACTGGTCTGTAGCACCTTGTTGATCAGTCTTGTCTTGCTCAGTTGGATGTTCCTCCCTCACAGGTTCAGAATGAGAGGGAGTTTAATCCTGCTGTGGATCAAAAGATGAAGTTTGTTGAGGCTTAGCAGGATGTCCAGGTTGTGTTGTCTCAGGTTGTTCAACCTTAACCTCCATTTCAGGAGGAGCTTGACTTGGAGGGAATGTAAGTCAATTAGCTCTCCATTTTTGATCTTCTGATTGATTACCCTGATGTGCTCATCCATTGTAGATAGAGACATAGGGCTAAGTCTCCTTCCGGAGAATCCATACAGCTTCAAGAAGCTCATCATCCTTTGTCTGTTAGCAGACTTCTTCATGCTCTTTTGGATAATGGCTCTTGATGTTGCAGCCTCTTCTCTCATCTTTCTTTTTGTTGCCTTTTGTTCTTTGAGCACTTAAAGTTCAAGCTGTTTGAGGTACTCAAACTCAATGTACTCAAAGGACAAGGGAAGAAGTGTAGATGCCTGGTAGAGACCTATGGCACTCATGTAGTTGATCATGTTTTGCCTATCTGTTTCCTTGTCTACCTGAGGTTCTTGTGTAGCTTCCACAGTCTCTTGCACAAGGCTTTCTTGAACTGGGGAGAGAGTAGGAACATGCTTGTATAATCTTTTCTGTCTTTTCTCCTCATTGATTTGGAGAAGTAGCCTTGCATCCTCTGCTTCCTTCATCTCTCTTGACACTTCCATGTCAGCCAGTTCATTTAGTTCCTCTAAAGGGAGAGATATAATCTCATCTATGTCATAGTTCCTGGTCTGCAGGTAAGTAATCCTGACTGCCCTCAACTCATCATCTTGAGTGTTTGGTCTGGGGGCAGCCCTGATTGTAGCTTGCATGAAGACTGAAGACCTAGAGGAACTTTCTCCCCTTAGCTTCCTCTTCCTCTCTCTCTCCCCCTCCTCAATCTCCTCAGGAGTTAGAATCCTTTTCCCTTTGTCACCCACAGACCTTTGTGACACAGGATGGAGAGAGCTTTGGCCTTCATTGCTTGGTGTAGCATCCAAGCTCTGGCCAGAGAGAGGTTGTGATACACCTTCACCAGCAGGTGTTTCACTAACGGGATGAATTTCTGAAGTAGTTGTTGGTGTGACAGGGCTCTCAGGCTCTATCACTGGGCCTTCAGCTAAGGTTTTCCCTTTGAAGCTAATCTCAGGGTCTGCCTTAACATCCAGTTGACCAATGACATTACCTGATTGCCTTTGCCTTCTTCTTAGACTGAACTCTTTAGTAATTCTGTCTTGAATCCTTTGTGCCTGCTTGTCAGCTTGTCTAGATTGACTTGGGTTGACAAGTGGCATGTTGATCAGGTCAAGACCTTCATAGTAGTTCAAGGTCTGAAAATTGAACACCTCTTGCTGCCTTTGAACTCTTTGAAGAATGAGGGCCCTTCTATCAGCATCATACCTCCAACCAATAATGTAGTTTGAAGTTCCTTGGGGTGGGGATGATATAGCCCTTGGAATGCATTCCCCAAAGAGACTCTGAATGAAGGAGTCTAGAAAGTCCACATCAATGTGAACTTGAGGAAGTTGCTGAGTATGCACAATTGCAAGTGAGGATGGTGAGTCCTCAATGTCCATACTCCCTGAAGAACTCCCAGATTCTGTGTCTATAATGACTTTCTCCCCCTTTTTGGTAGCATCACCCTCTTGCATAGGTGAGCTAGGAGTTAGGTCAAGCACATTCACAGGTTCTTTTGTTCCTGGTTGAGCTCTCCTTAAAGGTCTCCTAGCTAGTTTTTCCCTGAGATAAGATATCTCAAGTTGCTGATCATTGACCGTGTTGTGCAGGGTAGTCACCTGAGATTCAAGGTGACTAACCTTAGAGACTAAATAGGAGCATATTTTTGACACTGTTTGCACCTTTAGTCTCAAGTTCCCCTCATCTTCATCAAAAGAATCATTAGGGGATGAGAGAATTGGACCAAAGTCCTCACTCTCACCATGAGCTTCAGGTTCTTGGCTGCTGGATTTCCTCTGCTCACTGACAGCCTCGATTGAAGTGTCAATGGGCTGAGTTGCCATGGTTGAGGTCTTAATGATGTAATCACTTGCAGAAGTGAGAGCCTCTTCCATATGGACCTCCTGAACAGGTTCAGGGAGATCCACCTCAGTAATAGGTGACTGATGTGGGCTAGACAAAGGAGACTCAGGAGCACGCATCTTTCTTTGAGTAGGGGAAGAGTAGAGAGACTCATGGTACTCAGTGAAACCTAAGTCTTCATCAGTATAGAATTTAAGGTTAGGAATGGGTTGGTTTAAGTATAAAGGCTGGGGATGGTAACTGTTCCCTGAAGGTTGTTCACTTGAGTGTTGAGACTTAGAGTGAAGGCTTAAGGCTATTGGGCTTGTGAGCTCATCAGGCTGAGCATGAGGAAACTCAGCACTGATTCTTGAAGAGATGGGAGTGGTTTGCTCCTCAGGGGAAGTGGGAGCTCTAGTATCCACTTCCTCCTGTATGGGTGAGTGTATGGGGGCCTGCATAAGCTCAATAGCTTAAGCAGGGGTTTGTTTGGATTTTCTTTGGTAGGTGAGGGTGATTTGTGGCCTTTTTAATGGTTGGAAGGTAGAAGGTGTGGGTTCAACACTAGCTTGTGTTGCTAGGTTGTCACCTTGAGCAATGAGCTCTAACATTTTTGGGACAAGGGCTGTTTCTACCCCTGAGAAGCCTACAATTGGTCTCTTCATGATTTTAAAGATGTCAGGCTTCATCTGTCCCAATTTAAGAATATTATTTGTTTCCCTCAACCGTGAGCCCGGTTCACAGTTGAGAATGTATTGAACATATCTAGGAAACATATAATACTTTTTAAGGAGTCCAAGTTAGCAAGCAAATTTGTATAAACAAACTAAGAGTACTTGAACTTGACCCCTTGAATCATTCCATGCACTATGAAGGAGAGATCCTCAGGAATCTGGTCCCACCCTCCATGGTTGTTTGACAAGCTGTGGATAACCACATGAAGCAGGTATTTCCACTGGGATGAGACATTCCTTTTCCTGAAGGTCTTTGCAGAGAAATCTCCCTCATAGCCCATCTGCTCAAAAGAATGATTTACAGCTTCCTTTGGGAAGGACAACTCACCTTCTTCATCATCCAGCTTTAAGTGAGTGTTGATGATGGCCGGAGTGATGAAGATTGTCCTCCCCTACACTGTGGTAGACAGTGCCTTCTCCCCATCCATAATGACCTCTTGGCAGGTCTTTCAGAATTCAAGCAGATGATTCTCATAAGAGTAGGACCAATGGTTAGGGAGCTGAAGTAGTTGGATAGAGCTAGAAAACAGCAAACCTCTGAGAAACTATCATCTTTCTCAGAGTTCAACAGAGCAACCTAGTTGTGTTGCCTGTGAAGTTGTATGGAGAAATCAGGGTTGTTTCTGCGGTTTAGGTTGGCCATTTTGAGAAGCTTAAAGGTGAAGGAAGATGAAGAACAAAGGCGGTTTGGGAGAATTTAGGTTTAAGGAATAGTATAATTGAAGAAGATAGTGAAAAAGAGGGGAATCGTTGAGTATTTATGTGAAAATAATTTGAGACAAAGTTAATGAAAGAGGATAAACTTTGAAATCCGGATGTTGGTCCCACCTCTAAAAAGTAGTTTGCCTTTGCCCAAAAAGTAGTTTTCTTGAAAGTCGAGAAATCTTCCGAAGGTTATTTGCTTCGGAAGTTCTGAAGAAAAATGCTTCCGAAGGCAAATTGGCTTAGAAAGATATTTCATAGGTTTTTAAAAATTTTGCTTCGGAAGAGAATTAACACTCAGATTTTTTATTCTAAAAAGAATGAAAATTTTGAAGGTAAATTGCTTTCAAAGTAAAATTGTTCTCATAAAACATAAAAGTACTTAAGTTGATTTTAAGCTTCGAAAGATATTTCAGAAATTTTTTCCGAAGGTAAAATTACTGAAGTAGTTATTTGTTTACCAAGACATAAATTTCTTCCGAAGGTAATTTTAAATCTTCCGAATAGTAAAGAGATCAAAATTTTCAAAAATCTAAGAAATGTCTTTTGAAAAGATTTTCTTTCAAAGAAAACAAGGGCTTATGAAGATGATGAAATAGACAACTTAGGACACTGGTTTTAGAAATAATATGATTAAGTATTAAGAAAAGCTATTCAAAGTTAATCATCCCAATAGCTGATACAAGATATTTAAATCTTTTTTCATCAAAAGCTTTGGTGAACAGATCAACATATTGTTCATTTGTTTTAACTTTGAGTAGTTTGATTAAGCCTTTTTCAAAGTTATCTCTAATCAAATGATACCTGATATTGATATGCTTTGTCCTTGAGTGATGCACAGGTTTTTCTATGATTGAGATAGCACTGTTGTTGTCTATGTGGATGGGAGTCTCCTTGAAGTTGAATCCATAGTCCAGCATCTGATTTTGAATCCAAAGCACTTGAGCACAGCAGCTTGCAGCAGCGATGTATTCAGCTTCAGCAGTTGATGCAGACACACAAGATTGTTTCTTACATTGCCAAGAGACTATCCTTCCACCAAGAAATTGACATCCTCTTGATGTAGACTTTGCAGTCATGTTGCAACCACCATAGTCACTATGTGTATAAGCATATAGATTGAAGTCAGCATTCTTTGGATACCAAAGGCCAAGTGATGGAGCACCTTTGAGATATCTTAAATTCTCTTGACAGTGATTAGGTGTGACATCTTGGGGTTGGCTTGATATCTTGCACAATTACATGTAGCAAACATGATATCAGACCTGCTAGCTGTGAGGTACACAAGAGACCCAATCATTGCCCTGTAGAGATGTTCATCAACACACTCCCCCTCAAGATCAGGTCCAAGGGAGTGATTCCTAGCTATGAGTGTCTTAGCAACCTTACAATCAGTCATGTTGAACCTCTTAAGTATGTCCTGTACATACTTTGACTGACTTATGAGGATTCCATTGTCAACTCGCTTCACTTGAATTCCTAGAAAGAAATTGAGTTCCCCCATGGCACTTATTTCAAACTTGTCCTTCATCAGCTTCTCAAAGTCTTTGCAAAGCTTTAGATTAGTTGACCCAAAAATAATGTCATCAACATATACTTGAACTAGCATTATGTTATTTCATGTTCCTTTGATGTAGAGAGTCCCATCAATAGTACCTCTTTTATAGCCATGCTGTTAGAGATACTGAGATAGAGTCTCATACCACATCCTTGGTACTTGGTGCAACCCATAAAGTGTAACATCCGCCATTTTCAAGTTATAAACCCGAACCCGAACTAAAATTGAACTTTCTTACGATATGAATATCTTTATTTAACTTATTTTATTTATATTAATAAATTATATAGATTAGACGTGTAGTTTAAATTGATTTATTCAATTTATCATTTAAACAACTTATAATAACTTGTGGATTGATAAATAATTTTTTTCATAAAATTATAAAGTTTATTAATCATGTTACAAAAAATAACTAAATGGAATAGACTTATTAAAACTTATAAATTTATAAAATGAATTTTAATAAACTTATATAAAGTTTTATTAGTAATTATGAATTTTAAATACTGAAAATAAATAATCAAATTATAAAGTTTACAAGTTTTATAAAAGTTATAAAGATTAACAAATAAATAATTTGATTGATTATTCAAATTGGTTTTATAAAGTCTATAAATATTTTATAAAAAAAGTTGTTAAAATTAGAGTCTTCAAGAATTTAAATTTTAAATTATAATTAATCTTTTATTTATTTAAATTATTTAATTTTATATTTATTTTAAATTCCAATCATAACCCCCTTTTAAAAGACTTATAAATCACCATTAACACCATTCATAACCTCCTCCTAACCTCAAGTATAAAAGCAAAGCTTAGGCCTCACTTTTCATTTGCTCATTCTCTAAAAATCTCACTCTCATATCTTTCTTTCATCTATTGGTTATGATAAATTTGAAGAATTTTATTTTAGAAAAGATTTCAAGAATTCTTAATACCAAGGTAATCTTTTATTGCTTTTATATTATACATATTAATCATCCTAACATCCAATTGTTCTCATGACTTTATGTTCTTAATTTTATTCTTTCTTCTACCAAATCTCTTTTTATTTTAATCATTATCATTTGATCATTAATATTATAATAATCACTAATCTTATAACAATCACTAACATTTCTAAATCAAGCTAACAACACACTAACATAAACAAAGAATCTCGTTTGCATATGGACGGCTATGCCGCCGCATTCGGTTATTCCGCAAGATTATTGTTCTAAATGATGGCTACGCCAAAGTCTTAGAATATTTTTATAACTCAAATAAAGACTAATATACCATATATTGTCATAATAAATTGTTCTAACCCGTTTCATGTATTAACAATTTTAAAAGTGCACATAAGTGCCTTACTACAATTCTGGCAGAATATAGTCTTACTTCAACCGACCATAACTTGAGCATAACAAATTAAATTTGGGTAAAATCAGACTCCAATGTTAAGTTCATTGAATTACCTTTTCAACGACAGTTTATACGTCTTCAAACTCAATCGGACGACTCAATAATAGCCTTCACAAGATAAGTGCACATTTTAGCACCTTCTGTCTTGTGATGCTTGTTTGACCTATTTAAGGATCTTTTCATAAAAATGTTTCTGAATGAAAGTTGTCCGGGAGACTTTGAACTAGTAAAGTATAAATTTTTATAATTTTATGAAACAGTTTGCTATTTTTAAAACCTGTTCAAACACATACCAAATATTCTGTCCAGAATCTAAAATTGATGCAATAATTCTTTTTCAATCTACCTTTCGCTTTTTAGCATTCCCCAAACGTCATAACTTCTTGTAATGAATTCAAACCTCAAGTTATTGTTTTTTAATCATTTAGGACATCACCTTTGACTCTTGACATTCAAGCTTTCTTTTGTACTCTACAACCATCGCTATACTTGTGAGTTTTCCAAGTGAGTTCTCCATGCCCCTTTTTACTTTATTTCATACCTTTTGGGGTGAAACATGTTAACTTTATAAACTTATACTTGTAAATATCTTGATACTTGTAAATGCACATGCAATTCATCTTTACTTTTTGTCATGGTTATTTGTGTTATTGTAAGTCTTATATGAGATACATATTTTGTTTACAATCATTAACTATTGCTAGCCTGGTGACGTCTTAGATCTTTGGGCCTGACAAGCCTATTTGGTGCTAAAGTCGATGTATTGCCGACTCCTGATGACGTATGCTTGTTCATCATGGGAACCAAATACACTTAGCCAATCTTATATACTTGTAATCAAGTCGAGGTTTGGTTGTAACTGTATGTGTTCTATAAGCTTGCTAACTTGTAACCATGGACATGAATTGCTACTTGTAACCCTTTTTATATATATACATATATGCGTGTGTATAAACCATGGGAACTCACTAACTTTATAGTTGACCCTTTTATTTTTAACATGTTTCAGGTTTGATGCTTGAAGATCTTCTTGTGCTCATATAGGACTTGGACCTAGTTTAAATTGAAAGTCTTATGTTATTGGTTGTATCTTGATTGTTTTGTAATTACTTATTTGTCTTGTAATGTTTAATGAATAATTACATTTAATATTATTTCAACTTAATTAGTTCCATGTGCTATGAGCAATCGTCTCCCATTCGTCCGCCCCGATGATTCCGCCATCGGTCGGGGTGTGACATAAAGAGCTTTATCAAGCCTGCAGACATAATCAGGATGATCAGGATCTACAAACCCAGGTGGTTGTCTGACATAAACCTCTTCATCAATCACCCCATAAAGAAAAGCACACTTGACATCAAGTTGGTAAACTTTAAAGTTCTTGGATGCTGCAAAAGCTAGGAATATCCTGACAGCTTCAAGTCTTGCTACAGGAGCAAAAACATCTGTGTAGTCAATTCCTTCTTCTTTACCCTTGAACAACTAGTCTTGCCTTGTTCTTGATGACAAGTCCTCTATCATCCTTCTTATTCCTGAACACCCATTTGGTTCCTATGGTAGTCCTCCCTTGAGGAAGAGGACATAGGTTCCAAACCTTTTGCCTTTTGAATTGTAACAACTCCTCTTGCATAGCTTCAACCTAACTTCCATCCTTTAGAGCCTTATCAATCTTCTTTGGATCTATCTGGGACAAGAAACAAGAGTGAAGACAAACATTTGCATCATGGGTTTGTCCTCTTGTTCTTACCCCTGAATCAACATCCCCAATGATGTTTGTGGAGGGGTGACACTTATGGATCCTTAGCTGAGGGATCATAGCAAGTTGCTTAGACAGATCTAAATTAGAGAAATTTTGATCTGGCAAGGAGGATTCACCCTCCACATCAACACACTTATCAAGATTGACTTGATCCGATGAGTGTGTGACATCATTGATATTGTCTTCAATTGAGTGGTTATCAGCATCAAGGAATTTGTGATCACTTTCACCACCACCATTTTCTCCAACATTTGAAGCTCCTTCTTTTGAGTTTTGTACCTCTAAGCTAGAATTCGAAGGTACCTTAGAAGTATCAACATGATTTCTCATTGATGTGCTGGTAGAAACTTCATTTGCAGGATTGGTTACCACTGGAGCTGAAGGTGTGTAGCTTGAAGGTCTTCTCAGCTCAAATCTTGGGTCAGGATTACCTATAGGTAATATATTTGTGGACCCTGAAACATGCTCACAAGGTTTGTTAAAACAGTTGGTAACTAAATCAAGATCAAATCGCCAATCCAGACAAGAACCTTTCACACTAGGAGTGTGCTCATTGAAAGTCACATTGGCTGACTACTCAACTACTATAGTTCTGAGATTGTATACTCTTTAAGCTTTAACTTGAGAAGAGTATCCAATGAAGTGTCCATCATCTGATTTCTCAGCAAACTTGGCAATTTGATCTTTGGTATTCAAGATGGTGTAAGGACACCCAAATGACCTGAGAAAACCAATGAAAGGTTTTCTTTTGTGCCAAAGTTCATAAGGAGTCTTACCATGTGTCTGAACTACTAAAACTTTGTTTGCACATAGCAGGCAGTGTTCACTGCCTCTACCCAGAAGGTGATGGGAAGTTTAGAGTCAGACAACATAGTTCTTGCAGCTTCAATTAGTGCCTAGTTTCTCCTCTCAGCAACACCATTTTGCTGAGGAGTCCTTGGAGCACTATATTTTCTTGTAATACCTTTTTCATCATAAAATGTATCAAGGATTTGGTTCTTGAATTCAGTATCCTTGATCACATCTTATGGTTTTGACCTTGTGATCACATTGATTCTCAATCTTTAAGATGAAATTCGTTAGAATCTCAAGAGTCTCATCCTTAGTTCTATGAAAGAAAACCCAAGTGAATCTAGTAAAGTCATCTGTGATCACCAAACAATAAGAGGTCCTTTCTAGACTCATTACACTGGTAGGGCCAAAGAGATCCATATGTAATAAGTGTAGAGGATTAATGATGGAATTTCTTTCCTTTGGCTTGTGAGATACCTTGTGTTGCTTCCCCTTCAGGCATGCAATACAGTGGTCATCACTTGTAAACTCTTTCTTTGGTATTCCAGTTACCAAATCATTCTTAATTAATTTATTCATGTTTTTAAAGTTTACATGGCACATTCTTTTATTCCAGAGGAAAAACTCATCATTATTTTCTTTAGATAGAAAGCATGAAACTTCTCCCGAGGGAGATGTTTCTTGCAAATCCATCTTGTACATGTTCCCTTTACTGGGGGCTCTGAGCAGGATGTGCTTATGAGGAATGACCACCCCGGGCCTGAGAACAATGCACTCATGCTCAGCAAAGAGCATGTTTTGTCTCTGATCACAAAATTAGGATACACTCAAAAGTTTGTACCCAAGCTCCTTGACAAAATTTACCTTCTCAATGCTGAGCTTACCATTTGTGACTTTGCCCCTTCCTGTAATGTAACCTCCCGCATTTCTTCCAAAAGCAACTGGTCCACCATCAATTCTTTCAAACTTTTGGAGTAGTGACCTGTTGCCTGTCATGTGCCTGGAACAGCTACTGTCAATGATCCATACATTTCTGTTTGTCTTGAGCCATTCCTACACAAAAGAGATGGTTAGTTACATTTGGAAACCCAAGCCTCATTGGTCTTTGGCTAATCAAAAGAAGTTGAAGACAATGCAACAGTAATTGATCCTATAGTCATGCTAGAAGGATCATTTGCTGATGTTGATGAAACATTTTCACACTTCGTCTTTCTTTGACTTCCATACCACCTTTGGAAGCTTAGACTTGACCTTTAATACTTCGGAAGTTTTTTGACTTCGGAAGTTTTGATGACTGGACCTTCGGAAGATCTTTCTTTCACTGTAGCAGGCTTCAGTGCTTCGGAAGTATTTCTTTCTTCTGAGACCAAATTTTCTTCCTAAGGAAAGTTTTCACTTGTCTTCTTCTTCATTTTGGAGCTTCCGAAGGAAAATGATTTTCCTTCCAAAACTTGCTTCTTCTTTTCAAAACTCTTAGAATTTCTTTCTTGGTTATGTGGAGAGTACTCTTTGGATTGTAAACACAATCCTTAGCAAGATGAGAAGTACTCCCACACATAACACAGTCCACTTTCTTCCTTCTAGGAGTTTTCTTTTGTGAACAAGGCTGAACTTGATCACTTTCCTTCTCCATCTTCATCTTTGCATATGTTATGGCCATTCTTGTGGGGATAGAACTACCTTTGGAGCTAGTTGGTTCAGGTTGTACAGTAGTGGTGCACAACAGATCAGACTTCTTCATGATGATTGGATGATTTGGACATGAACTAGAACTCTTGTTGATAGAGTTCAATTTGGTGTCTTTAGCCTTAACCACTTCAAAACCTGTAGAAATGAAGACTTGTTTCTATGCAGAATTAAAGGTGGCCTTGATCTCTTGAGCCTTCTTGGACTTTCTTTTGGCCTTCCTGATCAAGTTCTTTCTCATGGACTTGGTCATCCCAACAGCTTTGCTCTCCTCAAAGGGATGGTGACCCTTCTTAGAATGCTCTTTTTCACTCTTCTCAGAGCCATTCTTCACCATCTTCTCTTCAGTCAAAAGGTCTATGAGGGGAAGCTCATCTTTACAAGTTCCACACCTAAGAGATCTTATAGACAAGATTGTGTGTGGAGGAACTATCTCATAAGATCCCAGTCCCTGCTTATTTTGATAACAAACTTTTGCATGCAAGGATGAGGATATTATGTTCTTGAAGGTCTCTTCTTCAAGAACATATTTTTCTGCCTTGACTTTGCTGATCACAAGCTCAGCCTGGCATTCAGTTAACTTAGTAATGAGGTCTTTGATCTGAGTCATGTAGTTTGTGTGCTCATGTTTAAGAGTTGAAATGGTTTTCTCTAAGTCCTCTATCTTTAGTTTATAATCATTTTTAGCTCTCTTAAAATCAGCTTTTAAGATATTTAAGGACTCAAGATCAGATCTCATTTCTAAGTTATGTATCTATTAACTTTAGCAATAAATTCTGGAGTACAAATATGTTCCAATACCTTGGCTTCATCGTGGTCTGCCATGAGTGCTTGGTTTGGAGATGCATCTTCTACCTGAAAGCTCCAGTCAAAGCCTCTTTCTTCAACAACAACTGTAGCTTGCTGCTTTGGTTTCTCATTCTGGGGGGCTTTCTCGTGTAGTTTGGTCTAGCTTATGTTTGGCCACCACTTGTCCTGGGTGCCTTACACTCCCTTGCAAAGTGTCCTATCTGGTTACAGCTGTAACACTTTACTTTGCTTTTATCCAGCCCTAACTTTCCACTGGCTGCATTGCTTGGAAACTTCCTCCCTGTCCTCTTGTAGAACTTCTTGGCTCTGTGAGTGAGAAGAGCCATCTGCTGGATTATCTCCATGTACTCCTGATCATTTGGATGGATACAGTCCAAATCTTCAAGGGTGAAGAGAAAGTTGCCTGTGGTTTCATCAGCAGAGACAAAGGCATGAGAAGAACTTGTCTCTCGGAAAGGACTTCCTTGAGTGTAGCTTTCTCTTGGAGTCTCTGGAAGGTGATGAAAGGGCCCTTTTGTGAGTTGTCAGGGTAGCATATAAGATGATGTTGTGGTTCAATGCTTTCCATTCAACCATATGGAGGGCTGAACTCAGTTGATTGCTGGAGTTACCAGATGAGTTTTGCATGTTCATCTCCATCTGGTAGCCACTAAGAATACCATACAACTCTGTGAGAGTAAGAGTCTTAAGGTTCTCAGTCCTATTGATAACAACACAATAATGTGTCCATTGTCTAGGAAAAGAGGACATAAACTTCCTTACAATGTCCCTGTTCTCAAGATTTACTCCAACATCCATTAGAGTATCCATAATCTCAACATACCTGAATTATTGTTGAGTCATGGTTTCACTTGCCTTAAAGGTAAAGTTTTCAAACTGCTGCTCAGGAGGTCCTTCTTGTTCTCCTTTGCTTCATTGGACCCCTCATACATAAGCTTCAGTGCTTCCTATAGTTGCTTGGCAGTTTTGCACTTCTTGAAGCCTCTGTAGATGGAGTTTGGAAGAGCAGTTTGAAGGGCTATCATGGCTTTCTGATCAATCTCTATTCTCTTTCTGTCTACTTCAAAGTAATCAGCCACAGCCTTTGGAATCATACCACCACCAGTAGTAGAAGTGGTGCTTGGTATGTAAGGTCCTTCAACAACAGAGTCCCACATCCTAGAGTCTTGATACTTGATGAAGCCTTCCATTCTTTGACACCAAGTATCAAAGTCTTCAGGAGTGATTAGTGGAGACTTTGTCATAGTTCTAGTTTCCATATCAGCTTTGGTAATAGCTGCCATTTGAGTTGTTAAGTATTTTATGTGTGTGAGGGATCTTAAGATGGTGAGATCTTATATCAAGAGTCTGGAATGCTCTGATACCAAATGCAGGACCTTTTGAAGGGTATGCACTTACTACACAACAACACAATGAGGAGAGTTACATAGAACACTTAACAAATCAAATAGAGAACTGGTTAACTTAAGTGAAAGATGCTAAGAACACAAGTAAGAATGAGACAGAACAAGATAGCAAACAACACAAGTATTTGGTTTTCAAGAATGCTGTATATTGCTTCTCAAGTTCTATTACAAATGTTACAAAGCATATTATGAAAGTTACAAGTACTTGAGATACTTTATAGTGCATCCTACAGCCGGCCATACTTTGAAGGCCAGCTGGATACATAAGACTAGACCACAAAATCAAATATAGAGTCAAAAGGCAGATTGCCTCTTGACTAGTGACTATGACATGCCATAGCTCACATCCTAATATATTACAAAAAGGATAGAAGTACATAAAGTAGAAAGTACCGACTCAAGACCTCAATGTACAGTTACCAAAAGCATAGACCTTAGAATATTTCTAATGTAAGGTGTAAAACTTTCGAAGCATTTCTACTTATGTTCTTTAGTGCATGCATACAGAGAGACTTTGGATGTTTTGGCTGCATCAGACTTATAGGAATCCTTACAATATCTAATTTAAGCATAACTAGCACAAGAAATGTTTCTAAACCCAGATTATTAACAAGTAGTAGGATTATTAACTATCAGTCGGACTTATGTTTTGCCCTCTCAAGACGTTTAGGACTTACATGCCAAGACGGACTTACATGCCCTATCTTTTGATTTTGCCTCGTATGTCATAACATGTTCTCAAAGAAGAAATTATTATCATATAGTATGTATGTCTATGACATATCTTTTATTAAAATGCTCATTGACATCTTTTATTCCTATATGGCCTTTTGGCCTCTTTTTGCGTTTTTTGAATAATTTTCTCGTTTGTCTTTTGAGTTTGCTAATGTATCTTCTTTTGTATTTTGAACTTTTCATATATATATATATATATATATATATATATATATATATATATATATATATATATATATATATATATACATACATACATATATATATATATATATATATATATACATACATACATACATACATATATATATATATATATATATATATATATATATATATATATATATATATATATATATATATATATATATATATATATATATATCTGAAATGAGCTGAGTCTAAAAGTGACTGGCTTGAGTATGACTCGACTGTAACTCTCAGTCTGGTTTAGCATGAAGTCAGTGTATTCACATAACCTTGACAAGTTACCCACTTCAGTCATGGTTGTTTACTTTTAGTATATCACAATTCATAGTGCTTTTCATTCTTGATCATCAAGCCTATCAACATATCAAACATAATACAAGTCAGTTTCTTATATACCTTCAGATGTAATGTATCAAAATCAATAAATGTACTATGATTTCCTATATAAACTTGAAAATTTATTTTTTCTCAAAGTTTTGAAAACACAAAATCGTTTTGTATTTATTTTTCAAACAATTTACTCCCCCTAATAATAAAATCTTTTTTGAAGCATTTACAAATTGAATCTATTTACAAATTGAACCCATTTCTATAATAAAAATGGCACTCTTGTTGTCAATATGGATAGGAGTCTCCATGAAATTGAATCCATAATCTAATATATGGTTTTGAATCCATAACAGCTGAGCACAACAACTAGCAGCAACAATGTATTCAGCTTCAACGGTTGATGTTAAGACACAGAATTGCTTCTTGTATTGCCATTATCCTTCCACCAAAAAATTGACATCCTCCTGATGTTGATTTCTTGTTGATGTTGCAGCCACTATAGTCACTATTAGCGTAGCCATAGAGATTGAAGTTTTTGTTCCTTGGATATTAGAGACCCAGTTTAGGTGCTCCCTTTAGGTATCTAGGGATTCTCTTGGCAGCAACTAGGTGAGACGCCCTTGGAGCAGCCTAATATCTTGCACAAATACAAGTTGAAACATGATATCAGGTCTACTTGCTGTGAGATATATCAGAGATCTAATAATTGCCCTATACTGATGTTGATTGGTATCCTCCCCCTCAGAGTCAGGACAGAGATTGTGATTTCTGGGTATAGGAGTCTTTGCTGGCTTATAATCTTTCATATCAAATCTTTCTAAGATGTATTTAACATACTTAAATTGATTGATAAAGAGCCCTCCTTTCATCAGTGTTACCTGAATTCCAAGGAAAAAGTCCATTTTTCCCATGGAGCTCATTTCACACTTCTTTTTCATAATGCTCTCAAAGTCCTTACACATTTGGTCATTTGAGGAACCAAATATGATGTCATCAACATAGACTTGTATGAGCAAAATGTCTTTCCCAGACTTTCTTATGAATAAAGTCTTGTCAATGGTACCTCTGGTGTAGCCATTCTTCAGGAGAAACTGAGACAAAGTCTCATACCACAGCCTAGGTGCTTTGTGCAGCCCATAGAGAGCTTTACCCAATTTGCACACATAGTGGGGGTGCGGTGGGTCTTCAAATCCTGGAGTCTGGCACACATATACTTCCCTGTCTATATCCCCGTATAGAAAAGCACACTTGACATCAAGCTGGTAGACTGTAAAGTTCTTGGATGCTGCATAAGCAAGAAAGATCCTAACTGCCACAAGTCTTGCAACAGGTGCAAAGACATCAGTGTAATCAATTCCCTCCTCTTGTGTGTATCCTTGAACCACCAGTCATGCCTTATTCTTGATAATCAAGTGTTAGGACCGTGTTCGTACGAATACTAACTAATTCTGCGTTTAAACCGGATCAAATAGTGCGGAATCCTATTTGGTGATCCAATCAGTGAGAACGATAACCCGATCGATATAAGATTGAACTAAACATTAAGAACGAGTAGGAATCGATCAGAACAAACTATGAACTTGGACAGGCTGTTTGGGACGCTCTGGAAGGCTAGGGTTTATATGTATTCGAAATATCTCTTCAAGTGTTATATTTTCCATGAATTAGGTGGTATTTATAGGTTAGTTGTTTTCATTCGTACGACTGAACCATTAGCATGGTTCAGTCGTGTGACTGAATCATGCGATTGAGTCATACGCACGACTGAAGGTTCAGTCGTGCGACTGAGTCAATCTAATGTCTCAATCATACGACTGATCCAGTCTCCTGGTTCAGTCATGCGATTGGTCTATAAGCATGATGTATTCATGCGTATGGTCCATAAGTATGGTCCATTAGCATGAATAATCACCCGACTACGTTGAACATAATACTCAATCATTATTGACTTAGAATTGTGTACAACAACCTCAAACCTATATAAGAAGTTCATACATATGAATCAAAGATAAATAAACATTAAATCATATATCATATTTCATTACTTCGTCAAATTACACATATGTAAAACATGAAAGACTTTTACATTTAATCACATAAACTAGGAACACATGTATCTATAAACTCCCCCTTGGACCTAGTTTACCCTATTGTCTAACATTCTTCACATGTTCTTGGAACTTCTTGTACTTATCTTCTCTTGTGACTCTTGTATGTATCTCAAATGCAAAACAGAGCCGTATAACGTGTTGGAATTGAAGAGCTTGTACACTGTCTTGCGTGTCATAGAATAGTGGCCACTTGTATAAAGTATAGACATCTTCAGCAGACAAGTTAGTGAGTCACATTGGGTCAAATACCCTGATAGTCTCTATCTTCCCATCTCTGTTCAAAACTATGACCGCTTCCCATGTCCTCCAGTCATAATACCACCATTTGAAGTGTGGAGTGAAGTCCTGAGGCATTTCACGTAAGGGAATCTTGGACATTGTGCGTGGGGGACTCCACTTCAACATAACTTTAGGCTTTCCAGATATAGGATCAACTTCAGACTTATGAATGAACCTCTTAGGTTGTTGAGGTCTGAAGTTTACCCACCTGGTGTGGTATTCTTTCTTTAATGCAGCCTCAAACCATCCTAACATCTTTCTCAGGTTAGCATATAACAGATCTAAGCATGCCAGTCGGTTGAGCTCAAAACCAGGAAGAGTCTTCAGATCATGTGGATATCTGAAGTACTCAATCCCTTTCTCCCTTTTAACAACATAGACTTCCAAGTCTTCAAAATATGCCCATGCTATAATCTTGCCTGACATTTTCTGATGTCTTTTAACTCTATAAAGCTTGGTGTAGGCATTTTGCTTTGGGGTTACGCGTTGGGCTTTCATCTCAGCAAAACAAGCTGCCCATTCTGCTTTCTTAATATCAACATTAGCATCCGAAGCTTGGGCTGTACTTTCACCTTTGTCTTTCTCTTTCTCCATGTCTCTAACTTATCAAAAGTACCACTGCCAAACGTTTCACCCAAGTTGGGGATAACATGTCCTTCCGGGTCAGTGTACTCTGGATAATAATCTGCAGTGACATCCTCTATTTCTATTTCATCCACATCTTTCAGCTCATCATAACTCACAACATCAACTTCTGGAGCATCTTTGACAAGCTCGTCAGGATTCAGTCTGAACATTTCAGCGAGCTGCTCGTCTGTTAGATCATGGATGATCTCTCCTTCCTCCGGAGTGTAGCTCACAGATCTTCTAACAATCCCTTGCAAGTCAAGAATTATAGTAAGTTGAGTATTAACTTGCTGAAGGGGGGCGACATCATATTCATCTGTCTGTTGAGCTTCATCTGTTTGATTAAACATTCAACACAACATACATAAATCATTAGATAAGACATTTAAACATAATTAATCATTAATTCCATTAATGTAATACACATTTCAAGTACAAAAGGTTCAAATACATAAACATCTAATCATTACTTTTGTCTTGATCTGTAGTCTCTTCAGCTTGAGGAGCTGAGGACGAGGCTCCTTGATCTTGATTTCTCTTGGTACGCCTCTCTTTCGCTGATGGATTTGAGGCTGATGCAGATGCATCACCTTCTTGATCATCCTCATCATCATCATCACCTTCTTTACCCTTTCCACTTCCTCACGCTTCTTTCTCATCATCATCTTCTTCTGATTCATCATTAGACGAATCATCATCATCATCATCTCCACCATCATCACCATCACCTTTGATCTTTAAGGGCTCTCCCTTAGATCCCTTTAGCCTTAGCATAATCTTCTTGTTCTTTTTCTCCAGTCCTTCAATCCTTTTCACCGATGCCATCACCAACTCGTTTTGACTCTGTAGTGCATGGTGAGCTCAGCCTAAAGCTCTCTCGAGAGCAGTGTTCTTATCTGTCAGCTGTGCAATCTGCTTGCCTTGGGCGTTGTTGACCGTTATCAGCTGGTTAATCTAATTTGCTCTCAGGTGATCTGTAGCTAACAGCTTCAACACCAGTCTGTTGAGGTTTGCCAGTTGTTCCTCTAACCCAATAGTGGGTAGTGTGGAGCCATGTGTCATTTGGGATTGGGTGGATGTACCGGCTTGGTGAGTGGTTGTTGTGGTGGTGGATGTGGTGAATACCCGAGGAGGCATGGGAGTGGATTGTGGTGGAATTGTGTTGCGTATTGTGGGTGAGGTGGAGGTAGGTGTATGAGTGGTGGAGGGAGTGGTGGGAGTTGTGGTAGTGGTGGTAGGAGCTGTTGTAGTGGAGGTGGGAGCTGTGGTAGTGGTGGTGGTTGTAGTGATTAGGGTGATCCTTTGTCTCTTGCTTTTTTTGCCGTAGGGTTGGGCCATCCTCTTCTTCCTTGAGCCCTTGGCAATAGGAGCTCCCCCTGAGCTGGTAGGCTAGTCAGGTGTGTAAGTGGGATTAGTGACATCAGGATCATCACCTGTAGTACCAGCTAGGCGTCCACCAACCGCCTCTTTACCTTTCTCGGTGGTCACAACCCGGCTACCGACTGTCCTAACCAGAGGCTCATCGTCAGATTCTTCCTCTTTATCGAGTAGGAAGTCTTGGTTGAAGGCAGCCTACTCGGATCCACTGGGAGCTGAGGAACCACTCTGCTGAGGTGGTGGAGATATAGAAGACGTGTCGGTGGCTCGTGGTTGACTAGAGCCAGCATCTCCACCACCCTGACCATCATCTTGGTCATAATCATCGTCGTTATTGTCGTCTTGAACCATAATCGGCTCAATATATGAGTCACTGTCATTGTGACGCCATTTTTTATGAGCAGGCGCCACATAGTATTCATTGGCTAGATGCCCAAACAATCTCCTGACCGGGGGTTTCACCTGCTTCCCCCGGTATACTCTCATCATGCCCAAGGTGGTATCATCCATCACCTCAAGCACCACAGCATCATCTTTCTCTTTGGGTAGGTGTGGAAGCTTCTCATCAATGATCATCTGTAGAAACCTCGGGTACATATAGAAGCCTTCCTTCCTCTTGGCCTCGAGGTTCTCGATCATGTAAGAGAATAACATGTGGGAAAAACTGAACGGGTGGTTCAGCACCAGAGCAACATATGCGTTCTGGATTTGATCTGACATCTCGTCGAATCCTCCTCTCCTTGACGCTATGCACTTGAGAATGACATGAGCTAAGTACTTGAACTGGGGGCACAAGTTGCTCTTGTTGAGCACACCTGCATTGATGTCCCCAGTGTACTTCATCCTCAGAAAGCATCCCCGAACGGTCAAAGGATGTAGCTTGGTTGGGTGGGCACCATCCTCACCCAGATCCAAGACTCGCCTTAGATCTTCTGCAGTGATCCTAATCTCTTCTCCGAAGATTGAGCTCCGAATACTGTGGGGCTCAGCGGACCTGTCAACTGTAGCACCTTCCCAGAAGGTTTGTTGTAATGATTAGTATGGCGTGCAGGGTGTAGATATGGCCTTGAAGATCCTCGATCTCCTCAGAAAGGCTATGATCCCAACAAACTTGAAAGATTTCTGAGTAGTAACATCTAAGTGAGCACGGATATTGTGCTTGGTGCTCATCGTCCATCTATCAGCCATGTTGCTACAACACAAGAAACACATTCGTTAGATTTGTGCATAATAGAAGACAGTAGTAACTTAAACTGTTTTGATCAAACTGGCTCAGTCGTGCGACTGAACCATACGACCGAGTTTTAGTCGTACGATTGAGTTCAGTCGTACGATTGAGCCTGCGATTGAGTTCAGTCGTGCTATTGAGCCTGCGACTGAGTTTGGTCGTGCTATTGAGCCTGCGACTGAACTTAGTCGTATGCTATGCCATGCGGTTGAATTAGTCGTGCGACTGAACCCATACGCATGATTCATACGTGCGATTGAATCGTGCGTCTGGCTCAATCGTGCGACTGAAGTTCATTAGCATGTCCATTCGCATCCTACACTGTTGAACACCCTAGATTGGAATCTTTGTCAAAACTTTATATTAGACTTCGTGTTTAGACTCATTTGGACTGCAGAGACTCTAAATAGCACTTAATGTCCTTTAAATCAACTTTAATGTCCATTTAAGTGGTCTATTTTTTAGGGTTTAGTCTCGGTTCAAGGTTTTAGCATAATCGTCCCTTAAAGATGCGATTAAGATGTTCATTTGGATCGATTTCAGTCGCCCAGTACCTGTAGATGAGTAGAACACACGTTAGTATCACAAATCAGGCAGTAATCACAACAGTAGAAATTTGGGCAGGGTGTGTGTGTGTATGGGCGATTTCAGAGAACTTTGAATGGTGGTAAGGGTTACGACCGACTGACCCCCTTATTTATACTATTTTAAATTTCATTCGTGCGACTGGACCCATACGCATGCTTCATTCGTGCGACTGGGTTTCAGTCCTGCGATTGGCTCATACTCCTTCATCCATTCGTACGATTGGTTCAGTCTTGTGGTCCAATCGCATGGTTGTCCCATACTCATGGTCCAATTGTGTGACTGGCTCATTCGTATGGTTCAAACGTGCGATTGGCTCATCCTTATGATTCAATCGTATGATTGGCTCATACTTATGAGCTTGAACTCATACACTTTCAAACACTTAAAATTATTAACTTTTGATATAAAAACATTCAGCCCTTTGATCATCTCGGACATGACCCTTTTAATTTAAAACTGAATGGTCACCTCAGACGTGACCCCTTTTATTGAGTGATTCACAGAATTCATCTAGTTGTATAGTCCGATGTCTAGACTACAAAAGACTAGAAAATAGAAAACAACTTTGAAATTTAAAGGAAAAACAAGACATATTTTTTGTGGTTTTGGGTTTGAGCAGAACAGCTTCAAGTTAATTTAATCATTTCTAAAAAGATTCATTATGGAATCATACAGGTATATTATAATCATTTGGGACCTTTTTAATATGCACTTTGATTCTAGATCTTGTTTTGTCTGAGAGTCAATAGCACTTTCAGGAAATCATACTAGAGCTATAAGATGCACACAATGATTTTGACTGTCAAGAGTTGCAGTCACGATGATTGTCAGTATATTTTTCCACTTAAATCCATACACAGATTTTTGACTCACATTGGTGATAAGTTAGGTTTAATTATTTCAACAAACATTTGTGGATCTCACACTTATATGGTAATCAACATTCCTCAGGAGATTTTTGAGCGGTCTACGGGTATTTGACAAAAAGAAACGATTCTAAGAGCTTTCAGAGAGATGCCAAGCCTAAGGTCAGTGCCATCGCATAGCAGAGAGGCGCAAACAACAGTGAATTCTAGAATATTTAGGTTATGCTTATCCTCAGGTCAGTGCCACCGCACAACAGAGAGGCACACAACCTATCTTCTTGTTAGAGCATTTGTTTTTTTGCACATAACACAACAACGACATTAGTCATTAGCTTGATTGCTTTTAGCAGTTTTTCCATGTGCTTGCTCATATTTATGGTCATCCGCACACATTTGTGGCGTTTATTTTGGTCATCACCCCTTATTGGAACTACGTTGATTGTGTTAACCAGGGATAAGATGAGAACCCACAACAAGTTGAACAAATTAGTTTGAATTTTAATTCACCAATGAAGTCTACTTATCTATTGTGTTGAATCTACCGACACATCATATAATGAACTAGCAACCTCTAGGTCTACTTTCTCTATGTTACCTCAGTAGCAGACTAGTTTAACTATCGTTTTTCTTTAGTTTTGCTTAGACTTCTCATACTTATAATTTGAATTTCGCATTTTGAGCAAATTAGTTTTGAAGTCCCAACCAATTTGTTCCTTGTGTACTATCATTTTCCATAAACTGTGAATCATAATCACCGATTTGATTTCATTTCTTTCAGCTAACCTGCCCTCCCCCCTCATTTTTTTAAGTAAAGAAATACTAAAGTAAAACTATTCTCCCCCTAAAATTCTAAAACCGAAAATATTTTTGTGTTTTTGGATTTTAATAGACAGGAAAATAAAATAAAATAAAATAAAATAACTAATAAACTAAGAACCTACTTGTCGGACTTAGAACTATCGTCTTCTTGAATCACATCACTTTTCTTTTTCACGCCATTAACCTCTAAAAGATATAAAAACCGTGGTTTGTCAAATGCTTTTGTGTATAGGTTGGCACGTTGAAAATCAGTATCAATTTTAACCACATCGATTAATTTCTTTTCAAAACAGCCACGTATAAAGTGATATTTAATACCGATGTGTTTTGTTTTAGGGTGTTGGAGCGGATTTTTGGTTACAGCAATTGCAGCAGAATTATCAACAAAATAAGGGTGTTAGAAAATTGCAAACCGTAGTCGTGCATTTGCTGTTGAATCCAAATGATTTGTGAACAACAACTTGCAGCAGCGTTGTATTCAGCTTCACATATTGATAGAGCAACTGATGTCTGCTTCTTACACTGCCAGGTGACTAACCGTCTACCAAAGAACAGACATCCTGCTGATGTTGACTTGTAATTCATTTTGCAACCACCATAGTCCGAGTCACTATACGCTGTAAGCTCAAAGTCATCGTCATGAGGATACCACAACCCGAGTGTTGGAGTACCCTTCAGATAACGAAAAATCCTTTTAACTCTGATGAGATGATTTACTTTTGGTTTTGACTGATATTTGGAGCATAGACATGTGGCGTACATAATATCAGGACGCGAGGCTGTGAGGTACATGAGAGATCCGATCATTCCTCTGTACATGATGGCATCAACCAGATCACCATTTTCATCGGGTGCCACGTCATGGTTCGTGGCAAGTGGAGTTCCAACTGCTGAAGCATTCTCTATGTCGAATCGACTGAGAATATCTCCTACATATTTGGACTGATGCAGGAAGATCCCTTTTGGTGTCTGATCCACCTGTAAGCCAAGAAAGAACTTCATCTCCCCTATGACACTCATCTCAAACTCTGCTTTCATTACAGATTCGAATTCTTTACATAATTCTTCGTTTTTGGAACCGAAGCTTATGTCATCCACATATATCTGTACCAGCAGTAGATCGCCATCCTTTTCTTTGATGAATAATGTACAGTCAATAACTCCTCTGCGAAAACCGTGTTTCACAAGATGAGTTGAGAGTTTCTCATACCAGGCTCTAGGGGCTTGATGGAGCCCGTAAAGAGCCTTGTCTAGTTTGTAAACTCTATCCCGATGATACGGATCCTCAAATCCTTTGGGTTGACTCATATAGACTGTTTCACGAATTTCACCATGAAGGAATGCACTTTTTACATCTAGTTGATAAACTTTAATCTTCATGTAGGATGCATAGGCTAGAAATATATGTATTGCTTCCATCCTTGCCACCGGTGCAAACACTTCATTATAAACTATGCCTTTGACTTGTTGAAATCCTTGAACCACAAGCGAAGCCTTATTCCTTATCATGACCCCTTGGTCATCTTTCTTGCACTTCAGCACCCATTTAGTGCCTATCACCTCAGCACCTTTTGGTTTGTCCAGAAGGGTCCATACTCCTAACTTCTTGAACTGTAGGAGTTCTTCTTGCATTACACTAACCCATGCCTCATCGTTTAAGGCTTCATTCACATATTTTGGCTCAAATTGAGACACAAAACATCGATATGCACCATTGTGACTGAGGCATAATTAGCTGAGTATAGCTGATTTCGTGTTCGTACTCCTGATCAAACATCTCCAATGACGTTGTCCAAGGGATGATAAACATTAATCCGAGATCTGGGAGTGGTTGGAACAACTACCTCAGTATCCAGATTGTGAAACCCAGGTTCAGTATCTGTAGTTGTTGGAGTATGAGGTTTAGAAGTGTCAGAGGCATCAAGATTTGATGCTTATGTACTTTCATTGGTGGGAACCTGTTCCTCCTGGTCCACATTTTCAATCTCAATTTCTTTATCATCAGAGGAAGAATCACTTACTTCAAGCTCTCCCCCTGAAGGGCTAGAAGTATCATCTAATGGAGCCGTTGATGTTGAGTCTGGTAGTGGAGTGTTCAGAACATCGTACATCATCCTAGCAGAAAGCTCATCATCAGTATGAGAAGGCGGTAGATTAAAGGACTTAAAGAATCCATCATAGTTAAAGAAGAAGGAGGGTCATTTTCCAGCAGGGGGTGTATCTTTGAACATCAACACTGCATCACACTTCTACCTGACCCGTTGAGTTGTTATAAACTCTCTTGTCTGGTATGCTGTATCCGAGAAAGATACCTTCTTCTGCCTTCTCACTAAACTTCCGAGTCTGAGTTTTCTTCAACAACATGCACGGTGCGCCAAACGGTTCTAGATACTCCAAGTTTGGTTTACGTCGCTGGAGCAGCTCATAACATGTTTCCTATGTCGTTTGACCACTAAGACTCGATTGAGCGTGTAACACGCATTAGCCACTGTCTCATCCCAGAATTGAATAGGTAGTTTCGAGTCAGCTAGCATTGTCCTGGCAGTCTCTATCAAACTCTGATTTTTCCTTTCAGCAACGCCATTCATCTGTGGAGTGTAGGCAAAAGTAAATTTATGTATAATTCCTTTCTCTCTACAATATGCCTCCATCCACTGATTCTTGAATTCTACGCCGTTGTCTGATCGAATCTGCCTTTCTTTTAGCTTGTAGAGTGATTCCAATGTAGTTACTAGATGTTTACATCACCCAAGAGAATCTTGAGTAATCATCCGTTACTACAAAGCAGTATAGATCTCCAGCAATGCTCTTTGTGCTTACAGGGCCAAACTGATCCATGTGTAGAAGCTCAAGAGGAATATCAATAGAATTCACTTTCTTTGCCTTGTGAGACTTCTTGGTCTGTTTCCCTTTCTTACATGCTACACAGAAATCCGGATGCTGGAAATTCTTGACAGTTACTCCATTTACTAAATCATTCTGAACCAAATGATTCATCTTCCTTGGATCAATGTGTCCCATTCTCCTATGCCATGAGACTGAATCCCTCTCAGTTTCCTTTGACAAGAAACATTGAACAGTGTGATCAGTTGTGGAGGCTTTTGATAGATCCAAGACATACAAGTCGTTATATCTTGAAGCTGACATAAGAACCTTATCCTCCTCAATCACATAATCCTTCTTCAACATGTAACACTTCTTGTTGTCAAATACAACTTTGAATCCTTTATCACAAATCTGGGAGACTGAAAGTAAGTTGTTCTGTAGTTGTTGAACGTAGTTGACCTTGTCAAACTTTACTTTCTCGTTTCCCACTTCGCCTTGAGCGGTGATGTAACCTCCTTTGTTTCTAGCAAATGAAACATGTCCCCCTTTAATTTGTTTGACGTTGGAAATTAGAGACGAATTCCCTGTCATGTGCCCGGACACCCCACTATCAATAATCCAGGTATTAGTGATAGCGCTGTAGCGGACACCCTGCATGTTCAAAGAAACTTATTAGTTCAGATTTGGGACCCAAGCCTTAACTGGCTTGGGTGACCCAGAAGAATCACACATCATAAATTCAACCCACTGTCCTTTAGAGGATGAGGGCACATCCTTCTTCTTCTTGTCCTCACTATCAGACACATTACTTGATTTTTCTTTCCATAAACCAGTTTTATGTAAGGTCTATTTGTGGTAAATAGATGACTGGCTTATGGTTTGAACTTTAGGTTCACTAAAACTCTTAGGTGGAGTATTAGATCTCATTTTAGAAAAACTTCATTTTTCATCAAAAAGTTCAACTTTCTTTCTAAGCGTCTGATAATAAGGACAAATAGGAGAGATATGTCCTCGTTTTCTATAAATGTAGCAAGATCTTACTTCTACAGATTGAAGAAAACTTTTATTTGGTGTTGAGTTTGGTAAAGGTGTGAGATGTGTCTGGTTGGGTTTTGTCACTTCTCTTTTAGATGTTTCAGCTTCTTTAACAAAATTAATTGTTTTGACATTTTGAACATCTTTAACTTTTAGTTTACTTAGACTTTGATGAATAACACGTTTATGGTTAACTGGTTTAGTAATTTGTGGTTCTGAAATTGATGTCTGTGAACCTGAACTTACATTAACCCTTTTAATTTTATCATCCAAATTCTCAACTGACAATTTTCCTTTTGAATTCAAAATAGAATCCTTTTGTTTAGTGCTAGATTTCACCAGTTTACCTGTGGAATCAGGATCACTAACCAGAGGAGTGGACATAACATGATCCTTTACTGGGTTGTTATTGATAGGTCTACATTTTGTGTTCAAAAGGACTGTATGTGGTGGCAGAACTACTTTGTACCCCAGACTTTCCCCATTATTTCGTTCTTTCACTAAGTTTTGAACTATATAAGAAGAACTAGCCCAACTATGCAGTTTTTGTTTTAAAGAATTAACCTCGACTTCCAAAACTGCTTTTTCCTTCTTGGTTTCTTCCAAAGAATTTAAATAAAACTTTATATCATTAGCTTGATTTAAGGCAACAACCTCGGTTTCCCTTAAATGGTTTCCCAAAAATTCTATTTTTTCTTTGAAACTGCACTCATTTTGTTTTAATATACGATTAGCTTCAGTGCAGAGTTGTAAATCATTTACTAACTTATCATTGTGTTCTAATAACCTAGCAAATTTCAGATCAATGCTTTCCCTAAAATTTTCACATTCAGAACAAGCATGTTTTGCAAATAATTTATCTAAAGAACTTACCTGTGATGAATCAGTTGAATCAGCCATCAAAGCAGAATCAGACCCTTCGGTGACTGGAGATTCTGAAATCATGGCTCTAAGTTCTTCCTCTACCAGGTGATTTACCACATTCACAGCTTCTTCGGTATGTGACATCGCTTGCTCAGCTGTAATCTCACCTTCACTAGCAGATCCATCATCCAGTGCTTCGACAAAGGCAATATTTGATTCCTCTGAAGAGACAAAACAGAAGGACCAATCTTGACCTTCATCACCTTGAGCAGTCTGAGCCTTTGTCTCTTTACTTGAAGAAGCAGTTCCAGTCACGTCTTTGTCTTGATGGTTGAAAGTAGGAAATGGGTTACCATTTCCAGTTTTATTGGGCTTTACACATTCACGTTTAAAATGCCCCTTTTCACCACAATTTAAACATGTGACTTTGGTTTTGTCAAAACCAAAAGTCGTATCTTTAATGGCGACTAAATTTTGCCCCATCTTCTTGACAAACTTCTTAGCTCTTCTTAGTGCACTTGCTAGAGCCCACATGATGTCCATTTTTTCCAGCTCATTCTCATCAACTTGCTCGTAATCCTCATCAGCAAGATGATAATTTCCAATCTTACCAGCAACTAGACCATCATAAGATTGTACCACTGCTGCTAGAAGATCCATATGCTCCTTAGCCACTTCCAAAATGATATTACCAAGATTCTCGGTCTTCAACTTTGTAGTATTGGACTCAGGAACTGTGTATTGGGTGCCAGATGACCCTGACGTTTCGGTTCCTGATGCAGTGGTTTGGGAAGGAGCATAAGAACTAGACACGAATGCTGTTTGTAATGGTGCTCCTAAAACAGCTGGAGTCGGAACTGAAACATAGGATCCTTTCTTCGACTTGTATTTCATTCTCAGTTCTTCCTCTCTTAACTTTAAGATGAAGTCATTTATGTCTAATGTCGCAAGAATGTCGTTCTGTCTCAGATTAGACACAAATGAATCCCGTTTCTCAGGCAAACCATCAGCAAAGCTTGAAACTTTATCTTCCATTGATGTGGTTACGCCATGAGTGTGCAGCTCACCCATTAGATGATAGAATTTGTCAATAATATCATCTAAGCTCTCATTCCCTATCGAAGAGAAATTATCAAACTTCTTCTTGAGAGCTTTAGCCTTCAGTGCCTTTAAAGTTGCATTTCCATCATATCTCTTCTCCAATACATCCCATAGCTTTTTAGCATGCTTGTTCTAAGAGAACTAATCAAAAATGTCCTTCGGTATCGATTGAGTCAACAAGGCATAAACTTTCTTCTCAGCATTGAAGAGAATCTTCTGAGCTTTACTCATTCCTCCCAAGGTTAACTTATTAGCACTGACTGGTATTGTGTAACCAGTCTCAATGGATGTCCAAAGATTGGGATCAACTCCATTTAAGTAAATCTCAAACCGTTGTTTCCACTGAGGATATTCATCTAATGTTAACAACTTTGGCGGTTTATTATGATTACCAATCTCATTCTCCAGAAGTAGTAGGTTCTGGATGCGTGAGTCCTTTCCGGCAGTAAACGCAACAAATTGATCTTCCATTTCTATAAACTTGGTACTTCGAGAACATGACAGTTTCAATCCTGCGAATGGACAATGAGTATGGATCACTCGTGCGAATAAAGGGTGCGAATGAATTCAATCGTGCGATTGGATTCAGTCGTGCGTATGAACAGGACGATTGGAATCAAACGACTGGAGTTGTTCAGTCGTGCGAATGAGGAATGCGACTGAGTTTAGTCGTGCGAATGGAGTATACGAATGAGTTCAATCGTACGAATGAGCTAATCATGCGACTGAAGGCTGCTGTTTTTGCAAAATCGAAGATTTTGACACTTCGACACAAAATACGATTTTTCTAAGAACCCTAATCTGTCGTATAGTGAAAAATCGAAACTTTAATGACAGAAAACGTCAAAAACACCTTTAGAAGAAAAGTGGTGACTCTTTTGATTAAAACGTAGGTTTTTGACACCAAACCTAATTGAATCAAACGCAAAATCAAGAGGCAAAGCTCTGATACCACTTGTTAGGACCGTGTTCGTACGGAGTACTAACTGATTCTGCGTTTAAACCAGATCAAATAGTGCGGAATCCTATGTGATTGGCGATCCAATCAGTGAGAAAGATAAACCGATCGATATGAGATTGAACTAAACGTTAAGAACGAGTAGGAATCGATCAGGAACGAACTATGAACTTGGACAGGCTGTTTGGGACGCTCTGGACGGCTAGGGTTTATGTGTATTCGAAATATCTCTTCAAGTGTTATATTTTTCCTGAATTAGGTGGTATTTATAGGTTAGTGGTTTTCATTCGTACAACTGAACCATTAACATGGTTCAGTCGTGCGACTGAATCATGCGATTGAGTCATACGTACGACTGAAGGTTCAGTCGTGCGACTGAGTCAATCTTATGTCTCAATCATATGACTGATCCAGTCTCCTGGTTCAGTCGTGCGACTGGTCCATAAGCATGACGTATTCATGTGTATGGTCCATAAGTATGGTCCATTAGCATGAATAATCACCCGACTAGGTTGAACATAATACTCAATCATTATTGACTTAGAATTGTGCACAACAACCTCAAACCTATATAAGAAGTTCATACATATGAATCAAAGATAAATAAACATCAAATCATATATCATATTTCTTACTTCATCAAATTACACATATGTAAGACATGAAAGACTTTTACATTTAAGCACATAAACTAGGAACACATGTATCTACATCAAGCCTCTATCAATCTCTCTTGTTCGTAAATACTCACTTTGTGCCAATGGGTACTTGACCAGATTTTAGTGGACATAGGTTTCAAACTTTTTGTCTCTTGAATTGAAGCAATTCCTCTTGCATTGATTCAACCCAACTACTATCTTTCAAGGCTTATTCTACCTTTTTTGGCTCCATCTGTGATAAGAAACATGAGTACAAGCAGACATTCCCATTGTGAGTTTGTCCCCTTGTTCTCACGCCTTCAAAAACATCTCCAATGATGTTCTTAGTTGGATGAGTGTTGTGAATCCCGAGCCTAGGAATTACATCTAGTTGCATAGATAGATCCAAATTGGAAACGTTTTGCTCAGTGTTGTGAACACTTGGTCCATCAAATGTTGAATATTCATTATGAGGATTGATTGAATGAAGGAGAGACAACATCAGTATCAATTTTCTATAGAGCAGCATTAACAGTTGCCTGTTCCTTCAAAATGCTGCTTCCATCAACTTGGTGTTGTGAATTGTCACTGGATGAGTTTTGAGGCTCACTTTGTTGACAACTTGCTGAAGCTCTACTGGTTCTTGAGATAGATATACTATCAGATCTTCCAATTATGGGAGCTTGATTTTTAGCATTTCTTGGAGAACTTGGAAGAGGTCTAGGTAACTCAAATAGTTTGTTATCATCAAAATCACTTTGAGTACCTATTCCAGCTGAAACATTCTCATAAGATGGTTTAGAATAGTTTGGAAACAATTCTAAATCAAAGATATGATTAGGTTCATTCCCCCTAACACAAGGAGTGTGCTCATTAACAACAATGTTGGATGATTCCTCAAATTGTTGATTTTTGATGTTGTAAACTCTATCGGCAATAGAGTTGGAGGAATATCCAACAAAGATAGCATCATCCGACTTTTCAGCAAATTTTTCCAAATTGTCCATTGTGTTAAGTATGCTACACCTGCTGCCAAATGACCTAAGAAAGCCAATGAACGATGGCCTCTTGTTCCATAGCTCATAAGGGGTCTTTCCATGTGGTTTAACTACAAGATCTCTATTCTACACATAGCCTTTGCCCAGAATGTTAGAGGCAGCTTTGAATCAGCTAACATGGTTAGAGCAGCCTCAATAAGTGTCCTATTTCTCCTCTCAGCAACACCATTTTGTTGAGGAGTTCTAGGAGCACTATATTGTCTGGAAATCCCTTTTGAGTTACAGAATGAGTCAAGAACTTGATTATTAAACTCAGTCCCTTGATCACTTCTAATTATCTTAACCTTGTGATCAATTTGATTTTCTATTTAAGAATAAAAGATTTTAAAGTTTCAGCAATTTCATCTTTAGTTCTTAAAAAGAATACCCATGTGAATAAAACTCCTCAACAATCACAAGACCGTATGATTTCCTTCCAATGCTCATTATACTAGTGGGACCAAATAGATCCATGTGCAATAAGTGTAATGGAGTGATGATAGAGTTAACTTCTTTGGATTTATGAGATACTCTATGTTGCTTTCCTTTCAAGCATGCAACACAGTAATCTATGCAGAAATATTCCTTTTTAGGCACACCATGTACCAAGTTATTTTTAACCAATTTATTCAAGGTTTTGAAATTAACATGATACATTCGTTTATGCCACAGAGTTGACTCATCACCATCAGCTTTGGAAAGAAAGCATGATACTTCACCCAATGAGGAAGCATTGTTCATATCCATCTTGTACATATCCCCTTTCCTAGGAGATCTAAGAAGCACCAATTCTTGAGGAATTGTTATCCTGGGTTTGAGGATAATGCACTCATGTTCTATGAAAAGCATTTGGTGCTTTTGGTCACAGAATTAAGAAACACTTAAAAGATTGTGTTCAAGCTGTTTGATAAAGTTTACTTTGTCGACTTTTGACTTGCCATTGGATACACTTCCTCTGCCAGAAATGTCTCCTCCCACCTCACCTCCAAACTGAACAGGACCTCCATCAAAATGTTGAAGTTATTAAAGAAGAGATCTATTCCCAGTCATGTGCCTGGAGCATCCACCATCTACAATCCACACATTGTCATTCTTGTCATGTGGATGTCCCTTCACATAAGGTGAAAAAGTTAGTTGTTATTGGAAACCCAAGCCTTGTTTGTCTTGGGCTCTTCCAATGATGATGACATAATTAAACCAAAGTGTATGCATGAGGGTTCAATAGATGTCTGTGAAGAAGAGGTTTGGGCTACAGCATCTTGTTTGATCTTCCATTCCATCCCTTGGCTGATCAGTGTAGATGAGCTTGATGAAGCTTAGACAGCATGTCATACTTTTGAGGCTTCTTTCTTCTCGGAAGAAGCTTTCCTTACCTTTTCTTCTAAAGCAGTCTTCTTTTTGGAAGGTTTCAAAGGAGCTCTTTTGTTCTTTTGAATTTTCTTTGCCTTATCTTCCGAAGCTATTTTCCTTTCGGAAGAATGAGTTTCTTCTGAAGGAAACTTTGCTTCGGAAACAAGCTTTCCTTTCCTCATCACTTGGACCATGTGATAAGGTCCAAATGTGAAACCTTCTTTGACTTCTTCTTCCTTAACATTATTTGCATAATGTGTGCTTGCAGGATTGTAGTAACAATCTTTAGCCATGTGGTTGTGCAGACCACACATTATGCATGCAATGTTAACTTTTATGGGAAGTGAAGACTGTTGTTTCTTGGACTTCTTGTCTTCATCAACAGTCTTTCTAGTCAACTTCTAATCCTTTAGCAGGACAGGAATGCTGGTACTACACTCCTCTCCTAGATTAGAGCTTCCAACCACCTGGAATCTGGCTAAAATAAACACACCTTTTTGCTTTGGGTCTATCTTCAACTTGGATTCAACCATTTTCTTGGTAGTTTTTCTGGCTGCCTTAGCCCTTTCTGGCTTTGGTGGCTAGGGGCTGATCATCCCTGGTGGGAATGGGTTGCGTTACCTGGTCCTTCCATGTGCTGGTCTCCATAGTTACATCACTCTTTAACTCATGAGGTGGCGGGTCAACAGTTGGAATCTCTTGCACTTTAGTCCCATATCTTGGTTGTCTTATTGACTCATAAGAGTGTGGTGGAGCAATTTCATTGGTTCCCAACCATCCTTTGTTTTGATAACAAATTTTGGAGTGTGAGGATGATGAAAGAATGGCTTGGAAGTGTTGCTCAGAAATAGCATGCTTCCTGGCTTGAGCCTCAGCTGGACTAGCTGGGCTTGAGCCTCAGTCAATTTGGAGATTAAATCTTTAAAAAGGACACAGATTTCTCTAACTCTTCAATTTTCATTTTATAGTTAGATTCAGTCCTTTTAAAATCACTTTTAAGGATATTCAAAGACTCAATATCAGATTTAATTTCCATATTGTAGTCTTGATACATTTTAACTTTAGCAATGCAAGCTGGAGTACAGAGGTGTTCAAATACCTTGCTGTCATTAGTTCCAGCCATTAATGCTTGAGCAGGAGTCACATCCTGCACCATGAAGCTCCAGTCAACCTCTTGAGCAACAACAGCTGTGTGTTGTTCAGTTGACTTTCCAGCGGCTTTGGGTGTGGTAGGATGTGTGGAGGCTTGAGTGGTTCCCGGATTGGATTTGGGATCCTTGCATTCCCTGGCAAAGTGGACTAGCTGGTTACAGTTGTAACACTTGGCTTTGCTCTTGTCAAACCCAAACTTGCTGTTAGTTGGGTTTTGGGGAAATTGCCTTCCAGTTCTCTTGAAAAACTTCTTTGCTTGGTAAGTTAACAGAGTCATCTGTTGGACAATGTCCATGTATTCAACATCATTTGGGCTGAAACATTCTAGATCATCAAAGCAGAATTGAAAGTCACTAGAATGTCCATTTCCTGAGACAAAGGCACAGCTGTCCTGGAAGGGACTTGACTGAGCCTGTTGAGACCTTGGAGTCTTAGGAAAGGCAATGTATGGCCTAGAGTAACATGATGGTTGTTGGGAGTAATTCAGGTACTACTGAGGTTGGGGGTCTTGAGCCTTCAGCAACTATTAGAGCGTTGCTAGCAGGAAGGCTTGAGGGTCTGCTCACCTGGTGGCCTCTCTTGTTTGCCATCTCTACACGATATCCATCAAGGATGTCATATAGTTCAGTCACACTAAGAGAATTTAAGTTCTCTGTCCTCTTGATAAAGACACAGTAGAAAATCCACTAATTTGGAAGTTCACTCATAAACTTTCTTGAGAGACCTCTCATCTCAAGAGTCACTCCCACATACTGAAGTGATGAAATAACCTTCTCTATTAGAATAGTCTTCAACAACCTTCTCTATCATAGCACCATTTCCAGCCGACGCTGCAACCTTTGGTTTGTAAGGTCCATTGGTGATAGACTTCCACATCATGTTGTCTTGGTATCTAATGAAACCTTCAATACGTCTGCTCCAAGATCTGAAGTTCTCAGGGGTGATGATTAGTGCTTAGACGTCGTCCCCATTTCACCTTCAGATGATTTTTTGTTGAGGGCCATTTTGAGTGAGGTGAGTGTATGAGTGAAGAAAAATGTTGATTTGGATGGTAAGATCTCACAATCAATAGTCTAAGAAGCTCTGATACCAATTGCAGGATCGAGTTTTGCCACTCAACACAAATATTTTCTCTAAAACTCACTAAGTCACACTCGGTTTGATGATGCAGAATCCCTTAAGAATGGATAATAATATACTAAGTAAACAAACACAAGCAGATAGGTTTTTCAAGATACTTGTATATATTACATCTCAACTCAAAGTATTACAAGACTCTTACACGTATGTTAAATGAGTTACAATGAGAAACTATATATACTACTACCTACAGTCGGTTATACTTTGATAGCAGCTGGAAACTTACGACTAAACAAATACTCCATTGCTAAAAGTAAGGTATCTAAGATAAAATACTATCTAAGATTTGGTAGTCATGACATGTCCATGACTTACCTTTTGTCACCAACTAAAGTTGGTAACTGTACTAATTGATAAGGAATGAACAGTGGAATAAAGTATGGTCAACTACATGGGCGTAGGAAAGCATCATGCAGTATCTCAGAGGTTGCAGTGGCTTGTCAGACGGAACATACATATGTCCACTGGTTCATAGCAGGTTTTTCCGAAGGTTAACTGGCTTCGGAAGAACAAGTTCTTCCGAAGCTACTTATACTTTGGAAGAGTCTACTTTTTATGATGATCTTCACACTTTGGAAGTCATTGTCTTGGAATTTTCTAGGTGTTGAACTTCGGAAGAAAGAAGACTTTGTCTTCGGAAGTTAGAGTTCCTCTTCGGAAGCTCTTTCAGCCTTGAACTTCAGAAGTTCAGCTTTTGCCTTAGGAAGTTCCTTCTCAGTTGTACCAAAAATATTCTAAGTGTTTGTTTTGGTTGCACCAACCTTACTTGATCCAACAAGGGTCAACTACACGGCGTGGTAAAGCGCCATGCAGTATATCAGAGGTTGCTGCGGTTGTCAGACCGACCATACTTTTGTCCACTAGTTTTTAGTTGGTTCTTCCGAAGGTAAACTGGCTTCGGAAGAATAAGTTCATCCGAGGCTAATTATACTTCGGAAGAATCAACTTCTTCCGAGACTTCTGCTGGTCTTCAAGACTTTGTTCTTCGAAAGTCTTTGTCTTGAGCTTTCTAAGTGCTTAGCTTCGGAAGAGTTTTTGTTTAGTCTTCGAAAGACTTAGTTTCTCTTTAGTAGTTCTTCTTTCTTGAGCTTCGGAAGTTCTTCAACTTGACTTCGAAAGTGCAGATAAGCTTCGAAAGACTTTCTTCAGTTGCACCAAAATTCCTCTAAGTGTTGTTTTGGTTGCACCAGCCTTATGACCCAACAGGCCAACATTCTCTTTGCTTCTTCAACATCTTTCAAACCTTCATGTTCATCAAAATGTTTTTTTTTATTTTGACTTTCTATCTTTATAACAGTTTTAGCATAGTCTGTTTAGATCCTTATCTTGATTCCTTCCCACTGCTTAGAGTTTTGGAAACTTTTAAAATCAAAATAGTGCTACAAAAAGGAGGAAATTATAAAATAACTACAAGTTATGATATTAAAAGATAACACTAAATCGTATACTTCAAATAAACTACAAGTTATGATATTAAAAGATAACACTGAATATGAGCCTCACATAAATGTGGTAAGTGGTTTATTACCATTTTTTTTAAATTCTTCAAATAAATTAAGATTTTTTCCATAGGAATGGGTTTTCTTGGGTGTTTAAGATTAAGATATACATTTAACTAGAACAAGTATTTAACTTACACCACTGGCAACATGTAGGGATCCTATGAGGACAATGAGGTGGGTCATTCCTTCTGTCTCCATCATGTGAACTAGCAACATCTGCCATGTCTACAACCAAAACGAATAGAAAACATAATCTTAACAATTAATAAGTCAAAGAATAATATCTTACAAAGATATAATAAGCATAATAATAAACATACAATTAATCAAAATCATCACTACAATAAAGTGTGTCTACGAGATCCTTTAAATCATCATCATCAGAATCATCCTTTAAAGTTTGATCCAAAACCATCAGGTAGTCTCACTCCTCTAATGAACCTACAAAATATTCTCGATCACTAGGTGTGAAACAGTAAGGAATGTGTGGTTGCTAGACGTTATTGTTGTTCTTTGTTAGCCAAATTTTGTCAAATACCCATCTTTTCCAGTTCTTGTCTTGCTTTAGGTGTGTGTTTTTTTATTTTTCATTCATATGCAAAGTACCTAACAAGCTCTCATATACATTTTTCTCAATATACATAACATCAAGATCATGTTTTTAAAGAAGAGAAGACCAATAATGTAGCTCAAAAAAGATACTGCGTTTGGTCCAATTCAACTCTGACTCGGCACACTTTCTTTTCACACCTCCATGACTTGGATGTTTACCTGGAACACGAATAGAAAGACTTTGTAGTTTTTTTTTTTTTGTATTTGTGCATTAGTCAATGGTTTAGGAGGTGCTTTGGTCTCTTTTTTGACATTAAATAACAAATAATCTCTTCACTTATGATTCTTAGCCAAAAATCATCTGTGACCAACATAAGCTATCTTATTAGTTATAGGGCACAAAGGTGTGCCTGCATTACAACTAGGGCATGCTTTATAACCTTGACCACTCCATCCAGACAAGCTTCTATGAGCAGGATAATTGTAAGGATCGCTACAATGTTAAGATCGATCTCGTAATCGTGAATGCGGAATGTAAACAATTACGGATTAAGAAGTAGAAGAATCAAACAAATGAACACAATGTAAATAACTTCAATTTTATTACTCTCTGAATTCAAGTGTTTACAAATGAGTACAAATTTGGAAATATGATCAAAAGCTTAACATTATAAAACAAACTAACTATTTATACTAAACAGTCAGTTCTCGCGTGAGCTCTACTTCTCACGTGATGAGAACTAATCACGCAATAAGTGAACTTCTCTCGCGGTAAATCTTAACTTCTCGCTTGACTTGAACTTGATCTTTATCTTTATTTGATTTTTCAAGCCTCTAGGTTCGACCCTTACAATCTCCCCTTAGGCTCGGTAAATCAATACTCTTTAGAAGTCCACATCTTCAGTAGCTGCCCATGTAAGTGTACATCTTTTTGTTTAGGGCCTTCGTGATCAACCAACCGAACTGTAATGCTAGTAAATGAACAGATTCATCAGTTGCAATTGGACATGCCTGCAACCTCATCAAATATTCTTTTTCAAATTTGAGCAAATCCATAGAGTCGATGATACGATAATCCTTATCTACACAATGAATTAACGCGTGACCCGTCTCTTTTTCACAACTCCAACACATTAGCTTTGACAAGTTGTTGACTGGCACAGAGCATGTATAGGGATCTTTCTCACATATCTTAGATGTCTAAAAACACTTCTCTTTATTTGTGTCTGTGTGTTAGGATCAATTCGGTTCTCATCTTCAATAAGTTTGGATTTTGCTGTTTTAAAGTCTTTGAAGTTGGTTTTGCTTTGTCTCCAAATCATATTTCTTATCCAGTTTCCCTTCCTATAATTACCCGGATTAGTGAATGGAACACGACCCATGGCATATAAGTCTGATGCTCTAAGTGTATGGAAATCATGTTCATCCTGGAAGTATTCTATCGCTCCCGCTTTCCTCTTTTTCACATACAATTTCTTCTCATCATCATACGCCCAGCTGATAATTGGCTCTGAATTTCCATACCTTGTGAAAGATTTGGAATGCCTAAGAGTATGAATGTAAGCTCGTAGTGGAGGTGCTTTAACTATAAGATTACCAATCTAACAAACAGCCATTTGACCAGTTTCGTCTATTGGCTTGTCAGTGGCCTCTGTAGCACTCGATTCTCCAACAATCTCTCCCTCTTCAGTCAGAATATCAAAAAATAAGTCTTTTAGACTATTCCCGAATATATATCAGTGTAATCCACAACTTTATCCAGATCATCAAACGTTTCTAAATCATCATTCTCTTCTTCATCTAATATACTTTGCTGAAATGAGTAGAATTCATTCTCATACTCAGCTTCAGTAGCAGGATCTAACGGCCTGTAATCATTTTTATCATCAGGACTTGGTCAGAGACATTGGCAGTTCTTGATGATCCAAAAGTACCAGTAGTAGCACCCGTATCACCTCCTTGATCAACATTATTTCCACCATTGCCATCATCACCATCATTACCATTATCACCATCATCATCATCATCATCACCTTTATCATCCTCATCATCCTCATCATCAAAATCAAAATCCAAATGCCCAAGTCATCATCATCAATAACTGGGTCAGGAATGGGCATGATATGCTCAGGCTCTACAAATGCCTCTCTAGTGTATGATACAGGTTGATCCTCAGTAGCCTGAATTGGTAAATTTGAAATAGGCTCTTAATCAACAACAACAATGTCTGTTGTCCTTTCTTCTTTAACTAGATCAACAACATGCTTTGTATCTATGATAATATCATCAACAGGTTCGGGACCAGCTAATTGCTGCCCACTTGATTCTCCAACCTCAGTGTTATGTTGATGTGTGAATGATGAATACACACATGAGGTGAGATCTCTTAGATTTTGCTTCATAATCTGGACATAATTGAACATAAACTGTTGTTGACTTTTTAAGTTCTTTATCCTTTCATCCTTCTCCAACATACTTCTATACCTATCATCTATGATTTGGGTTTTCTCCAACATTTCCTTCTCAAGTGTACTAACTCTATGTTCCAACGTAACCCTTGTGGGTGATACAGAAGATGATTCAGGTTAAGATCGTTGTTCAGGAGTAGTATTGAAATAATCAGCATCACCAAACTGACCATCGTGAATTAGCTGTCTTGGTGGAGTCCTAAAAACATTATAAGTAGTGTGCATAGATGTAGATGTCATAGTTGTTGATTCTGTGACTATCACTAGACTAGTGTCCTCACTAACTGAAACTTGGATATCTGACATAGCAATATCATCAGTAGTCATTGGGGTCTGACGTTTTCTCAACACACCACGTCCTCTACCCCTCCCACGTGAACTTTCACAAGAAACCCTTGTCATTGTCTTCCTTCGGCCTCGGGTAGGAGTAGGAATATCATCATGTATAAAATCAGTATCACGATCCTCAGCAGTACGTTTTGCAGGAGTTTCATGTACTCTGGGACGCTCTTGCAAGACATATGGCACATTCCCTATCAGATCACTATCAGTCTCACTGTCATCTCCTTATCCTTGTAAAACCATTCATCTACCTTATCTTTAGCAAATTTCTCACCAACCTGTGAACTTTTTGGAGCTTCCTGAGCAGTACTAAATAAAGTACCAACTGTATCATCTGTATGTACATGAACTGTGTATGTCTCTTCAGCACTTGCCTCAGCTTTGAAACCATCAACAACCTTCCAAGCTTGGCAAAATATGAACCATCCCACGTATTTCCTCGTGCTCCTATAAGATATGTTAATATATCTTTCTTCATCACCATAACAGAATAGGTGGATGAATCAGATATGGATAACTTAGGATGAGCAGCATTCACAATCATCTGTATGAATCTCGGGTACATAGTGAACTTCTTCCCCGGAGCTGTAATAACGTTCTTCTGCATCTCAGAAAATATGGCCTTGGATATGCTATAAGGAAGATTGTCGACCAGAGAAACTAGCAGGGATCCAAAAATGGCACTCAGACTATCCATGCCATCCTTTAGATTGCTAAGGCAATGAATAACCACATGAAGTAAGTACTTCCAGAAGAGAGGCAAGTACTTTTTCTCCAGTGATAGGTATCGATGACCGTACCCCATACAGACTAGACAGTCCTAGGCAGCTTCATCATCTATCTTGATCGGGGCATGAGGGATATCTTATAATAGTAAAACATTGTTGATCACTTCTGCAATGATAACTACTTTTTTTCCCTTCACTGTTGCTGTAATACAGAGCTCACCCTCAGCATCTATCTCATTAGCATTTGTTTGCCAAAATCGATCTATCACGTCTGTATAAATGGTCGGATTAGCAAATATAGCGAATTCTGAGACATCTTCAATCGATCAATCAAAGATCGGAACAAAGGTTTATCATCAGGAACATCTCCCAGATATGCAATAGCATTATGATTCTTGTTAAACGCCATAGGTTGAGCCATCTTAAAAATAAAACAAACTTTATAAGTACACACTAAACATTCAGAATAAAATCAACACTTAGAAAATTTTCTAAAATTTTGAACTTTTCACGCGAATTGTTAAGTATTCGCATGAGTTTGAATTTCAAACTGATTTCAACTTGTCGCGCGACAGAACAACTTTCCACGTGACAAGTTCAGGTTATTTTGAAAACTTTTCTCGTTTTTTCATCTCACATGTACTTTTCGCGTGCGATAAGTCTGTGTAAATGCAACTTTTCAATCCATCAATTTCACAGTGTTTTAACCATTTATTCATGTTCATTAGGTATCGATTTACACATTATTAAGGTTTATTATGTTTAATTTATTCATATTAACATGCATTTGTCCATTTTAGATTCGGTCATCAAACAAACTCATATAAATCAAGTTTAATAACATCAATATACCTTATAATACGCTTTGGAATCAATAATCGACCTTAATGAACACTAACACTCGATTTGACAAGGTTTCAACACTTGGAATTTTAGAAATGAATTTACTGAACTTTCGTGCGAATAGTGATCTAGTCGCATGACAGGACTATTTAAAGTCCTTTGACCTTTCGCGTGAGAAGTCAAATGTTTCACACAGAACCTTTCGCGTGAATAGAACATGTCGCACGACAAACTTTGATGTTTTTCAAAAAAATTTATCTTTTGTTTTATCATTTTATTAAACCTTTCTGATTTGTTATGAAAATCATTATGTTTAGCTTAGTGTTTACAATTATTTTAAAGCCCTTAATTTTGAAAATTTTGTAAAACAAAACTAAACTAAACTAACGTAAGAACAAGTAAAAACAAACTTTACTTACAGAAGAAATATACTATTTTTAAAACTTTTTTATATAAATTTTCAAGATATGATCATATTTCTTTAAAAATAAATCATTGATCATCTTTCAACATTATCATACACAAGACTGTTTATGTTGTTGTAAGGAACATAATTATAAGATCGATCTCATATTTGAATATGCGGAATGTAATCAAATATGGAAAGAAGTAGTGAATAGTAGAAACACGATGTAAATAATACGTATTTGGTATTTCTCTCTGAATTCAGTGATTACACTTTGAATACAAATTTAGGAAAAAATGATCAAAAGCTATTCAATTACAAAACAAACTTACTATATATACTAAACAGTTAGTTCTCGCGCGAACATACTTTTCACGCGACAAGAACTTGTCACGCGATAAGTAAACATTTCGCGCGGCTAGTCTTAACTTCTCGCTTGACTTGATCTAGAACTTTATCTTGATTTGATTTCCTGAGCCTTTAGGTTCAACTCCTACAATCTCCCCCTAGCCTCAGTAAATCAATACTTTTAGAAGTCCACATCATCAACTTTGTAGCTGCCCCCATATGCATACATCCTTTTATCCAGGGACTTCGTAATCAACCAACCAAACTAAGCTGCTAGTAGATGAACAGATTCATCAGATGCAATCGGACATGCCTACAACCTCATCAAATCTTCTTTCCCAAACTTTAGCAAATCCACAGGGTCGATGATACGGTACTCTCTGTCTACACATCTTATTAACGTGTGTCCCGTCTCCTTCTCACAACTCCACTCGATTAGCTTGGACAAGTTGTTAACTGGCACCGGAGCGTGTATAAGGATCTTTCTCACATATCTCGGATGTCTATAAACACTTATCTTCATCGGTTTCTTCGTGTTTGGATTAATACAGTTCTCATTCAATTACTTTGGATTTAGCTGTTTTGAAGTCTGTGAAGTTGGTTTTGCTTTATCTCCATATCATATTCCTAATCCAATTGCCCTTCCCGTAATTACTTGAATTAACAAAAGGTACATGACCCATAGCATATAAATCTGACGCTTTTCAGGTATGAAAGTCATGCTCGTCTTGAAAATACTCAATAGCTCCCGCTTTCCTCTTAATAACATATTAATTCTTTTCTTCATCAAAAGCCCAACTGATAATCGACTCTGAATTTCCGTATCTTGTAAAAGATTTGGGTATGAATATATGCTAGCGATGGAGGTGCATCAACAGTAAGATTACCAACCAGACGAACAGCCATTTTACCAGTTTGGTCTAATGCCTTGTCAGTGGTCTCAGAAGTACTGGTCTCTCCAACAAATTCCCCTTCTTCTAATAGAACATCAGAAAATAAATCTTTTAAGTTGTTCCCAAAAATATCAGTATACTCTACATCTTCTTCTAGATCATTAAAAGATTCATAATCCACACTCTCTTCTTCTTCCGATATACTTTGCCGAGATGAGTAAAACTCCTTCTCATACTCAGCTTCTGTGGAAGGATCTAACGGTGCATAATCAAGTGTATCATCAGGACTTGGTCCGGAAAAATTAGCAGTTCCTGATGACCCAGAAGTACCAGTAGCAGCACCCGTATCACCTCCTTGATTATCATTATCATTTCCACCATCATCACCATTTCCACTACCAACATCATTACCATTATTATTATCATCATCATCATCATCATCATCATCCTCATCATCATCATCCTCATCTTCAAAATCAAAATCTAGATGCTTTATATCATCATCATCAGTAACTGGGTTAGGAATAGGCATCATATGCTCAGGCTCCACAAACGCCTCTCCAATGTAAGATATAGGTTGATCCTCAGTAGCCTAAATAGGAACATCTAAAATAGGCTCTTGATCAACAACATCATTGTCTGTTGTCCCTTCAGTAGTAATAAGATCAACAAAATGCTTTGTAGCAGCAACTCTCTCATCAACCTGATCTGGACCAGCAGCTTGCTGTCCACTAGATTCTCCAACCTCTGTGGTATGTTGATGTGTAAATGATGAATACACACGAGAGGTGAGATCTCTTAAATTTTGTTCCATGATCTGAACATATGTGAGCATAAACTGCTGTTGACTCTCCAAACTCTTTATCCTTTCATCCTTTTCATACACACTCCTATACAAATCATCACTCACTTGAGACTTCTCTAACATCTCTCTCTCAAGTGTACTAATTTCTGCTCCAAGGTAACCCTCGTTGGAGATAAAGTAGACGACTCTGGTTGAGGTCTGGCTTCAGGAGTAGTATTGATGAAATCTGTATCACCAAACGAATCATCATGTACAAGCTGTCTTGGTGGAGTCCTCAAACTATCATCAGTAGCAGCAGTAGCAGGCATAGAAGTATATGTCAAAATTATTGACTCTGTGACTAACACTGGTGTAGTGGCCTCACTAACTGTGACTGGAATATCAGATATCAAAATATCTTCGATAGTCACTATGGTCATCGGAGTCCGATGCTTCCTCATAACACCACGTCCTCTACCCCTCCTACTAGAACTTTCACCAATCACCCTTGCCATCCTTTTCCTTCGACCTCAGGTCGGTACAGGAGTATCATCAGGAATAAAATCAGCATCACAATCCTCAGCGATACGTTTTACAGGTGTTTCTCGTACTCTGGGACGTTTTCGCAACACGTAAGGTACATTCCCAATCTTATCACTATCAATCTCACTTTCAACCTCTTCACTTCTTAACCACTCATCAACCTCTTCTTCTGTAGACTTCTCACCGGTACAAGAACTCTCAGGTGCTTCTTGAGCAGCACTAGAAGATGTACCAACTGTATCATCTCTATGTGTCTGAGCTGTCTCAGCTTGTGCTTTAGCTTAGTAACCATCAACAAACCTACCAAGTTTGGCAAAATAAGATCCATCCCATGAGTTTCCTCTTGCTCCTATAAGATAAGTGAAATTATCTTTCTTCATCACCATAACAGAATAGGTGGATGAATCAGATATAGCTAGCTCAGGATGAGCAGCATTCACTATCATCTGTATAAACTGAGGGTACATGACAAACTTCTTCCCTGGTGCAGCTATGACATTCTTCTGCATCTCTGAAAATATAGTCGTGGATATGCTATATGGAAGATCATCAACAATAGAAACCAGCAATGATCCAAAGATGGCACTCAAACTATCCATGCTAGCCTTCAGATTGCTAAGGCAATTGATAACAACATGAAATAAATACTTCCAGAATAGTGGCAAGTATTTCTTCTCCAGAGATGGATAATGGTGAGTATAACCCATACGGACTAAGCAATCCTTAGCAGCATCATCATCAATCTTCATAGGAGCTCGTGGAATGTCTTCTAATAATAAGACGGTGTTAATCACTTCAGCAGTGACAACAATTCTCTTTCCCCTCACAGTGGTTGTAATACATAGTTCACCTTCAGCATCTATCTCATTTGCTGCTGTCTTCTAAAACTGACAATCACATCAGTGTAAATCTTTGGGTTAGCTGATATAGCATGAAATATCCAGGAAGTCTTTAATCCTTCTATCAAGGATCTGAATAAAGCTTTGTCCTCTAGAACCTCTCCCAAATAAGCAATGGCATTGGGGTTCTAATTAAAAAACCAACGGTCGAGCCATCTGCAAAAATTTAACAAACTTTATAAGTACACAAAAAAAATTAAAATAAAAAAATGTCAACACTTAGAAAAATTTCTAAAAATTTGAACCTTTCGCGTGAAATTGTTAAAGTAACCGCATGGATTAATAATTCTGAAAATTCATATGTTCACGCGATTAGTTTAACCTTTCGCATGGATTTTAATTTCAAACAGATTTCAACTTTTCGCGTGAAAAGTACACTTCTATGCGACAAGTATAACTTTTCGCGTCAGTTCATCTTCTCAAATCTTTTCGCATGCGAAAAGTCTGTTCAAATTCAACTTTTTCAATTTATCAATTTTCAAAGTTTTAATCAATCAAATATGTTCATTATGTGTCGTTATATGTATTATTATTGTTTCTTATGTTTAATTTGATCAATTTAACATGTATTAGTCCATTTGACACTCGGTCATGAAACAAATTTACACAAATCGATGATGTAAACATCAATATACCTTATCACACACTTCGAAATCAATAGGCGACCTTAATGAACAATGGTAATCGGTTTAACAGAGTTTCTACACTTAGAAATTTTTCAGAGAAACTTTTAGAACTTTTCGTGTGAATGGTTACTTTTCGCTTGTTATGAAACTTTTCGCATGAAAAGTTTCTTATTTTGAAAATTTTATCATTCTATTTTTATCAAATTTCACCATTTTATTTATCCCCTTTTATTTGCTATGAAATATGTTTTTATTTAACTAAATGTTTACAATTATTCTAACACCCTTAATTTTTGAACACTTTGTAAAACAAAAAAAACACAACAAAAACAGATTAAGAGACACTAATAAAACTAAGTAAAAACAAACTTATTGACACACATTATATTAATAACTCAATTTTATTTTTGATACATTTTCAAGAATAGGATCATATTCCTTTAGAAATCAATCATTAACAATCTTCCACATTAATTCAATATATGACTGTTTATGTTGATTGTCAATATACTACATCCTCTTAAACTTAGACTTGAAGTTTACTTAGACACAATTTTATTATTTTAACATGTTTAGGTTAAGTTATATGATTTCAGTTGATCCCACAATCAAAAATCCTGCAAAACACTTATCCAGCTTCAAGACACTATTGAGATTTCAAGTCATCCCAATTTGACTTAAACCTTTCACTTCTTATCAGCTTTCTTATATTTAATTATTGTCTTAGATAATAAATATTTGAGCATAACTAGCACGAGAAAATGTTTCTGAACACATAATATTAACAAGTTGTAGGACTTATTAACAGTCATCCAGACTTATGTTTTGCCCTCGCAAGACGTTTAGGACTTACATACCAAGACGGACTTACATGCCCCATCTTTTGATTTTGCCTCCTGTGTCAGAACGTATTCTCAAAAGAAAAATATTATCATATAGTATGTATGTCTATGACATATCTTTTATTAATGTGCACATTGGCATCTTATTCCTATATGGCCTTTTGGCATCTTTTTGCTCTTTTTGCATGATATATTCTTTTGTCTTTTGATTTTGATTTTTCTTCTCTTGCCTTTTTGATATTATATATATATATATATATATATATATATATATATATATATATATATATATATATATATATATATATATATATATATATATATTTATGTAACTGATATGAGTTGAGTCAGAAAGTAACTAGCTTGAGTATGACTAGACTGTTACTCTCTGTCTGTTTAGCATAGAATCAGTGTATTCACAAAACCTTGATGAGTTACCCACTTCTATCATAGATGATTATTTTCAGTGTATCACAGTACGTAGTGCTTTTCATTCTTGATCGTCAAGCCTATCAACATATCAAACATAATACAAGTCAGTATCTTGTATACCTTCAGATGTAATGAATCAAAATCAAGAAATGTACTATCATTTCCCATATAGTCCTGAAAATTTAATTTTTCTCAAATTTTGTAACCATAAAAATATTTTGTATTTTTCTTCAAGCTTTTTACTCCCCCTAAGAATTTTTTTTTTTTGAAACTTTCAAATTTTCTCCCCCCAAAATTGTGATTATCTAGATAGAAAATAACATTATAAAAATAAGAAAAATATTTTCAAAAATGGTGTAAGAATAAGAGTTAACCAAATTTAATCATTCCCAGAGATTGAACTAAAATTCAAATTGGAATGATCAAACGTCTTAGTAAACATATCGGAAATGTTGTCATCTGAAGAAACAGATTCCAAATGAATAAGTTTCTGTTCAAAACAGTCTCGAATCAAGTGCATGCGGATGTCGATGTGTTTTGTCTTTAGATGTTGAATTGGATTCTTTACAATATTAAGAACTGTAGTGTCATCACATAAGATTCGAGTGTCATAAATGTTAAGGCCATAATCAAGAAGTTGTTGTTGGATCCAAACAATCTAAGAACAACAACTTGAAGCAGCTACATATTCAGCTTCTGCAGTAGGAGTAGACATTGTATGTTGTTTCTTGCACTGCCATGAAATCAACCGATTTCCTAGAAATTAACACCCACCAGTTGTTCACTTCTTGTCCAAGTTACAGCCTGCATAATCACTGTTAGTATAAGCAAATAAACTGAAATTGGAGCTTTTAGGATACAAAAGACCAAGTGTTGGATGACCCTTGAGATACTTAAAAATTTGTTTGACAGCTTTATGTGAGATTCCTTCAGATTACTTTGATAACGTGCACACTGAAAAACAGGAAAGATGATGTTGGGTCTGCTAGCAGTAAGATACATCAGGGATCGAATCATTGATCGATACATGTGTTGATCAACATCTTCTCCCGTGAGATCTGGAGTCAAAGTAGGACGAGAAGACATAGGAGTTGGAGAAATCTTGGAATCTTGAAACTTGTATTTGTCAAGAATACTGTGAATATACTTTTCTTGATGAAGCAGTATTCCTTTATCATCTTGTTTAACTTGGATACCCAAGAAAAATGACATTTCGCCAAGAGAACTCATCTCAAATTTCTTCTTCATCAACATAAACTTGAAGAAGAATGAGATCATCTTCAGTGTTCCTTAAAAACAAAGTTTGATCAATAGCACCTCTTGAATAACCATTTGCAAGCAAATGTTCAGCCAAAGTAGCATACCAAGCATGAGGTGCTTGATGTAAGCCATAAAGTGCTTTGTCTAACTTGTATACATATTCAGCATGATCTTGATCTTCGAAACCTAGTGGTTGACAAACATAGGTTTCTTCTTTCATTTCATCGTACAAGAAAGCAGTTTTGACATCCATTTGCAACCGGAGCATATACTTCTTCATAATCAAGCCTTTCAACTTGGTAGAATCCTTGAACAAGAAGTTTGGCCTTGTTGCGGACAATCGCATCCTTTTCAACCGTCTTGTTCTTGAATATCTATTTTGTTCCAATCGGTAACTTACCCTTTGGTAGTTCACATAGATGCCAAATATTTAGTTTCTTGAACTGCATCAACTCGTCTTGCATGGCCTTTACCCAACTGTTCTCTTTTAATGTCATCTCAACATTCTTTGGCACTATTTGAGAAATAAAACATGTATTAATTGCTCCAAATTTGCTTTGAGTTTGAACTCCTTGTGATAATGGACCAGTGATTGCTTCAATTGGATGATTTTTATGAATTCTCAGCTGAAGAATAGCATCTTGAGAGATAACTTCGTCTAGATTAGACAAATGGTCCACCAATTTCGCAACAGTATTCCCTCCCTGTGGTTGATAAACTATATCTTCCTCTTGATGATTATCATTATCTGAAGATAAATCACCAAATGGAACTTGAATGATATCAATTGGATCAACTTGAGTAGAAGAGGAACTTGCTTCAGAATCTTGTGGAACTTGCTCAACAATTGGGTCTGAATGAGACATGTCTAACTTAGAAATCTATGGAGGAGCTGAACTAGTTGAAGAAGAAGGTATATCAGAAGATATTCCTTTTGCTTGTGAACATATAACTCTAATATAATCAGCTAAAATATCTTGAATTGATGAAGTCAAAGGAAGAGTAGTTGTTGAAGCAACAGATGATCGATTAAATGTTTCAAATAATAAAGCGTAATCATATACCTATGAAGGTGCAGAACCTGCATTTGTTTTGTTAGACTTATGCCAATCAATATCAAATGATTCAATTATTCGTTAGACCTTTTATTATAAACCCTGTAAGCTACCTTGTTGGCTGAATATCCAACAAAATAGCATTCATCTACTTTTTCATCAAATTTTGACTTTGATTCAGATGTGTTTAACAAAGTACAACAACATTCAAAAGTTTTGAAATATTTGACTTTGGGTTTATGTTTGAAAAAGATTTCATAAGGATTCATGTTTTGTTGTTTGTTGATTAGCACATGATTATGAACATAACATGTAGTGTTAACAGCTTCAGCCCAGAAAAATGATGGTAATTTGGTTGTTGATAACATTGTTCTAGCAGCTTCAATTAAAGTTTTATTTTGTCTTTCAGCAACTCCATTTTGTTGTGGAGTTCCTGCAGAACTAAGTTGTCTAGCTATCCCCTTTGAGTCATAAAATTCATTCAACGTATTATTGCAGAATTTAGTTCCATTGTCACCTCAGATGCACTTGATTGTTTTGTCAGTTTGATTCTCTACGAGTTTCATGAATTTTATCAGCAAATGAGGTGTCTCATCTTTGGTTTCTAAAAAGAAAACCCATGTAAATCTAGAGAAATCATCAATAATTACTAAAAATAAGCACGGCGTCCTAAACTCAAAACACTAACTGGACCAAAAAGTTCCATGAGTAATAGTTGAAGGATAGAATCAATTTTGGTATGAGCAACTAGTTTATGAGGAAGTTTATGTTGTTTGCCTTTTGAACATGACAGACAATGTTCAGTTAATTGAAATTCTTTCAATGGAAGGCCTACAACATGATTTCCTCTAACCAACTTGTTTATATTTTTAATGTTGACATGACCATGACGACGATGCCATAGCAACAAATCACTTTCTGAGGCTTTGGATAATAAACATGATGTAGTTACAAATGAATGAGAACCATTCATATCAAGTAAATATGTCTTTATCTCTTGGTGTTCGTAATAAGACCCATTCTTTAGGAATTACAAATCCAGGTTTTAGAATTAAGCTTCTGTATCAGTGAAGTGTATTGAATATTGTTTGTCACAAATTTGTGAGACACTTAACAAGTTATGTTGAGTTCTTCCATAAATTTGACATCCTCAAAGCTTAACACACCTTTTGACACTGTACCTTTTTTTGTAATCTTACCACTTTTGTCTCCAGCAAAAATAACATATCCCCTGTTGTATGGTTTTATGTTATGTAAAAAGGATATATTACCAGTCATATGCTTTGAACATCCACTGTCAACGTGCCAAACACTGTTGATGCTGGGTCTAGGATGTTCCTGCACGAATGAAAGATTTATTCAATTTTAGGAACACAATCCATGGTAGACTTGAGTACACCAATTTCATCTAAATATGATATTGATTTTAATATCGTATCTTTTTTGTCATTGAAGATATAATCTTCAACAATATCAGATTTTGGTTGAACTGTTTTAACAGTCCATTTTCTAATTGGTTTGATAAGATTTGTGACTAATTTCTTGAATGTAGTTTGTGTGAAGGATGAAGCACCATCATTGACATGTGAAGATTTCTGGATTATATTTTCTTTTTGCAAATTGGAGTTTATTTGTTTGGTATTAGTAAAAGATTTTGGCTCATTGATATTCCTTTTAAATTTAGCACTTAAGAAAAATTGTTTGTTATTATTTGCAACATAATTGTGAAATCTTTGTTTACTTGTCAATGGATGTTTGTAATGACAATTTCTATCCATGTGAGTTGGCTTTCCACATACATAACAACATTTATTATGATATACATTATGGGCTCGAATCGGTTTCTCAAACAGTTGATGATAACATCTGTTGTTATTATGGAATCTGGCTTTAGTATTTCTTTGGCCTATAGATTCTTACCAATCTCTCGTTTTCTTTTACAATGTTAAAAATCATAACAATAAAATTAACTCCTGAGACTAGCGGAGCTTTAATTGTTCCTTTATCTATGTGAATTGAAGGTACTAGAGGAGGACTAGTTTCTTTTGTACCTGATCTACACACATCTTCTTTCACACGGTTAGAAATAATAGAAGACTTATTTTTAAAGAAACTTGCATTTGATTCTTTAAAAATATTTTCTTCTTTATCAATGTTGTCTTTTGAAACAAATCTATTCTTGAAATCAGTTTTCAAGTCAGATACAGATGGTGACATTCGTTTCTTTTCATTTGTCTTGAAATTTATTTTGGATTTCAGTTTTCTTTCTTTGTTAGACAACTTCGAAGAAATTTCCAAAGAAAGTTCATTATTACGATTTGTCAAATACTTTATGTTACAATCTTTATCAAAAAGATTTAATTTTGATTGATAAATCGATTTGTTTAAGCCATCTATCTTTTCTTTAAAAAAATTCTCATTAGTTTTATATTTACGTGCTTGATATTGAAGTTTCTCAACTTTTAATATCAAATGCTCATTGTGAACTTTGTATCTTTGTACCTTTTCAATGCAATAATTAGAACAAAGGTTAGTATATACCTCATCAGTTTCAGCTTTCTTTTTTGTCTCTTCACGGACAACATTCACCATGAAGGCCTTTTGACTTGTCTTTACTGCTTTAGATGTCGGAGTAATCTCAACAACATTGTGTTTTATATCTTGAGCAGTAGCTGGAGTACTCTCAACAGCTTGGACGTTTTCTTCATTTACAGCTGGAGTGGACTCATAAGCTTTTCCTTCAACCATAATATTTTGAGCTGGACTTGACTCAACAGCTTTTTCTTCAACCACAATCGTCTAATCTCGAGTAATCTCAATAGCTTTTTCTTCATAATTCAGCACATCTTTAGCAATCACTTCTTCCACCTTTCTTTCTTCAACATCAACTTTCTCAACCACTATCATTTTTTCTTTAGCAAACACACCACTAATCAAATCATCTGATACAAATTCAGAAAATGGATTTTCTTTAACGTGCTCTTCCACAGTTTGAATCTCAGCCAACAGAGTAGTAGACAGCTTGATATCCAAAGCTTCCATTTGATCTGACCAATCATAATCCTCATTTGTTTGAGACACAAGGGCTTTGGTCTTGGATGAGCTAGCTTGATCATTCTTTGTTTCTGATGTGTGTTTTGATATATAAACTTTAACAATAGATTTTACACAATTAAGCTTTAAAATTGTAAAATGATTTTCACCTTATGACTAACTACACACACAATAGGCAAGTGTACCTACCGGATAGTACTATAGCTTCTTGTAAGAACTAAGTATTGATCCATGGACACGAGAGCTCCTGATACTAAGTCTTTATCATTAGCTAGATGATAAAAGAAGATTTGTGAATATTATGATTAACTAATTTAGCTAACAATTAAACTAATTGAAGAAACTAGAGAAAGATGAAGATAATCAATCACAGGAAGATATCACTTAAACTTTGAATCCGCTTAGCAAAACAATGACAACATGCATGAACCTATGGTGAGATCATTTTCTACACATGAAACATGGATATAAACTAGACTCCTATCAAGGTTATCTAATTATATAACTCTTTGGAAATCTAGAACGATAAACACATAATAGCCATCTAAAGTTATGCCACGAGGAACCAGTGATATAATTAAGCCAATGTTAAAGATGGTTTGGACTCCGGTCAAGGATATCAAACCCATAAATCTTTGGAAAGCTAACACGATGAACACATGGTAACCACCTCAGTTCGCGTAATGTAACAATAGCTATGTACATCCTCTAACTTATGAATGTCGTAACATGAATACACGAACCATAAATTTGCGCATTATCTATAGTTGTACATAAAAAGTTAGGAGATATTCATAACAAACACAATGGTTTTCACAAAAACATGTATAAGGATGCACATTTGTTCAACTTCACTAGGTATTCAATCCTTATTCACCATTTCTAGTCAAATGGCCATAAACTACAAACTAGGTTATGCAATTCATGAATAAATGTTCCAACACACATGGTTTTCCAACATAAGATGGTTGTAACACCCACAAGATTCAACATTTCATCAAGTTAAACGAGCACACACCATCATTAAAGGGCATTCATAGCTTTCTCATGAGCATTGACATAAACATCACAAAAAGCTTCATATAACATGTCAAAGTATGCTAAGCTTCATCTAGTCTAAGTGATTAAGAGTAATTAGCCCATGGGAAAAACCACAACTAAACTCATAGAAATGGAAGAAAACATGGTGGATCTAGAGGTTTTCAAACTGAAATGAGTAGAGGTGGGTTGTGTGATGATGAATCTCCCTTGAAAGTGCTCGATCTTCAATCTTGGTCTATAATCTTCAAAGATCGGCCCAAATCACCTAAGAGACTTGAGAGAACTAGGGTTTTTAGTGAAATAGTGAATATGTTCTAAATGGGGGTTAATTGGGTATAAACCCATAACTAGGCCGAACACAGTTGTGTCTTTAGAACACAGTTGTGTTGGCTGCTAGATATCATACAGACCCATTAGACTAGCCTAAATGTGTTCAAATTGAACAAAATTGTGACAGTAAGTTTTTCTTCATGAGCTTCTTCAACTCTTGGTCTTTTTTCACAAAAATCATCAAGTTTTCGCCGGGCACTGCAATGTTCAATTAGAACATAAATAAGTGACTAATAAATGAGTTTTTAACCAAAAATCACACAAAATATGGGGAAATATGTATTATTAACATGTATTATTTTTAACATATCAAATATCTCCACACTTGAACTTTGCTTGTTCTCATACAAACTCTCATACAATAATTTTTATAAAACCCCATTGTCACAAAGAAAGGTGAGATGCAGTTCATACGTTAGCAAGAGATCCAAACTAATAAAAAGATTGTCAAGCATTTCAACAATAAAAAAGAAAACCAATTGAGTTAAGCATTTATTCGATATTTGGCAATAACCACTTAAACGTAACATGTTTATTAATTTTCTTTTATGCATAGGCTTTGACCTCTCGTAAAAATTCACTCAACACTGGGTTATTTATATGTGCAGAATAGAAGTGAATCACTCATAGCCAATCAATGGAGCAACAGAATCATAAGCTTGCAAAGGACTCAAATCTCCATCAAATAACATAAGAAAATGTACAAATCAAGAGGACTTCAAAGGTTGTAATGGGGATTGGGTTTAAGGTGTGAATAGTTGGGAAAAGTGGCTAAAGGGTTAAAATCCAAATTTATTTGATGCTAGTTGCATACTAATATAAATAATAAATGGAAAAATATGACAACTAATCATATTATTCGACAAATAAGCTCATACTATAATTCTTCTTTCTAAATCACAAAACTGCTTATCTTTTGTTCCTTCTTCCTAACACGAAATAACAATGCTAATACAATAGCATTTCTTTTTTTCTTTTTTTTTCTTTCTTTTTCTTTTTTTCTTTTTTTTTCATTGTTTTAAGACACGTGAATCAAAATGAACATTCGACATGAATGTAACTAAATATTACCAGTTAGAAAAGTAACAAAAACCGGAATTTAACACCTCGGTTTAAAAATAAAACGCTAATATGGCTAAGTAGGTTAAAATGTTGGTAAAAACACAGAAATAGATAGGCTCAACATGGCAACTAGTGGAAATTAACGGGTAGAGGAAATGAAATGAGAAAGGGGGTACAAGAATTGGTTTATCCTAATGACTCTATCATTTTCATACAAAACTTAGTTTATGATCTTGAAATGTATGTCCTAGACAAGTTCTGACATGAAAGCAACATTTAGCATACTCAACAATCAACAAAAATATGAACAAGAAGTGTAGCAACACTTACACAAGAATAAAAAGCTCAAAACTGCTCATAGAAACGGAGGGATAAGGGGAAAAGGTGCAACCACATGCATAAATGTAAAATTTGTCAACTGAGTACGTTTAAATGGTCCCACATATAGTTCAATACTCTACTCGAATGTTCCTTTTAATCAAGTGATGCCGACAATGTAATTATACTTAAGGATCTAACGTAAGGATACATGGATGTCATTTATTTAAATTTAGAGATTTTCTTTTTCAAAAAGCGGGATTTTGGTGAAGAAATTTTATTTGAGAAAGCTATAAGGACTTGCAAAGTTTGCAAAAATCCCTACATCCCCACACTTGAAATGTACATTGCCCTCAATGTACAAAAATATGCACATGCAATGCAAAAACATCAAGGGGAAGAGGAGGGTGGAATGAAAAACTTCCCTGGTGAAAGTCTTAGAAAAATGCCCTTGTAAGCCTCACAACGTCTCGTAAATAATTTCATGCAAGAAGATTCCAACCAAAACAATCACTAACACATTCCAAGAACAAAAGAATGAGTATAGTCAAAAAATCGTATGAAGCATGCATAAAGAAAGAACAAAATAAAAACATAAACAAACAACCATCCTGAAATACAACCGAGACATGTTCAGAGTTTGTACAAGCATGATAACCAAAAGGTACGACTCAACATAAAGAAACCATAAAGATGGGAAGGAGAGCATTAGACTAGTCCTCCATATCGTTTGAGTTGTGCTCAGACTCATGTTGCCCAGCCCGTAGTGAATATGTCAGCCTGCCAAAGGTGGGTGTTGTGGGGTTGGGGACGATGTGGAGGTGGAATTCAAGTGTTGGGGGGGTTAAAGATGGTATGCGACGATGAAGGTAAGGGTGGTGGTTGCAGATGGTACCGCGACGGTAGAAGGTGGGTCGACGGTGGGGGTAGGGTTGATGGGGGCCGATTCGGGTGAGGGTTGTTTGGTGGGATGGTGGTGAAGAGGTCGATGGGGAGGTGGAAGGCACTAGGGTTAATTGATTTTTTTTCTTTTCCTAGTTTTATTTAATTTAATTTCCTTTTTTTTTGTTTGTTTGCTTTCTTTTTCCTTCAAAACTTACTGTCGTGGTTATGTCCACAACCAACACAGTTGTGTTGAAAAGTAGTCTTAACATTTGACTTGATTTTCTTTATTTTCTTTCCATCATATGAACCTATCTCCACCCTAATCATCATAACGCGACACCTTTTTACCATGAAAAAAAAACTTACCTGACGACATGAACTATCCAATCTTAAAGACGAATAACGCTCCATCGTCAATCCTCTTTCGAAAATCAAGGAAAAAATAATAAAATAAAAATAAGAACTCAAATAAAAATAAGAAAAACTTCCAAAACCTCGGGATGCCTTCCGGAAGCGCTTTGTTTATTAACGAGTCTTTGGCTTGACTCGACCTTACATTAGTTGTCCTTAGGGTGAAGTTCCATGATCTCTAACTCTTCCTCATTCGTTGGACCCTGGATGTAATGTTTTAGTCGATGTCCATTAACTTTAAAAACCCTTCCATCCGGTCAATTTCAATGGTTCCATAAGGAAATACTTGCTTTACATGGTAAGGTCCGTCCACCGTGATTTTAATTTGCCCTGAAACAACCGAAGTCTTGAATTGTAAAGCAAGACACGCCCCCCACTTGGAATTGCTTGTTATCCTTCAAGTGGTTTTCATGTAACTGCTTTGTTCGTTCCTTGTAGATTCGGGAGTTCTCATAAGCTTGATTCCTTAATTCTTCGAGCTCATGAACTTGCAACCACCTATTTTCACCTGCACATCTCAAATCAAGATTAACCGATTTCAAAGCCCAATATGCTTTATGCTCAAGTTCATCTGAAAAGTGATAGGCTTTTCCATAAACTAACTTGAATGGTGTAGTGCCAATTGGCGTTTTGTAAGCGGTGCGAAAAGCCCATAAAGCATCATCCAATTTATCCGATCAATTTTTTTGGTTTTGCCCCACTGTTCATTCAAGAATACATTTGAGGCCCCGATTAGTGAGTTCCACTTGTCCACTTGTTTGTGGATGATACGGGGTTGAAAATTTATGGTGAACACTATAATGTGGTAAGGCTTTTTCAAGTAAAGAATTACAAAAAAGAGTGCCTCGGTCACTAATTAAGGCCTTGGGGGCTCCAAACCGTGTAAATAATTTTCTTAAAAACTTCACAACCACCCTGGCATTGTTTGTAGGCAAAGCTTGTGCTTCCGCCCACTTTGAGACATAATCTACACCAACTAGGATGTATTTATGTCCTTGTTAAGATGGGAATGGTCCCATGAAATCAATGCCCAAATGTCAAATACCTCACATACCTGAATACCATTTTGGGGAACTCATAACGAGATGAGATATTATCTGCTCGTCGGCAAGCATCACAAGCTTTAACCAATGCGTGTGCATCCTTAAAAATGGTGGGCCAATAGAATCCAGAGCCGTAAACCTTCTTGGCGGTGTAATTAGCTCCATGATTCTCACCAATGGGTCCTTTATGACAATGACGAATAATGCTCCTTGCCTCACCACCATACACACATCTTCTCACCACTTGATCTACACAAACCTTAAACAAATATGAGTCTTCCCAAAAGTACTGCTTTAAATCACTAAAGAATTTTATCTGTTGGTAGGTCATTCCTTTAATTAGAACCCCACCCGCAAGGTAGTTTGCAAAATCCGCAAACCAAGGTGATCATCAATCTCTCGAACCTGCAAAAGAAATACATGTGGGAAATTGTCATTTATGTTGGATTCCCGGAGTTCTTCTAAAGACGGGTTGTCGAGACAAGAAAGATGGTCAGCTGCGACATTCTCAGCCCCCCTTTTGTCTTGTATCTCTATGTCAAACTCTTGTAAAAGCAAGATCCATCGAATCAATCTCGGTTTTGCATCTTGTTTTCCAAGAAGGTACCTGAGAGCTGTATGATCAGTATAAACAACAGTTTTTGATAAAACAAGGTAAGAACAAAATTTATCAAAAGCAAAAACCACAGCAAGCAATTCTTTTTCAGTTGTTGTGTAGTTCTCTTGAGCATCATTGAGAGTTTTGCTTGCATAGTAGATTGGGTGGAAATGCTTTTCCTTTTGTTGCCCTAAAACCGCTCCAACTGCATAGTCACTAGCATCACACATTAGTTCAAATGGTAGATTCCAATCCGGGACTACCATTATGGGTGCGTTTATTAATTTCTCTTTCAAGAAGTTGAATGCATCTAAACATTCATCATTGAAAACAAAAGGCACATGCTTTTCAAGAAGTTGGGTCATAGGTCTTGCAATTTTTGAGAAGTCTTTAATAAAACGTCTATAAAATCTGGCATGACCTAAGAAACTTCTTATTGCTTTAACCGAATTGGGTAGTGGTAATTTTGAAATGGTTTCTACCTTTTCCCTATCTACCTCTAGCCCCACATTGGAATTCTTATGACCTAAGACAATGCCTTCCTTCACCATGAAGTGGCATTTCTCCCAATCCAAAACAAGATTTGATTCTTCACATCTCAAAACAATGATCAAATGAATTTCCAAAGACCGAGAAATTATCCATGAACACCTCCATTTAGTCTTCGATCATATCATGGAATATGGCAACCATACATCTTTGAAATGTGGTCGTTGCATTACATAACCCAAATGGCATCTATATATATGTGAAAGTTAAGGACATGTAAATGTTGTTTTTTCTTGATCCTCGGGTGCAATCGGAATCTGAAAATATCCTGAAAAAACCATCAAGAAAACAATAAAACATGTTTCCAGATAAACGTTCTAGCATTTGATCAATGAAAGGTACGAGAAAATGATCTTTTCTTGTAGCATCGTTGAGTTTGTGGTAGTCGATGCAAACTCTCCAACTCGTGACGGTTCTTGTAGGTATAAGCTCATTCTTTTCATTTGTCACAACCATCATACCTCCTTTCTTTGGTACCACTTGTACCGGACTAACCCATGGGGAATCAGAGATCGATTAGGTCAAGCCCGCATTAAGTAGCTTGATTACTTCCTTTTTCACCACTTTTTTCATGTTAGGGTTAAGGCCACGTTGATATTGCACCACTTGCTTGTAATCATCTTCCATTAAGATCTTGTGGGTGCAAAAGGAAGGATGTATTCCTTTTATGTCCATGAACTTCCACGCCATAGCTTTCTTATGTGTCTTTAACACCTTCAAAAGCTTCACCTTTTCATCATCCGTCAAATTAGAAGCAATAATGAAGGGTAATTTGGAATCATCATACAAATAGGCATATTCCAAGTGAGATGGTAGTTCTTTAAGTTCCAATGGTGGTGGTTCCTCAATAGATGGTTTAGCCTTAGTTGCTTCATCTCTTTTCATTATTTCAAATACTTCCGGGCTTGAAAATGATTCATTGGTTGACGAGCAAGATAACTCATCAACCATTTGAACATGACATAAGTCGATGTTTTGCCCATCAAGCAATTGCGTACTCAAAGCATTTTCTTCACAATTTTGCTACAAATAATGATTCACATGTGCGTCAGTGGTATCAATAAAATATAATGAATCATCATGATTTTGTGAATGTTGCATGGAATTCTTGATATCAAAAACCACCTCTTCCTCATCTACCCTTAGAGTTAATTTACCATTGCATACATCAATTAAGGCTCTAGAAATAGCCAAGAAGAGGCGACCTAAGATAAGTGGTACATTTTTATCTTCATCCATGTCAAGAATTACAAAATCGACCGGAAGGACAAGCTTATCAATTTTAACCAACATGTTCTCAACTATGCCTCTAGGGTACTTCACAGATCGATCGGCAAGTTGTATGCTCATTCGGGTCGGTTTAGGCTCTCCTAGGTCTAGTTTTGCAAATACCAAGTAAGGCATAAAATTGATGCTAGCGCCTAGGTCCGGTAATGCATTATTAACGAATAAACTACCAATTAAACAAGGAATAGTAAAACTCCCTGAATCGGTCATCTTCTTAGGTAGCTTGTTTTCCAAAACCGCCGAGCATTCTTCATTCAAAGTCACATGCGAAAGCTCCTCGAGTTTCTTTTTGTTCGTTAGAATGTCTTTAAGAAATTTGGCATACTTTGGCATCTATGACAAAGCATCAACAAATGGTAAGTTAATATGTAATTGTTTGAAAAGTTCAAGAAATTTACCATATTATTCTTCCATCTTTTCCTTTTCACTCTACCGGGATAAGGAATAGTGGGCTTGTAAACTCTCAATGGTTCTTTGACTTGTGCGGTAGTTGATGGACTTTGCCTAGTATGTTGCACCTCGTCTTGAACCTCAAGTTCCTCTTTAACAATTGGCTCGGATGTAGAAGTTAAGTTATCTGAATGAGTGGTCTTGCCACTTCTAGTTGTAACCGCCTTCATATGAGTTTTTGGATTGGGCTCGGTGTTACTCGGAAGACCGTCTTGTTGTCTTTCGGATAATTGCCTTGAAATCTCTCCCACTTGAGCTTCTAAACTTTGCATTTTGCTCGATGGTTTCTTAATTCCATCTCATGTTGTTGGTAACGAGCTTCAGAACTTTGATGATGACTTTCGGCTATAGATAGAAATTGTGCCATCATCTCTTCCAAATCGGATTTCTTTTCTAGCTGTGAACCACTACTTGAGCCTTGATGTTGGAATTGTTGATATTGATTTTGATTTTAAGGGCGGAATTAATTGTGAGTTTGTTGTTGATACGGTTGGTAGCCTTCTTGTTGATGGTTTTGATATGTTCGTCTTGGTTGAAATCTCGGGGGTGGTTACTACCACTTGCCTTCCAACTAGAATTCGGATGATTTTTCCAACCCATATTGTATGTATTACTATATGGTTTGTTTTAGGATGAACTTGACTTCCCATATAATCAACTTGCTCCGGAGGGTTGAACATTTTCCTTTGTTGACAATCCAAACTCATATGTGGTCCTCCACACATATCACAAACTGCTTGGGCCCTGTTTACCTGTATTTGGTTCATTTGATTTGTAAGTGCTCCAACTTATGCAGATAAAGAATGATATGTATCAACTTGATGAACACCCTGTCTTGGTTGCCTGGTTCTTGGAGCCTGCCATGAACAACTGTTGTTGGCCAAATCATCAATCAACTCATTTGCCTCCTCGGGTGTTTTATCCCAAAATGCACCTCGTGAGGATGCATCAATAAGCTGATGACTTTCTGGACATAACCCGTTGTAAAATGTTTGGATTTGAGACTAAGGTTCCAATCCATGGTGTGGACAATTCCTTATTGAATATTCTACCTTTCCCATGCTTCATAGAGTGATTCTCCTTCATGTTGCATGAATGATGTGATCAAGTTCCTTAATCTAGCGGTTTTTGATTGTGGAAAATACTTCAAGAGAAATTTTTCGGCCATTTGATCCCAAGTAGTGATAAAACCAACAGGAATGTATTCAACCATTTCTTTGCTCTATTGCGTAGTGAGAAGGAGAATAACCAGAGTCTAATTGCATCATCACCAACTCCGTTAATCTTGAATGTATCACATATCTCAAGAAAGTTTGCAAGGTGAAAGTTTAGATCATCATCCGGACGACCATCAAATTGACAATGGTTTTGAATCATTCGAATTGTGCTAGACTTGATCTCAAAGTTGTTATCATGCACATTTGGTCGTACAATGCTAGGTTTTGCACCTTCTAAAGATGCTTTGCAAAATCATAACTAGTTCTTCTATTTTCTTGCCCCGCCATTTTGTCTTCGATGTGCTCTTCTTCAATCTTGGTTTCGTAAGTGTCTTCTAGTCTCGTCACTTCACTTTCGATTTCTTGTGCTACTTTTTGGGAACCTGCTCTCAAGTTTCTCTTGATTACCTTTTCGGGTTCAGAATAAGGCTCTATAAGATCATCAACCAGTGAAGATGCAGACATAAGCTTTCTGAAAACATAAACACTACCAAACACGTAAAGGGAGATAAAGGTAACAAAATAACTACATTAAGCTAAAATAAGTAAATACAAAAGATTGGCTAAAGTAATGACTCAGATCTTTCTCAGAATTGTCGTGTCCCCGGTAACGGCGCCAAAAACTTGATGTGTGTTTTGATAAATAAACTTTAACAATAGATTTTACATAATTAAGCTTTAAAATTGTAAAAAGATTTTCACCTTATGACTAACTACACACACAATAGGCAAGTGTACCTACCGGATAGTACTATAGCTTCTTGTAAGAACCAAGTATTGTTCCGTGGACACGAGAGCTCCTGATACTAAGTCTTTATCATTATCTAGCTGATAAAAGAAGATTTGTGATTATTATGATTAACTAATTTAACTAACAATTAAACTAATTGAAGAAAGTAGAGAAAGATGAAGATAATCAATCACAGGAAGATCACTTAAACTTTGAATCCACTTAGCAAAACAATGACAACATGCATGAACCTATAATGAGATCATTTTCTACACATGAATCATGGATATAAACTAGACTCCTGTCAAGGTTATCTAATTATATAACTCTTTGTAAAGCTAAAACGATAAACACATAATAGCCACCTAAATTTATGCCACGAGGAACCAATGATATAATTAAGCCAATGTTAAAGATGGTTTGGACTCCTATTAAGGATATCAAACCCACAAATCTTTGGAAAGCTAACACGATGAACACATGGTAACCACCTCAGTTCGCGTAATGTAACAATAGCTATGTACATCCTTTAACTTATGAATGTCCTAACACAAATATACGAACCATAAATTTGCGTATTATCTCTAGTTATACATAAACAAAGTTAGGAGATATTCATAACAAATACAATGGTTTTTACAAACACATGTATAAGGACGCATATTTTTTCAACTTCACTAGGTATTCAATCCTCATTCACCATTCCTAGTCAAATGCCATAAACTACATACTAGGTTGCAATTCATGAATAAATGTTCCAACACATATGGTTTTCCAACATAATATGGTTGTAACACCCACAAGATTCAACATTTCATCAAGTTAAACGAGCACACACCACCATTAAAGGGCATTCATAGCTTTGTCATGAACATTGACATAAACATCACCAAAAGTTTCATATAACATGTCAAAGTATGTTAAGCTTCATCTAGTTTAAGTGATTAAAAGTATTCAGCCCATGGGGCTTATAAAAACCACAACCAAACTCATAGAAATGGAAGAAAACATGGTGGATCTAGTCTTTTTCAAACTGAAATGAGTAGAGGTGGGTTGTGTGATGATGAATCTCCCTTGAAAGTTCTCGATCTTCAATCTTGGTCTTCAATCATTAAAGATCAGCCCAAAATCACCTAAGAGACTTGAGAGAACTAGGGTTTTGAGTGAAAGAGTAAATACGTTCTAAATGGGGGTTAATTGGGTATAAAACCCGTAACTGGGCCGAACATAGTTCTGTCTTCAGAACACATTTGTGTTGGCTGTCAGATATCATACAGACCCGTCAGGCTAACACAGTTGTGTTCAAATTAAACACAATCGTGACAGTAAGTTTTTCTTCATAAGCTTCTTCAACTCTTGGTCACTTTTCACAAAAATCATCAAGTTTCCACCAGGCACTACAACGTTCAATTAAAACATAAATAAGTGACTAATAAATGAGTTTTTTAACCAAAAATCACACAAAATATGGGGAAATATGTATTATTAACATGTATTATTATTAACATATCAGTTTCTACCTCCATAGTTACCATCTTCTTGTCATGATCACTCTGATTTGTTCTGACTTTTGTGCATTCTCTAGCAAAATGACCAGGCTTATCATAGTTGTAGCATCTCAAGTTGGACTTATCAAACCCAATTTTGCTAGAGTTGTTTAGACCAAAAACCTTACTTCCTATTCTCCTAGCAAAATTCTTAGCTCTATACACCACCATGGCCATCTGATATTTAATGTCATTCTCTTCTACATCATCAAGATTAACTTATTGCAAGTCATCAACCAAGATGTTAGGTAGATTGATTCTTCCAGCAGAGAAGGCTTCATAACTTTTCATGAATGATGAAAAAGAGCCGGATGCGATTCAGCTATCTGAATGATTTGCTTGTTAGGTTGAGAGTTTACAACAAAAGCTTGTTGTGTTGGTTGAGTGGTTTGGATTGGTGAGTAGGCTTGAGGTTGTGATTGAACTTGAGTTTGGACATAAGGATTTCGGTGAGTAGTTTGGTAATAAGGTAAGGATTGAGGCACAACTTGATCTTTCAAATTTGGATGAGCAGAAGATCTTGATTGTTGTAGCTGACAAAGCTTAGAGTAACTAACATAGTAATTCGGGTTTCTTCCCATTTTGGCATACAATGCTGATGCTTTAGCTCCCATGGTGTTGATGTAGTTTGCAGCCCTTTGCTTACCATCCATGTCATAAGATTTGATGGTTGAGATAAGATCACTTAAAGACAAGGTAAACAGATCCTTACTTCTTTTAATGGTAGTGCAGTTGTTGTTCCAGTTGTATGGTAGAGAATTTAACAGCTTTTTGTTGACTGCTATATTCTCCAGAGTTATCCCTGCACTCTTCATCTTGTGATCAGCTTCACAAACCTTAATATCTGAGCTCTAAAGTTTCACTAAGAATATGATTAAACATTTTGAATTCTTGGTTTAGCATATCCTTTCTGCTCTCTCTCAAATCTTTGTTTCCCATAATCTGCTCTTCCATGGCATCCCACAAATCCTTGGCCTTAGTGTAATCTTTGAATTTCTATGCAATCTCAATGGTAAGTGCAGTAGTGATGACAACATACGCTTTATCATCAAGTTCCATCCTTTTTAGTTCGTCTTCATCCCAAAGATGTTCTGGTTTAGTGACCCATTCTTCTTTCTCATTCTTATATAGCGGGATGTACGCGCCTTGTTTGATAGACCTCATCATCTTGAGTTCAGTATAAATGACATGATTATGGAAATGTTAAGCCCAATCCAGGTAATCTTCTTCATTCAGTAGACAGGTGGCTTGGTGCTTGTGCCACCAATCTCATTGTCGAGATTCAAAGTTGCAGTGATGTGCTTTAGATTAGCCATTGTTCTTGAAATCAGAAATATTCTTCAAAACTTGAAGTTCTTGTGCAAAATACACCTAATATCACGCGGTAAGTTCTGTAACTGAATCTTGCAAAAGGCTCAAGTTGTCGCGCAAAAGGAATCTTTCTGTTGTAACTATTAACTGACTTGTGCGAAACTTTTACTTGTTGCGCGAATGATAACTTTTCGCACAGAATGTTCAACTTTTCGCCTGTTTAAATCCCTCCATTTCAAAGATTTTTTCAGGTTCAATTTTATGACAAATTGATTAGATTCAGTTTAATCAAGTGTTCAATTAGTGAATTAAGTTCAAATTAGATCCTTATTGTCTCTAATTGATTCAAATAAACTTGTTTAAGCCTAAAACCCACCAATTCACTAACGATTAAACAAAACAGCTTATCTTCTTCAAAGTTAATTCAATGTACTAAAACTCAAGTCTAACTTCAAGTAACAATCAAGTCAAACTCACGAACTCTTCGAAAAGATCTTCTTCTCAATCGATCTAGAGCAACAAGGCTTTGATACCGATTGTAAGAATCGTTACAATGTTAAGATCGATCTTGTAATTGTGAATAGATAATTACGGATTAAGAAGTAGAAGAATCAAACGAATAAACACAATGTAAATAACTTCACTTCTATTGCTCTCTGAATTCAAGTGTTTACAAATGTGTACAAATTCAGGAATATGATCAAAAGATTAACAATTACAAAACAAACTAACTATTTATACTAAATAGTCAGTTCTAGCGCGAGCTCTACTTCTCATGCGACAAGAACTAATCACGCGATAAGTGAACTTCTCACGCGGTAAATCTTAACTTCTCGCTTTACTTGAACTTGATCTATATCTTGATTTGATTTCCCAAGCCTCTAGGTTCAATCCTTACAATAATTATTTATAGTCCATAATAGTGTCGCACGCACCTTAAACACAGTTTCTGTTGATGCATCTCTCACTTGGACGTTGTTAGCCCACAACATTTTCAATTCATCCACCAAAGGCCTTAGGAAAACATCAATATCTTTTTCAGATGATTTAGGGCCGGGAATCAGCAAAGTTAACATAAAAGATGATTCTTTCATACAAAACTACGGTAGGGTATTATATGTTGTTAACACCACTAGCCACATACTATAAGTCTGACTCATGTTACGAAATAGATTAAAGCCATCAACAGCCAAACCCAAGCGGAAATTCCTAGGTTCTTTGGCAAAATGAGAATACCTTTTGTTGAATTCTTGTCATGCCTTTCCGTCATCCAGATGACGCATCATACCATCCGTTGAGCATCCAGTATTATGCTAAATCATATCTTTTGCTGTGAATCTAGAACTATACTTTTGTCGAAGCCGAGAAGTTAAAGGAAAGTAAAGCACAGTCATTAATACAAGCACAATCATTAATACAAGCGTGGATAGATTCATATCCTATCCCAATCTTTCTCAGCTTCTTTTTATATTCATAGTACGAGGCTGGAGTCCGATTTTCTTTAGGTAATACAACTTTCAAAAAATTTTAAAGTTGGTTAAACAAACTATCCGTCCATTTGTTAATAATTTTAATATGCATCAGTTTTGCTAAAAAATTTAGAGAAGACATTCAAGTTTACAACCAGGATATAACTCCGTATTGAGCTCTTTAAACAAGCATCAAATTCCAAATCTAACATGTTCTCTCTATCATTATCTCTATCTTTATTTTCTTCATTTGTATTTTGTTCTTCCATAACATCATCGAGTATATCAAACATCTCATTATTTGTTGTTGGAGGACGTGTCTCTGAATCCCAAAGGTCTTCTATCTCAGAAGCATTAAGATATTTCTCACCATGATAGACCCATGCAATATTTGATTGTAAAAATCCACGATCATGTATGTGGGCATAAATAGTAGGCAATTCTTGAAGTAACCCATTTGAATTGGCACAACTTTTACACGGCAATATGCTTTGCCTTCACTATTTACATGATTTTTGGCAATCTCCATAAAGCTACGAAGACCATTTAAGAACTCTGGACATCTTCGATTTCGTACGTAATCCAAATTTTATCAATTGTCATAACTGTTGCATTATTAAGATTTAGACTAATAATCCAATTTCGCAAGCTCTAAAACACCTTTTATTTGTAAATTATACACAAGCATGCACATATACATATAATAAATGATATGAACGAATGTATACACAAACATGTACATATACATATAATAAGTCAATAAAAAATTACAAATATTAAGAAAAAGTTATTAGAATAAGGAAACACAATCATGATAATAAAAATATTGACCTAGTCATGCATTGCTATTAATTAAAAATGATTTGAATTCAAAAACTAAGTTTACTTACAACTTCTATGGTCCATTAACCACCATATTTATCAAATATGAGATAGAATTCAAAAATGAAAGTTTAACTACATCTATGGTCCATTAACCATCATTATAAAATATAACAGAATAACCACCATATTAATCAAATAACAAATTAAATTTCCATATACTACACCAATTAATCAATCCTTAGTAAAGTGTTATCCTTAGCAAAGTGTTATGAAGTTCGTGAAACTAACCTTGCTATGTATACCTCACAAATCAACTATTGATGAAGTATTAGCCCCCGGATCAGTTGCTACATGAACAAAATTCAACACTTGATTCTTATTACAAACCTATAAATATGCATCTATTACAAACCTACAAATGTGATTCTCATTAGTAAAGTGTAGTTGTTACATGAATAAACTTAAGATAGTAAATTAAGGATAGAACAGAAACCTTAAAAAGCTTTATGTCAAAATAAGAAATCACAAATTAGGGAGGAATCACAAAGAAGCTTTAATCTTAGGGTTTAATCACAAGAGGCTGCCAAAATGAGAAACCACAGGAGGACGGGGCTGCCAAAATGAGGAACCGCACGAGGAATCGTAGGGGCTGCCGGAAATCATAGGGCTCGTAGAGAAGGAGAACGTGTGGGGCTGCAGGAAATCACAGGGCTGCAGAAAAGGGACTCGCGCGCAGGGCTGCTGGAAATCGCAGGGGCTGCAGAGTCGCGCGCAGGGGCTGTCGAGTCGCGCAAGGGCTATAGATTCGCGTCGCAGGGGCTGCAGATTCGCGCGCAAGGGCTGCAGAGTCACGCAGGGGCTGCAGATTCGCGTCACAGGGGCTGCAGATTCGCGTCGGGGGGCTGCAGATTCGCGACGGGGGACTGCAGATTCGTGTCGAGCGCTACAGATTCGCGTCACAGGGGCTGCAGTTTCACGTAACAGGGGCTGCAGTGCAGGGAGGAAGCGTGAGTAAGGGCATGTTTGGGAATGTTATTAAAAAGAACTTATTGACTTATTGACTTTTTTAATAAGTTAATAAGTTAGTATGGAGTGACTTATTAACTTATTCACTCACAACAATCACATTGCCAAACAGTATAAAATGACTTTTTAACTTTTCAAAAGTTAAAAAGTTAAAAGTTGATAAAAATAAGCACTCCCAAACACCCACTAAGAGTCACCGGTTACAGGGAGGAGGCGTGAGAAAAAGTCGTCGGTTGCAGGGATGGAAGGTTAGGGAGCTGTGGAGGATTTGTGTAAGAATGAGATTTGGGCTTTTCACAGAATAAGATTTGTGAAAGGGAAAACAATTTTTTTAGCTATAGAGAATAAAATTCGTCCCTATAGGTTTTTGTTAATTTTTTTTAGTTTTTTATTTTCATATATCTGAACATTTGCTCTATAAAGCTTTATAGTATTATAGAATCATTTAGATGTCAGGGGTTGAGAAAAAAAAAACATTTCCTTATTATGATGAACTGTGTTTGATTTGCAAAACACAGAGGCAACTACAAGATGATTGGAGATGCATCATATGGTAATCAAGCATTAAAAACATATGAAACTTGTGATATGAACTTTTTAGCGTTAATACACCATTTGGTTGGTAGTTCAACTCACATGGTCTTAGTTAATGGCTTCTTGTCCCAGGTTTGTCTATTACCCGTAATCTCTTTCTGATTAGGCTATTGTTCTTAGTTATTACACTTGCTACCTTGATGTTGCATGCTTGCATAGTTTGTCATAGTCATGTATTATCGTTCCTATCATGGGTGAAGCATTGAAGGGGTCGGGAGGCCCCTCCTCCTTTTTTCGTCAGTAGTGTTAATTTTTTGTCCGGTAGTGTAAATTATTTTATATATAACGAGTTTGTCCCCCCCCCCTCACACCCCCTGAAAAAAATTAATTTCGCACACGTCCCACTTATGTAAATACCCAAGCTCTGCCACTGGTTCCTATAAAGGTTTTGTGCAATAGAAATACACATTGGAAACTTTCATTCAGTTGATCATGATTCCTTTAGGTTATTTTTAATTTGAAGGGTTAGAAATAAACATAACCCGAACCAACAAGTAAGATTATGTAGTTCAAAAGGAAAAAAAGTAAACCAGGGCCCCAAATTTTTTACTTTGTTCAGGGCACTCAAAATGGTTGAGCCGCCCCGAATGGTCGGACACCATGTGTTGCAACAATTTCTTAAATAAACGTATTCTAGAATGGATTAAAGATCATAAGAGAGATATCTAATTAAAATATATTTTTTTGTAAACATATTATTGCGTTCTTTTTTTTTTCAACGGCAAATCATCAATTTCAACAAAATGCAACAAGATGCTACTCATTTTATGACGTCAACTGGTTGTGAATTCTTTTCATTATTGTGTTCTTTTAAATTTTATGGTTATAATAGAAAAGAGAGCTTACTAAATAATTAACTTTTTTCTTTTTGTTTAAATTATTATACGACAAACAAGACCAAAAATTATACGTTCTTCATTTGCTCTTTGTATTATAATTATCTTCCTAATAATCATTTGTAAATAATTAGCTATTATAGCTAATGTACTTACAATAGTAGACAATAGTTTTTTTTTTCAAATATTTATTAGAACAATTTAATCTTACTCAAGTAAAATATGATTATGATGTGGGGTAATCACTGTGTTTTTTTCTTGCTTTTGCATTATCAGTTCATATAAGGTTTATTTGTAGGTTAGGTACTCTCACTTGTTGGTTAAATGTAACTTTTAAAGAAGAGTAAAAATTATAAATAAAGGGTTTTAAAAGTCTAGAATAGTACAAGGGTTAAGTTTAACTTTTAAAAATTAATAAAGTAGTCTTACCTAACCTAGTGACTATTTTTGAAAGGGTGGTTTAATATTTATACTTTAGTAACTAATTTCATTGTTTAGGCCAAAGCATAAGTACCATTTGTGTAATTTACTTTACGAATACAAAATATTGAAGGTCGCAAAGTTTGTCAATAGTCACGTAAGAGGGATTTAGAAGTTGAAAGTCAAGATTCTTCTTCAGTTTGAAAATGAATAATGATATTATTTTTAATTATTATTATCTAATGTGTTAATTTTTAATTATTATTTTAGTATTTCTGAAGTTTTTTTAATTATTATTTATAATGTAGTTATTAATAAATATGTATTTATTTTAATACAATAATATTAAATAAATATAAATATTATTATTATTTAAGAAAATTAAAAAAAATAAATTTAGTGTAATGTGAAATGTGAAGGACGTTAAAACCATTTGTACGATATGGTAATTGTTATATGAAAATGATGTGGTGCTCTTATGATGGTAGGTTAAATATTGAATGTGGGGAGTACGCCCTCTGAGCATCTCCATCGGTCCATTATGGATGTCCGTTAGCTCTCCGAGCACCCTTTGCCCGCTAGAGAATTCATCCGAAGTAACCCCATCCGAAAATCAAGATGTATTTTTATGAGTGGGTTGTGTCTTCTCTTTCACATCACACACTCTCTCACACACATACATATATAATATAAAATTTTTGTTTGAATTTAGAGCATTCATATTCTCAATATTTGAGGAAACAATAATTTTTTAATATTTTTAAAAGTGATTGTTAGAGGAGGTGAGAGAAAAAATAATATATAAGATATAGAAAAGTATTATTTAATTGAAAGAGAAAGTAAAAAATAGTTTTTTTAATGTAAATATGATAATGAGGATGGGAAAGTTAATGTGAATACTATTTTATATAATATAAGAATTACACTCATACAATTTTAAAAAATAAATTGTGAATGCTCCAAGTGGCATTGTTGGATGAAGGATTTGGATTCTTAAAGAATTAACTGAAAATATGATATGATACTGACTTTTTGAGTCTTTCAACGCCCTCCTTGCTCGAGATGTTATGTTTGTAAATATTTATTAACTTTGTAGCTAATTAGACTTTACCATAATAATTCACATCATTCGTAAACCAAAATATTAATTATAACACTAAGGTGTTCACTAATATTAATTTTAAAGAATACACGTTTTTAAAATTTGAAGTGTATTAACTCTTAGACTATCCCCATCGCGCGCCCGCGGCCGGCCCGTCGCCGACGTGGACCGCGCCCGCCAAATTAGTTAATTAAATAAAAATATTTTAATTTTTTTTACATTTCTAGTATTAAAGTAATTAGTTAGAGTTAATTAAATAATAATTTAAAATGAGTTAATTAAATAATAATTTAAGTATAATATTTTAATTTTTTAACATTTATAGTATTAAAATATTTTAAATATTTTTTTACATTCATAACCGCTACTTTTTTTTCATAATGGCAATTTTTTTGGTTTTTTTCATAACCGCTAGTTTTTTTGTTTTATTCATAACGGCTAGTTTTTTTTATTCATAACGGCTAGTTTTTTTGTTTTATTCATAACGGCTAGTTTTTTTTGTTTTATTCATAACGGCTAGTTTTTTTGTTTTATTCATAATGGCTAGTTTTTTTGTTTTATTCATAACGGCTAGTTTACCTATTATAAATATGTTTTATTCACTTGAGAGTTTTTCACAAATCGCACTTCATCATCTTTCAAACATTATAACTCTCTTCTAAAAACAATTCAAAATTCAATTTTCAATGGATCCAAGAGCTCCATTCTCTTTCACACAAATGTTAAATGATGAAACCAATAAAAAATACCCACATCAGCAACCCGGGTTCTCCCAATATCAACACCCTAGGTTCTCCCAACTCCCACAACCCGGAGGATTCCCATATCTTCAACAATCTGGATGATTCTCACATGTTCAATAACCTGAGGCATTCTCATATGTTCAACAACCTGCCTTCTTCCAATTTCCACAAGTCGGGGTATTCCCATATCTTCAACAATCTCAGTCTTCGTTGGAAGACTATCAACAATATCAAGCATGGCTTGAACATAAAGAGCTTCAAAAAATGCAACAAACGCAATCACAATCACATAATGAACAACTAATTGATGAAGCACCTTCGTCACCCAAAAAACACCAACAAAGAAGAAAGGGAAAGGAAAAGGAAAAGAAAAAGTTGAGAAGTCTGTTCGTATCAAGCGGGCAGCTGATGACGAAGTCTTGTTAGCTAAAGCTTATGTAGCTATTTCCGAAGACCCAATAATTGCCAATAGTCAAAACCAATAAGCATATTGGGGGAAGATAGAAAAACATTACAATGTTGGAAACCCTTAAATTTCAAGAAATGCTCACAACCTTAGAAGTCATTGGCATATGATCAAAGAAAAAGTTGCTCACTTTAATGCATCTTATGTTCGTATCAAATCACAATACAAAAGTGGTTGGTCAGAAGACCAATATATAACTCAAACAAAATATGATTACACAAACAATAATAATGTTGTCTTCAGATATGAGCATGTGTGGAGGATAGTTAAAGACATTCCAAAGTACTCTGGGCCTACAAAAGTGTATGGTCATCAAGCTTCCAAAAGAACAAAGACAATCAACACAGGGGGATATGCCTCTTCTGCTTCAGATGCTAACTTTTGGCAATACTCCCGAATCCACTCAAGAGTGGGGGGTATCACTTGATGATGATAATCATGATGATGATGTTCTTGTAATGCAACAAGAAGATCAAAAGGAAGAACATCTAGAAGAAGAGTCTCAAGAGGAACCTCCAACACGTCCAATGAGGAGAGACAAGGCAAAGAAGCTGGCCAAAATAAAGGGTAAAGGCATGACTTCTTCTTCTTCACTTGCTTACGAAGCAAAGAGACTAAGTCTCGTTGAAGACTTGGCCGAGACGACATAGGCAAAGAAGAAAGCTATCCAACATTTCGATAAAAAATTTGATAAATTCATTGAGTTGGAAGAGAAGAAGATCCTTTTCATCGACACAAGTCATATGGATCCATTCCAGCGTGCCGAACATGAAGAATTGTGTAACGAGATAAGAGAGAAATATGGAATGCCTTGTCGCAAGTAACAATTTTAGTTTAATTTATGTTGTGGTTTTAGTTTAATGTTGTATTAGTTTAATTCTCTATTTTAATGTAATTTTAGTTAATTAATGAATTTTTTTTCTAACGGCTAGTTTTTTCTTGTTTTTTCCTAACGGCTAGTTTTTCTTGTTTTTTCTTGTTTTTTCCTAACGGCTAGTTTTTTTTGTTTTTTTCCTAACGACTAGTTTTTTTGTCTTTTTTCTAACGGCTAGTTTTTTCTTGTTTGTATAAATACCACAATGTACACCACAATCACTACAACACTTCACTCATTTTCCACACGAATACTTTGAATCCAAAATTCTGAAAATGAGCATCAATGATAATAGAATACCCATGAATATTCCTCAAATGCTCACACAAGAATTTCAAAATCTTATTTCCGATGATATCGAAGAGCTTGCTGATCAATTGTTTGAGCTTGACCAAGAAGAAGAGGGAAGTTCTTCCCGACAACGTAAGAAGCGCAAAGAGATAGATAGAGGTCGTAAGGATGGTGATGCACGCTTGTGGAATGATTACTTTGCTCTAGAGCCGGTGTACGATGAGAGTTTTTTCAGACGGCGGTTCAGGATGCGCATTGGTTTTTTTAATCGCATCGTCATAGATTTATCTAAACCAGGTAAATCAGAACACTGGAAATATTTTACATAAAGATATGATGTTGTAGGTAGAAAGGGTCTATCACCAAGACAAAAATGCACAAGTGTCATTCGTCAATTGGCATATGGCACAACAGCTGACCAATGTGATGAATACTTACGCAATGGTGAAAGTACTACTATGGAATGTCTACAAAAGTTTTGCAGGTCTATCGTGGAAATTTATTCATCTGTGTATTTAAGAAAACCAACCCAATATGACGTTGACCGGTTAGTAGCTGAACATGAAGCCTTTCATGGGTTTCCTGGAATGCTTGGAAGCATTGATTGTATGCACTAGAGTTGGAGAAACTGTCCAACTGCATGGAAAGGTCAATTACTCGTGGTGATCATGGACATCCCACCATTATGCTAGAAGCGGTTGCATCACATGACCTTTGGATTTGGCATGCATTCTTTGGAGTAGCTGGATCAAACAACGATATCAATGTGCTTAATCAATCCCCAGTTTTTAATCAAATCTTAGAGGGGAATGCACCACAATGTAATTTTACAGTGAATGGGCATAACTACACCACAGGGTATTATCTTGCAGATGGTATTTATCTAGAATGGGCAACACTTGTAAAGAGTTTTACATATCCACTAGAGAATAATCTGAAAATGAAGTGGTACAAAAGGCGTCAAGAGTCTGCAAGAAAGGATGTAGAAAGAGCCTTCGGTGTTCTTCAAGCTAGGTGGGCAATGATACGATCCCCAGCAAGATCCTCGAACTTACCGGTATTAGGTGATATAATGCATGCATGTATTATATTACATAGAGTAAATTACCATTTGCATCCCTGACGTTTTCCGATTTTAACCACTTGTATCCTTGCAGTTTCAAAGTCTCGATTTGCCCCCTAACGTTTCCTTTTTATCTCCATTTGAGTCCAAAACACTAACGACGTTAGATTTTTCTGTTAAATTTTGTAAAATGACAAAATTACACTTATTTATTAATTCACATACCTATCATCCTCACCCATACCCCTTATCTCTTCTCTCTCCCTATATATTTTCTCCATTTCTACCACCACAACAACACTACCACCGCAGCCACTAATGTCGCCGCCGCAGCTGCCAGTGCAACCGCCGTCGCCGTAGCAACCACCACCTCATTGACCATAACCACCCCACCCCTATCTCTTCTTTTTCTCTCTCTCTCTCTATCTCTCTCTCTCTCTCTTTCTCTCTTTTCATGTGTGTGTGATCGGGTGTGTGTATGTGTGACCGGTAGTCCACAACCACCATCGATGTGAAATCGCAGATCTAGATAAGAAGGGGGCTGCGGTGGTGGTGATAGGGGGCTATGATGATGGTGATGGGGGTTGTGGTGGTGGTGATGGGGTGGCTACAGTGGTGGTGATGGGGGCCGTGATGGTGGTGATGAGGTCGCGATGGTGGTGATTGGGGTCGCTATGGCGGTGTTGGGGGTCACGATGGCGGTGATGGGGGTCGCGATGGCGATGATGGGGGTCGCGGTGGTGGTGATGAGGGTCGCGATGGTGGTGATGGGGTCGCGATGGTGGTGATGGGGGTCGCGATGGTGCTGATGGGGGTCGCGACGGTAGTGATGGGGGTCGTGATGGTGCTGATGGGGGTCGCAATGGTGGTGATGGGGGTCGCGATGGTGGTGATGGGGGTCGCGGTGGTGGTGATGGGGGTCGTTGTGGTGGTGATGGGGGTGGCGATGATGGTGGTGGTGGTGATGGGGGTCGCGATGGTGGTGATGGGATCACGATGGTGGTGATAAGGTGGCTGCAGTGTGGTGATGGGATCCCGCAATGGTGGTGATGGGGGTCGTGATGGTGGTGATGGGGGTTGCGGTGGTGGTGATGGGGGAGGTGATGCGGGTCGAGGTGGTCGCGGTGGTGGTGATGGTGGTCGCGGCGGTGGTGATGGGAGTCACAACAGTGGTGATTGGTGGCTCTAATAAAGAGAAAAGAGTGTGTGGGGGATTATGGTGATGGTGATGAGGGATGTGGAGGTGGTGACGGGTGGTTGACGTGGTGGTAAGGAGGGTTGTGGAGGTGGTGATGAGGGTTGTGGAGGTGGTGATGAGGGTTGTGGAGGTGGTGATGAGGGTTGTGGAGGTGGTGTTGGGTATGTTGGTAATGAAGAAGATGATGTTGATGAATGGGTCCCACAAGTTTTTTTATTATTTAATTCAAGGGGTAGTTTAGTCTTTTCAACAATAATTATAACAGAAAAACTAAATGTGTTAGTTATCTTGACTCAAATTGAAACAAAAATAAAACGACAGACACTTAAATGAAGATAACATAAAACGTCATGGGGCAGATGGCAATTTTAAAACTATAGGGATGCAAACGGTTAAAATGAGAAAACGTCAGGGATGAAAATGATAATTTACTCTATTACATAATATGATTGTAGAAGATGAAGGAGGTTCCATAACTAATTGGTCGCGTGAAGAGCAAGAACCAGAGCTAGAAAGTTACAATAACGGGGCACCACCATCATTTCAAACACACCTACAGAGATTTAGAAGCTTACGTAACCAAGACGCACACCATGCATTACGGAACGATCTAATAGAACATCTCTGGACAAATAGGGGGATTAGAGAGTAGTTTTATTATTGTTTCTATCTGTTAATTTTGTATCGTCGTTTTTTTTTATTGTTTTACGTTGTTGTTTTTATTTTATTTTAATTAAATATTTTTACAATAATTTAAATATCTTTATTTAAAGTAAACTAATAAAGAAAATATGAGGTGGAAAAATAAATGTGTTTGTGGGAAGAATAGTATTGGGGGTAAAAAGTGTTTGTGGAAAGAATGGGTGAAAGTGAGTGGAAAGCTGATGTGGCATGCTGATTAGTACTGTTTGTGGGAAGGATGGGCTGTAGCGTAAGAAGTGGATATATGTAATTAAAATATATGTAACTAAAAGTATTATTTAATTGAAAGAGAAAGTAAAAAATAGTTTTTTAATGTAAATATGAAAATAGGGATGGGAAAGTTAATGTGAATACTATTTTATATAATATAAGAATTACACTCGTATAATTTTAAAAAATAAATTGTGAATGCTCCAAGTGGCATTGTTGGATGAAGGATTTGGATTCTTAAAGAATTAATTGAAATATGATATGATACTGACTTTTTGAGTGTTTCAACGCCCTCCTTGCTGGAGATGTTATGTTTGTAAATATTTCTTAACTTTGTAGCTAATTACGACTTTACCATAATAATTCGCATCATTGGTAAACCAAAATATTAATTATAACACTAAGGTGTTCACTAATATTAATTTTAAAGAATACACGTTTTTAAAATTTGAAGTGTATTAACTCTTAAATAATCTACTAAAACAAGAAAAATAAGCATAATTACATATTCCCCCTACAAACTTTATCAGTTACATATATACCTAATTTTAAATTTTAATAACATATACCCCCTGTAAAACTTAGTTAATTACATATATACCTAAATTATAATTTTAATTACATATATCCACTTCTTAATTTTAGTTATTTACATATATAGCTAAACTAAAAGTTAAATATCTGCTTTGTTAAACATAAATATTACATATTCACCCATTTGTTTATTTTTATTAAAATAGCTTATATAATTAGTTTTTACTTTTTTTTTAATTTTACTATAATATTATGTTTTTCCCTTTACTAGCTTTTGAGTTTTGGTTATTTATTAATATTTGTATACCAACGTTTTTTATGTTCTTTTTGTTTTTTAACCTTTTGATACTCCGGTTCCCTTAACAAGACACTTATAGTATGGTCATGCAACCATGATCCAAGCATATAATTTTAGGTGCTGTTTGTTTTTTCTGCAGGAAAACGTCTGCAGTCTGCGGACCACATCTGCAGACATCTGCAGCAGAAGAGGTGGACCAAATGTCTGCAGTCTGTAAGAAAAAGACTGTTTGTTTTGTTCCCCAAAACGAGCTTCAATTGTGAAACAGAAGTGAAATTGGATGCAAAATTGAACACCGACACCATCCAATTCCTAACACCAGTAATCAAACTGAGCTAATTTGGTATAATTTTCACGAAAACATGAAAACCCACATCGAATTTGAGACTTACAGCTGTTAATTTGTGGGTTTTGAAGGGGAAGAAGTGGAATGAAGAGGGTACAAACCGAGTTGTTTGTAGGAATTGCTGGTGTGAATATCCATGGGTTGAGAAGAAGCTGCAGCTTGAAGTAGCAGGCGGCGGCGGTTTCTTACTCCGGCGAGGCATCTCCGGCGACTACGGCCGTGGTGACGGTGGAAGTGTGAAGCAACGGCAGTTTCTGAAGCCATAAATTCAACTTCTAAAGGGTTTGTGGCGACGGGGAGGGGCCGAAGGGGAGGGGGCCGAAGGGGAGCAGGCGCGGTGGGTGGCGACGGGGAGGCGGTGGCGACCGGGGGGGGGGGGGGGGGGGGGCGGCCGAGATGCTTGTGAAGATGAAGATGAAGATGGTTGTGTGAAGATGGGTGGGGAATGAGATGGAATCAGATGTTAGGGCTCAACCAATGAAGAGAAGAGGTTAGAAGAGGTGTGAAGACATTGTTCCACCTCTTCTCCGTGCAGAGGTGAGGAAGACGTTTTTTAATGAAACGTCTTCCAGAAAACAAACAGTCTGCGAAGTAAAAACCTCTTCCCGCGTCTGCGAGCGCGCAGATGAAGAGGTGGGGAAGAGGTTTTTCCAAAAAACAAACACCCCCTTACTCATTTTGCATCTTGAGTAATTCTCATATCTCAAATCTTGCTTTTTCACACATTTGGTTCTAAAACTTTCAAACCCGAACCGTTTGTGAATCTATTTGATAACTTGAAACAAAATTAAAACAAACTCTAACTAATTGAGCTGAATCACCTTATCACCGTCTATCATCCAACTAGCAGCCGTTGTCAGAGGGCGAAAAAACAAAATTGGTGACGAGACAATCTCAACATAATTAGTTTGTTTTCGTTTCCAGTTAGATTCTAGTAGTTTCAAGCTATATTCTAATAGTTTGAGCTAGTTAATTTCTAGTAGTGTGAGCTACATGAATAGATTCACAAGAAGGTTCGGGGTCTGTTGATTTTCTAATAAAACGAATCCAAAAGCAAGATTTGAGATTATAGTATTACTCATAACACATATACAAGAAAAATAGGTGTTCGGATAGTGTTGCATGATGAGATTGAAAGTATCTACTACGCGAACCGAGGAATGTTACTATGGAAAGGTAAACCATAGCATAGAGAAAGTAAGAAACATTAATATCAAAACATAAACAAATAATTAAAAATTAAAAGTCAGTATAAAAACACATAAGAAGTTATAAATATATAAGTTTATAGTTTTAGTAAATACAATACTAAAGTAGTAATTACATATGTTATTTTTTTTAAATATATTCAAATGGGTACATATGTAAAATATATGTAATATTTATGTTACGAAGAGAATATATGTAATTAAAATTTTATTTTAAATATATACGTAAATGACTAGGTTTTCAAAGGGGATATATGTAATTAGAATAATAAGTTGGATTTATATATATATAATTGATTAAGTTTATAGAAGAAAATACGTAAATCTTTCAAAAATATAATATTATTGAGTATATAAATATGCATTCAAGAAACTATAAAAAATATAAATATACAATAACATGTTATAAAATTGCAAAAAATTGCATACCAATCATAAAGATCAAATGGCGGGCTAGAATAATATTATTTTTGAGGGGTAGGTGCACACTCGTCAAACACATAACCATACCTACCCCTTTTACTCTTATATATCCAAACAACCCTCTTCTCCTCCTTAGTCCTCCCTCCGACCACCGTCTTCCGCCCTAACTTTCACACACCCTCGGCGGTGCTCCCACGGCCTCCGGCAGCTGCTCCGGCGACGGTTACCACAAATAGTAAGTCTGCTCATCTGTTTATCATTTATGTCAATTCATTGTTGTTGGTTTAGTATGTTCTTTGATGTTTTAAAAGTTAGTTTGAAATAGAGATCTTATGAACAGATTAAGTTGATGGTGTTAGTTTGAATAGAAGGTGTTAAAGATATGTTAAATCTAGATTAGTTAGAGTGTTTAGACCAATCATATTTTTCTTAGACCATTTTTAACTTGATGGTGTGAGGGGTAAGAATTTGTGGGCCCAAGGAGAGGTGGAGGGAAGACGGGTGAGTCTGACGTGGCGAGGAGAGAGGGAGAGTGAAATTCATTTGGAAAGGCGTTCTCGAGCGGGAATTGTGAGAGGCGGGCCGCAAGAGGAGATCGGCCCGCCTAGGGTAGAAATAGGCAGAGTGTCTATAATGATAATATAATTGGAGATGGTCTTAGTTAGTTATGTGTAAAAGAAGTTTGAATCACCACTTTTTTAGTAGCAAATTTCAATACGCATAAAAGATGGTGGTAAGAAAAATCAAAGTAAACATCAAACAAGAATTATATCAATATGAATGAGGAGTGGGTTTTTCAACCACTGGGTCCGAGATAACATAATTTTGTTATTTTGACTATCTACTAAACGACAAATGAGAGATCGAATTTTTAATTAGTTTTACCGTAACTAACGTTAAGCAAACATTGCTAGTATGCTCGTTTAAACTTTTTGCCACTTTAATATTAGCATTAACTCATTGTAATTTGACTTATGTAAATGAGCTAGGTACAAGTGTTATGTGTAGTTACATATTAAAATGCCCAAACCAGATCTTGATTTGTTTCTTACAAAAAAGAATTTACATAATATGTTTGTTTTTATCTATTCTACCTGTTAACCTGAAACCCGTCAACCTACTAACATTTTTTCATTGTTTAAAGGGTGGTTATAGACTAAAATAGGATTTTATTTTCATTTTATAATAGATGGTGTAGATCCAAATGCGTTAGACATGGTTAGGTGTAGCACACAACACATGGCTCACATTGCCACCTAATGTTCCCACTAACCCCATTAGGTTATTATATAGTTAATAACAAATTAATCCCACTTTAAGCTTTACTAATTATTAATAATGCCATACTGAAAAACAATTCAACTTTAAGTTAGTATATAATTTCTAACTTGTATAATTCTACTTTTAATAGATTGAAATCGAGTTGAAGGAACTCAACGCATGGCCTACCATCACCTTTTAATGTTTAATACGCACCTATTGTCTAGAACATCTAAAAAATACGCTAAAAATAAATAAAAGGTAAATTTAAAAAAAATGGTCCAACAAAACAACGTTAGGTGACGTAAACAGCCAATCACAAATTCAGAATTTAGTATTATTCACGTCACTAAACCATCAACCCGTAGTGCTATTTTTCTATTAATTTAATAAATAGTTTATGTTTGTTATTATTAATCACCATCATAGTAATTTTTAAATTGTAATGAGTCTTTATATATAAATACTAATTGTGGTTATTTATTTAGAAAATGTCTTATTCCAATTGCATAGAGACAAAATAGCACTCAGATTTGTCATTGGTCCGATGACGTAATTCATATATTTTCTTAACGATATTTTAAATCTTTTAGACAAAGACAAAGCCCTTTGGGAGGTATTTTATATAATTCGGAGAATACCGATCCATTGAGGTTTGACTTTGCATAATAGTATATAGCAATATACATATCATGTATAAGGATTTACATGGTTAAAGTTTATATACTTATTTAAGATATATATTAAATTTATGAAATCGGTATTTTTTAATACATACATTGTTATCAAAGTTTATGAAATTTCTAACGTTTACATATCACAGTTATTAAACATTAATAGAATACAAATTTAATAGATAAAGTGTCAATAATAGCTAAAAAATATATTTTATATAAATCTATCTATTTCAAATGTATAAGATAATAAAAAATATCAAGTTGCATAAGCATGGACATCATGGACAACTTGTGTTGTGATTATAGTAGGTGGATGGTACACCATTAACACGTGGTTGAATATCCAAAAACGAATATTTAAATGGTTGAATATATTGTTTTTGAAGTCCACCGATCCATCTTTGTCATCGTAAGGGGTAAACATTGTCATTTTCACTAAAATTAAAAAAAATTTGAATAATTATGGTCACGAAACGTGTACTCTAAATGCCGAAAATTGCTCGTCTAGAAAATATAAACGTAATAATATATATAATAATAATATCGTTGATTTAATAATTTCTCGAATTAATTTTATATATATATATATATATATATATATATATATATATATATATATATATATATATATATATATATATATATATATATATATATATATATATATATATATATATATATATATATATAACTTATTACTTGAAACTTGAAAAGAAAATGTTTAAATAATACGTTTGATCCATCGACCTTTATCATGTTTAATATAAAAAATTCAATAACTTTTGCGATTAATAAAATATGTATTAAGTGAGACCAGATTCAAGTGTTTACTTACGAATAAATTTTAGATCATCAAATTAGAAAATTGGATACATGACCGGTCAAATTGAATTTATTTAAAGAATGAATTATCGTTTCTTTTTCCCGCGGTTTATTCACATCTGTTATTTTCGAATGAATAATTCTTTTTATTGAAATCTGGCTTCGTAAGGTTTTGAAAATCTGTCATTTCCATCCAAAAACATTAACTTCATTAGTTTAATGCGTGGTTCAATGTTTCTCTAATTTATTTTTCCCTCGTTTAACAGCCCCGTCGTAAAGTGTTGGTCCTAGATTGACTTAATTATTGTCTTATACGTTTTAAGTTTCGCGTGTTTGGTTCGTCTTTTGTAAGAGCATTCACAATCAATCCCCTATCATCATACTTATATTATATTAAAAATCATTATTTTTTCTCTGCTTTTCAATCAAATAATATTTTTACATACATTTATCATTACCTCTTATTCACTCACAATCACTTTCAAAAATATTAAAAAGTTATGATGGTTGTACTGTGTTTTCCCAAATATAAAAAAACACGATACAATTCACATAAATTTTACATTTCTTTTACTCACAATCATCTTCCCAATAATATAAGGCACCAACTTATATATGTATGGGGAACGAACTCTGAATGCTCTATGTCTACTTTTTGTTTGGTTTATTTTTTCGGAGAGTTTTTTCGATACTAGTGATCACCATGGGTAATGCTCTAGGTCTACTTTTTGTTTAGTCTTCTCTAAATTTGAATGATACGAGTAAAATAAAGATGCTATTGAAATTATTCATCATCAACACTGTCCCGAACACCGACCACCGACGGAAATCAAAATTGTGACCACGTACATTCACACCGGAAAACAGAGAACAAAGAACTAACACCTCCATAATAATATTAACATCCATTCCGTTGGTTTTGTCAGGTGAAGAAGTTAGAAATGGATAACAGCAACCTTCAAACGAAGCTACTTCGACACGAAGAAGAAGAAGATGCAGAAGGTGCTTTGACACAGAGAGTATGGACTGAATCCAAAAAGATATGGAGAGTCGCATTACCCGGTGTTATATCAAGAGTTTGTGCATTCGGAACCATCGTCATCACCCAATCCTTCATCGGTCATATTAGCGATTTGGATCTCGCTGGTTACGCACTCGTACAAACCCTAAGCGTCCGATTCGTCAATGGAATCCTCGTAAGTCACCGTTTATTCACATCATCATCATCATCACCTACAAATCGAATCAATATTTTTGTTTATATTACTGATTCGCTGGTCGGACCGTTTGAAACAAACAGGAGGACAGATTATGAATAATAGAATACAAAAGGTATCTAACTAGTAACAAAATATAAAAAGAGTAGATTACATTTTGCGTCCCTGAACGTTTCCCAATTAACCGTTTTTAGCACGGTAGGTTTTGAAACCATAAAAATGTGAATGGTTAAAATGGGAAATGTAAGGGATGCAAATACTAATTTACTCATATAAATAAGGGGTAATTGTATATATCACATTTTAAACTTGTAAAATTACATATTTTTCAAATTAAGTGCATTGTATTTATGTATTAAAAACTTGTGTTTTGAATAAATATGTAGTTTCATATATGGGTGGGATACATGTAATTCTCTGTAGATTTTTATTTTTTAATAAATATAAATTGAATATATAAAATAAGGATTTTACAATAGTAAATTAATCAAAAAGGAATAAACATAAAAATTTTGAAATCCGGTCCGGTTCAGCAGGGTTCACAGGTCCGACCGGTAACCCTGCTGGTTCAACTTAAAACGACTGAAATAGGTATAACCGGACCAGTTCTATAAGTGGTCCGACTGGCGAGGCCCTGTCCGGTTCTGAAAACGATGCTGCTAATTGCTGAGTTTTGATCTGTAATTTCATCAATTTGATAGTTGGGGATGTCGAGTGCAACTGAAACTCTCTGCGGTCAAGCGTTTGGGGCTGGGCAACACCATATGATGGGGATATACCTGCAACGATCATGGATCGTTGACTTGATTACTTTGACCGTTTTGCTGCCAATTTTCATCTTCGGTACACAAGTGTACAGACTCCTTGGAGAGGACGAATCGATAGCTCAGAGTGGTGGATACATATCACTGTGGTTCATCCCTTTCGTCTACAACTTTGTGTTTAGCTTGACGGTACAAATGTTTCTGCAAGCACAGTTGAAGAACATGGTGATTGCTTGGCTCTCCATCTTTCAGTTTGGTATCCACATCCCGCTGTCGTGGCTTTTGGTGTATAAGTTGGGATACGGGGTGCCCGGGGCGATGATCGCGTTGTCAGTGTCGTCGTGGTTTCTGGTGATCGGAGAATTTATATACATTTTTGGTGGATGGTGTCCGTATTCATGGAAAGGGTTTACAGTTGCTGCATTTAAAGATTTGGTTCCTGTTGTGAAGCTTTCAGTGTCATCTGGTGTTATGGTCTGGTGAGTGTTGATGATCAGTCTTTCAATTTGTGTTTTCTATATTGACTTTTGAAGTCAAACATCTTCTTTATGAAGTTCAGTTTTGATACTTTTTTTAAGCAACAAACATTAAGCAAACAATATATCTTTGTTTTTTCTGGTCTAGAGAGTGCAATTAGTGATCAGAATGATTTTAGATATATGAGTTATTATGCCCAATTTTGATGTTGAAAAGAAGACAACTTGACCTTTAAAGTCAAAAGTTAATCACTTTATGAGATTGAGTTTCTGTATCCACAACATAGAGGTGACACTATCTAAATTTTGGTATTTTAGTTATTTACCTCGCGTCTGAGCCTTCAATCAAAATATTATCTGAAATTTAAGTTATTACCTCAGTTTTGATCTTTATAATGAATAAGTTTGACCTCAGAAGTCAAATTTGTTTAAACCTCAACATTTAACGGTTTGTATCCTACCACGGTTCAATTGCAATCTTAACCACCCTATATCTTCTTCGTTTCCTATTTGTCAGCTTGGAGCTATGGTACAACGCGGTGCTGGTCTTACTTGCTGGATACATGGCGAATGCAGAAGTTGCCATTTCTGCCTTTTCCATATGGTATAGACCTCATTTTTGTTTCTGTCTCTTAAAAATTTTATTATAAATTTTTGACAAAAGTTGAAATAATTTTGAAAATTTGCAGCTTGAACATTAATGCATGGGAGTTTATGATAAGCCTCGGCTTCTTAGGCGCTGCATGGTACTCAAAAGACCCATAAATCATTTACATTGCACAACTTTTTGGCGTGTTGTATATTCATCTGATAAATTTCTACGTTTTTATATTTTTTAGTGTACGGGTTGCAAATGAACTTGGAAGAGGAAATGCTAAAGCTGCAAAATTCTCAATTAAAGTTTTATTGGGAACTTCAATCGCGATAGGAACATTTTTCTTTGTTCTTTGCTTGGTGTTTGGCCGAAAACTTGCTTATATGTTTACGGATGATGAACGAGTTGCAGATTCCGTATCAGAACTTTCTATTTTACTTTCGTTTTCCGTCTTGCTCAATAGCATATATCCGGTTCTCTCAGGTAATTCCATCCTTTGAGTTTGTCTCCTTTTGAAATTTCTATTTTTAGTTAAATCTAGTGAAACTATGAACTTTCTATTTCGGGATGAATAGAGTTACCTTTCATTATGCGATAACCTCATAAACATAGGGGACCTTTCAATCAAAATCAGTTTTAAGTATAGAATTGCGATACCCTCATAAACACTCGTACATATTGCTTTGCATAAGGCAGTTACCTTATCTCTCTCAGTTTATCTTATATGCACTATGTACCACTGCTTATGGGAAAGTTATGATATAAATGTTTATTGCAATGAGTTTGTGATAATTTGAACCTGTATGCCTTTTGTCATTAGGTGTGGCGGTTGGAGCAGGAATGCAAGGAACTGTAGCGATTATTAACCTCGTTTGCTATTACTTGATTGGTGTTCCAATGGGAGCATTGCTTGGATATTTGACAAGCCTCCAAGTAAAGGTAAACTAACATCTGATATACGTAATTATCACGAAACAAAATAACATCAAGATCTCTCTTTTTTTGCGATTTTGTACAACAATTAAGTTTATTGTTCACTCGATAGGGTATTTGGCTTGGAATGATTGGTGGCATTGTAGCTCAATCGCTTGCGCTCGTATACTTGACGTGGAGAACGGATTGGGATGATCAGGTACCTTTATTATTATGGTTCTGAATTTCTAACATTGACATGAAAATTCACTAAGTTGTAGTTTAGTCTAAACAAGGTTGGGTCAATATCGGGTTGAGCTAGTGGATTCGTGGGTTGACCCGTTTTAACCATATATATTTTAAACTTCCTTTTAAAAATGTCTTTTATTTCGTAGTTGATTGGTTGAGTATTTAATTCCAAAATTTAGAAGATAAATAAGCATCAAGTTTTAATAGTCCAAATGACATTGTTTATATACTATTGCATTCTTTTGTTGTAAAGTTATAAATTTAGAGTATTAGCGTGTAAAAACGTTAAACTAGTCGTGTTTGTCATTAAACCTATTGTGTTCGGGTTCATGTCAAATTTTCAGGTTCGTGTTAGGTTTTACCCCGCAAACACAAGCTATTCAACGTAAATTTTATATCATTTGTAACTTCTACTTTAAATGTTGCAGGTCAAGAAGTCGCTCGAAAGGCTCAATCGGTTTTATGTGAAAACCTCTGATGATACTGAGGGAATTTCTAACTGATGATGATGTTTAATACCATTTGATAGAATTTTCATAAGCAATGTAACAAGTTTTTGTAGTATTTTTTATATGAATTTTCTGCAATTTGATTCTTTCTTGTCTAGTAGATGTTCTTTACTTTCTATTATGATAAATGAAAGTTTTAAAAATTTTAGTCCCTATAATATTTGTTATTTACATCAACAGCCCTTTACTTTCTACTAATGTAATATTTGCCCTTTCTATTATTATTGGATACGACCAAATAATAAAACATTATTAATTTTAACGTTGTAAATACAAACGGGTTTAAGATAATAGACAATTAATAATGTGGGACTAGTCCATTTGATAAAAACCTTATCTCTTAAAATTCAATTATAATGTAAAATTATTTAGAATAGTTTAAGAGTAAAATAAATGAAAAAAATAATAGAGAATTGAATGCCTTTAGTTGGAAGTGCGTCTCTGCAATTAATGCCATTCATGAGCACATGAGTGCTCTTAGTGCGAACAACCAAAAACTTTGCATAATTAAACTATTTATTTATTATTTATTGCATGATTATTTTATCATTGTTTTTAAGCCTTATTAAAACTATCGATTATATATTATCTTTTTTCTCAAGTTTAAGCCTTATTTATAATTTAAGACCAATAAAATTACATCTTTAAATATAAAAATTACAATTACTAAAGTTTATTTCTTAACATAAAAGACAATTAATAAATAAACTTTATTTCAAAACAACAATCAACTATAATCAAAGTTACATTTCTTAATATAAAAAACAATTACTAAAATTTTAACAATTACAATACCACAAAATCAATATATACAAATCTGTTAGTAAAAATAAAGGGTTAAATAGTCAGGTTCAAATCGATAGTGAACTCACAAATATCTTCAAAACTGTGAGAACTGCCATCAATATACAACTTTTTTTATGTTTTATATAAAAAATGATTGAAATATATTCATTTATCTTAAAATTCAAAGTGAAACGATAAACAAATTTGTAATCTAAATGTGTGCAAGTCATATGTATGTTATACTATCTACATACACATGTGTGGCCAAATAAATAGAAAATTAAAAAGTGTTGAATATTAGATGTCTGATCATCGATATTTTCAATGTTACTATCCACATACGATCCAAAGAGTTACACAATCGACAACAACACATCATTAAAGTGTAATGGTTCCACGTTACGATTAACGAATTACGGTTTAATCATGCTGATTAATTAATCAGAGAAATAATTAAAATGGAATTAACCGTTAATTAATAACTAATTAATTAAATGTTTTTATAGTTTAAAATATTTTTATCTAATTAAAGGTTAACTAGTAAAACCACAAGGGTTTATATGTAAATTAAATTTAACTAGTAAAAAGCCCCCCGCGTTGTGGCGGGGCGTAAAACCGTTTTAAGTTGCACCAATATCACACCATCGTTAGCGACCACAGATACCAAAAAATGTCATATTAAAAAAGAAAATAAAAACGAAAAAATAGAACTGACGGAGAGTTGACGTAAAAACGTTGAACTACGCATGTGAAACGTAAAACATAAAAACAATAACATAGTCGATCTAGAACTCTCACGTTGCGACGCAGCCGTTAAACGGGAAAAAATAGGCCTAACAACGTTAAACTACACGCGCACGTTACGACGTATTAATTTAAAATTTTAAACCGAAATGTAAAATGAAAGTTTTGTAAAATGAAAGTTTTATAAAAGATGAAAAGTTTTATAAAAGATGTAAAAGATATAAAAATATTAGGTTTAAAATAAAAATTTTAAAGAAAAAAGAAAAAAAAAAGTGTACAATTCTTAATGCTTATTGTACAACCATTAATGCATCACTAAGTTGAAAATTAGTAATATTTAAATTACATAAGAATTATTAAGTGTTAATAATACAAGAACCACAAACGAAACTACGGGGTTTAAATTGATAAATATTTTAAATATAAAATAAGGGGATTAGGGTTCCCTAATTGCCGTCAACCCCTCTTCCCCTCTTCGATTGTCCGTAACCATCACACAACCACCGTATGCCACTGCCTAGAGCCGCCACTATCGCCGACACTTTCCTCGGGTTGCAAATGTTGCAAAACTTAACAAATCTCTGTGATAACACATCTCGTAGTCATTGTCGTTAAGTAATTCGATCCATCGTCGTTGTCACATGTTCAATGCTTTCTAATTGAAGATATGTTGTAGACTCTTATGATCAATGAATACAACACATTTGGTGCCATAAAGATATTGTGTCTAGATTTTGAGTGTAAAAACAAGAGCAACTAAATCGAGATCATGAATTGTATTGTTCTTTTCTTGAATCTTGAGATGCCTTGAGGCATAAGCTATGAATTTTCCTTATTGAATAAGAACACAACCAAGACCGTGCTTAGAAGCATCGCAATAGACAATGAAATCATCGTTTCCACCTGTAAGGTTAAAATTGGCGCATTGCATAGCTTTTTCTTAAGAGTTTGAAAGGATTTATTTTTATCAGGCCCCACATAAAAGGCTAATCCTTGTTAGTTAGACCAGCGAGAGGCACAACGATCTTTAAGAAATTTGGAACGAAACAACGATAATAACCGGCAAGACCGAGGAATGATGAATCTCGGTGGGAGTTTTAGGTTCAATCCAATTTTTCACTTCCTCGATCTCAACAGGATCCGCGTACATTCCTTTCTCATTCACAATGTGACCAAGAAATTGGACTTTCTTAAGCAAAAATTCACACTTGGAAAAATTGGCATAAAGTTTCTTTTCTTCAGAAGTTCAAGGATCAAACAGAGATGTTATTTATGATCAAATTTGGAATTTGAATAATATAATAAAAAATTTGTCCAAGTATGGTTTGAACACATGGTTCATAAAATCCATGAGCATAACAGGTGCATCGGTTAAACCAAAAGGCGTAACCATGAATTCATGTGGCCATATCTTGCATGGAAAGTTGTTTTGGAAATGTCATCACTGTACTCGAAGCTGATGATAACCCAAATAAAGATCGATCTTAGAGAAATGAGATGCTCCTTGAAGTTGATCAAATAGATCATCAATTCTTGCTAAGGGATATCGATTCTTGATAGTGAGTTTGTTGAGTTCCCTATAGTCGATGCACATCTGAAATGAACCATCCCTCTTCTTCACAAAAAAAGTTGGAGCTCCCCAAGGTGAGAAACTTAGATGAATGAAATCTTTATCAGAAAGTTCTCTTGCATCTCAGACTTGGCAAGACGATATGGAGATGTTGCCACATGTGTTGCACCAAGCATAAGATCGATTAAGAACTTGACTTGATGGATAGGCAAGACGATATGGAGATGTTGCCACATTAAATTCAGTAATTAACATGATAATAAACAAAATCAAGTCACAATAATGATAGTCTAAGAACATAAAAAAATTGAAATCAAACCCAAGGTGCTTGTTCTTTTTTCAATCAAATACTCCACCAACACTTAGATGCCTTTTTTCATCCCCGGAATGTCCTTTTTCGTTCTTTTGATTGTTTGAAGTCTTTTGGTGGCTCACTAGGTTTTTTCCTTTGATAAAAAACGTTTTAAACTACAAAAAATCAACAAATCAGCGAATTGGGCTTGTTCCCAGCCGAAATGGGCTTGTTTCTGCGCTTTGGGCCGCTGCTGCTTGGGTGGAGGAGCCCAGGCAGGTGCTTGGGCCTATTCTGGTCGTTCTGGGTTTCTGCTGGGCCTTTTTGGCTGCTGGGCTGCTGCTTGTTGTTGGGCTACTGGCTGCTTTTGGACTCTTGCTGATTTTTTTATTGTTGTGGGCTGAAGATTGTTAATGTTATTGTTTTATTTTCTTTTTTTCTTCTAATTCTTTTTTATTAACAATTAATACTCTTAATTCTTCACAATCTCATTCTCCTCTCCGGACGTTCGTGACTTGATAATATCTCCGTGTTTTAGTTCCTTCCTCACGAACCCCTATAAAAATATATAAAATATATAAAATAACTAAAAAAAAATAAAAACCAATAGAAACCTAAAGACAGACAAATAGATATCAAAAGCTAATAAAATTTAATAAAAAATAATAAAACAATAAAATAAATATACAAACTACATGGAAAATAAGATGTGTCTTACAACACATCAGTCACCCCCCTTCGATTCCTTGATCGTGTGGTCTCCGGCAGCGCCCTGTCACCCCCCCGAGATTCCTCTATCGTGTGGTTTTCAACAGCCCCGTCACTCCCCTGCGATTCCTCGATCCTATGGTTTTTGGCAGCTCCTTCAACCCCCTGCGATTCCTCGTGTGTTTCCGGCAACCCGTGCTCCTGTGGTTCCTCATTTTGGCAGCCCCGTCCTCCCGCGGTTCCTCATTTTGGCAGCCTCTAGAGAGTAAACCCTAAGGACATGAAAGCTTCTTGAGGTTTTTGTTCTATACATTAATTTACTGTTTTAAGTCTATTAATGTAGCAACATTCACTTTACTAATGAAAATCACATTTGTAGGTTTGTAATGGACGCACATTTGTAGGTTTGTAATGAGAATCAAATGTTGAATTTTGTTCATGTAGCAATTGATTCAAGTTCTTATACTTCATCAATTGTTGATTTGTGATATAAACATAGTAAGGTACACTTTACTAATAATAATCACATTTGTAGGTTTGTAATTGATGCATAACACTTTACTAAGGACTGATTAATTGGAGTAGTATATGAAAACTTTATCTCTTATTTGATTATTATGTGACTAATGGACCATAGAATTGAAGCTGTAGTTAAATTTTTATTTTTGAACCGGTTCGAAAAAAATAAGATGAATAGAGCAAAACTACCTTATGGAAGTCAATCTCTTGCCAATAGACGATTCAAGGAGGTCAAAGCTTAGTTTTGTTTAATGATTTATTAACAGATATTGAAATCCAAATGATAATACATTTATTACTAATAGATTAAAGAAACCGGAAGGTCGCACCTTGTTGAAGGTTGGAGAAATATGCATTGCAAGGAAGGTAAGTGGTATAACGACAATGCAGCTAAAGATTGGGTAAATAAATAACTTTATTTAACTTTTAGTAGGTTTTGTCGTTTTGACCCCTTTAAACTATTAGTTGGATGTTTTAAGCATATTAAAGTGGGTTTGACTCGTTTTAATCCATTTATACTACAAGTTTGATGTTAAGTTTATTAAAGTGGGTTTGGATCGTATTGAACCGTTTAAACTTCTAGTTGGATGGTTTAAGTATATTAGAGTGGGTTTGGGTCATTTTGGCATGTTTAAACTAAAAGTTTGATGTATTAAATTTATTAAAGTGGGTTTGGGTCGTTTTGACCCCGTTAAACTTCAAGTTGGATGGTTTAAGTATATTAGATTGGGTTTGGGTTGTTTTGACATGTTTAAACTAAAAGTTTGATGTATTAAATCAGGAAAGTGGGTTTGGGTCGTTTTGACCCGTTTAAACTAAAAGTCTGATGAATTAAATTTATTAAAGTGAGTTTGGGTCATTTTGACCCGTTTAAACTTCTAGTTGGATGGTTTAAGTATATTAGAGTGGGTTTGGGTCGTTTTGACATGTTTAAACTAAAAGTTTGATGTATTAAGTTAATAAAGTGGGTTAGGGTCGTTTTGACCCGTTTAAACTAAACGTTTGATGTATTAATTTATTAAAGTGGGTTTGGGTTGTTTTGACCCGTTTAAATTTCTACTTGGATGTTTAAGTATATTAGAGTGGGTTTGGGTTGTTTTGATATGTTTAAACTAAAAGTTTGATGTATTAAGTTAGTAAATTGGGTTTGGGTCGTTTTGACCTGTTTAAACTAAAAGTTTGATGTATTAAATATATTAAAGTGGGTTTGGGTCGTTTTGACCCATTTAAACTTTTAGTTGGATGGTTTAAGTATATTAGAGTGGGTTTGGGTCGTTTTGACATGTTTAAACTAAAACTTTGATGCATTAAGTTAGTAAAGTGGGTTTGGGTCGTTTTGACCCGTTTAAACTAAAAGTTTGATGTATTAAATTTATTAAAGTGGGTTTGGGTGGTTTTGACGTGTTTAAACTTCTAGTTGGATGGTTTCAGTATATTAGAGTGGGTTCCGGTCGTTTGGACATCTTTAAACTAAAAGTTTGATCTATTAAGTTAGTAAAGTGGGTTTGGTTCGTTTTGACACATTTAAACTAAAAGTTTGATGTATTAAATTTATTAAAGTGGGTTGGTCGTTTTGACCCGTTTAAACTTTTAGTTGGATGTATTAAGTTTATTCAAGTAGGTTTGGGTGTTTTAATCCGTTTATAGTAAAAGTTATATGTATTAAGTTTGTTGTATTTGGGTTTGGCTCATTGAAAGTTAAGAATATTATTGTTTAGTAAAGCATTTAATGTGTCTATATATATTGTTTAATGTAGGAAAAAAATAGTGAACAATATAATAAATCAATGTCAAGCTTGGGTGGAGATGAGACATCGGTGGATGAGTTCTTATGTCTTAGAGAAGCTTTAGGTTCTCGGCGTTCACACATACGAGGCGTTGGTCGAATAGTGAGAAGTGTAACCCGGACATGTTCTCTAGTGTAAATAGGGATGAAGAGAATCAACAAGCGAGAGAACGTTTTGAAAGACAAGATCAGGCTATAGCGGAGTTGCGACAACAGAATGTGCTTTTACAAAATAAATAAATCAAATACTACTGTTAACCAAAACGCAACTTCCAGACTCGTCCTGTCAACTGAATGAAGATGATGATGAAGATGATGATCACTATGATTAGCTTGTTTGTTTTTATTCGGATAATTGTATTTGACCGATATGATGATATTTTAATTTCTATGTTTAATTATATTAGAATTGAATCGAGTTTGTTTGACAAATTATGGATTTTGTATTTCTGAATTTTGTAGATTTATTTATTTTTATAATCTGGAAAATAATAAAAAAATTAAATAACACCTATTGAGACTGCATTTCGTCGCTATAATTTTAATCTATAGTCGCCACATTTCGTCACAATAAGTAATATTTTCCATAATTAAATTTTGTTTTTTAAAGAATATATTTATCGAAAACACTGTTGCAACTAAAGTTCGTCGTTATAGGTTCTTTTATAGTGACGAAACTTATAGCGACGAAAATATTGGCCTGATACGACGGAGGAATAGCAACGAAATTGTGGAGACCAAATTTCGTCGCAATAGGTTATGGAGACAATATTTAGTCGCTAAAAGTGAAAAACAATTAGTCGCTATAAGTCTTATTTCTTGTAGTGACATACACTAATAAAAAAACGTTAGCTAATTAATAAATGGGAAAAGTTTAAAAATATGAAACAATAGCAATGAAGCTTTAAAATGGGGAAAGAATGTCATACTTTCTGTAGAGCAAGCTAAGAATATCAATGAAACTGGCAAAAATAAGAACAAATTTCTCAGGTCCCTACATATCCAAAATCAAGTTAAAAGAAATTTTGCATAAATACTTCAATTCTACACATACTACAAAATATATATCTATATATATATATATATATATATTATATATAGTATATATATGTATGTTATTTATATCTATATATTATAATGTATATATATATATATAATAGTATGTCTGTTCTCTCTATGTATGTATCTCTCTCTTATCTGTCTTCTTATCTCTCTCTATATCATCTCTGTCTCTCTTGTCTCTCTCTGTCCATCTGTCTCTCTCTTCTCTCTGTCCTCTCTGTCTCTCCTGTCTCCCTCTACTCTCTCCTCTCTCTTCTCTCTCTCTCTCTCTCCTCTCCTCTCTCTCTGTCCTCTCTCTCTGTCTCTCTCTCTCTCTCTCTCTCTCTCTCTCTCTCTCTCTGTTATATCTCTCTATGTCTCTCTCTGTCTCTCTGTCTACTCTTGTCTCTCTCATTCCCTCATCTCTCTCTCCCTCTCTCTCTCTATCTATATGTCTCTCTCTGTTCTCTCTGTCTCTCTGTCTCTCTGTCTCTCTCTGTACTCTCTCTCTCTCTCTCTCTGGTGTGTCTCTCCCCTCCCTCTCTCTCCTCTCCCCCCTCTCTCCTCTCTCTCTCTCTCTCCTCTCTCTCTCTCTCTCTCTCTCGCTGTCTCTCTCTCTCTCTTCTCTCCTCTCCCTCCCTCCTCTCCTCTCTCTCTTTCTCTCTCTCCTTCTCTCTCTCTCTCTGTTCTCTCTCTCTCTCTGTCTCTCCTCTCTCTCTCTCCACTTGTCTCTCTCTCTCTCTCTCTCTCTCTCTCTCCTCTTCTCTCTCTCTTCTCTCTTCTCTCTGTGTGCCTCTCTCCCTCCCTCTCTCTCTCTCTCTCTCTCTCTCTCTCTACTCTCTCTCTCTCTCTCTCTCTCTCTCTCTCTCCTCTCTCCTCTCTCTCCTCTCTCTATCTCTCTCTTCTGTCTGTCTCTCTCCACCCCTCTCTCTCATCTCCCTCTCTCTCTCTCTCTCCTCTCTCTCTCTATCTCTCTATCTCTCTCTCTCTCTCTCTCTCTCTCTCCTCTCTCTCCCCCTCTCTCTCTATCTTCCCCTCTCTTCCCTCTCTCTCTCTCTCTCTCTCCACTCCTCTCTCTCTCTCTCTCTCTCTCTCCTCTTCTCCTCTCTCTCTCTCTCTCTCTCTCTCTCTCCTCTCTCTCTCTCTCTCTCTCTCTCTCTCTCCTCTCTCTCTCTCTCTATCTGTGTGTGTGTGTCTCTCTCTCTCTCTCTCTCTCTCTCCCTCTGTCTCTCCTCTCTCTCCCTGTCTCTCTCTCCCTCTCTCTGTTCTCTCTCTCATCCCTCTCTCTCACCTATCTCCTGTCTGTCTGTCTCTCTCTTCTACTCCTCTCTCCTCTTCTCTCTCTCTCTCCTCTCTCCTATCTCTTCTCTCTGTCTGTCTCTCTCTCTCTCTCTCTCTCTCTCTCTCTCTCTCTCTCTCTCTCTCTCTCTCTCTCTCTATCCTCTCTCTCTCTCTCTCGGTCTGTCTCCCTCCTCTCTTCTCTCTCTGTATGTCTCCCTCTCTCTCATCTCTCTGTCTATCTCCCTCTCTCCTCTCTGTCTCTCGGTCTCTCTCTATCTCTCCCTCTCTCTCTTCTTCTCTGCCTCTCTCTCTGTCTCGCTCTCTCTCTGTATGTCTCTCTCTCTCTCCCCCCTTTTCTCTCCTTTCCTTTGGGTTGTTTTCCCCCCCGCTTCCCCGCCCCGTTTTCCCTTTTGTCCTTTGGTTGCTTTTCTTTTTTTTTTCTTATGGCAAATATCGAGGTCGTTTCTGAGTAACTATTGACTGTGATCCTGGTGTTGTTCACACCCGCGCTCGCGTAAAAACTCCACACGCACGTGGATTTTGAGGTGTGACAGATTGGGTATCAGAGCCATTGATTATAGGGAACTAGGTTGCATACATACTAGACTATAACCGCACACAGTTAGTTAGTTACCTGTACTTTATTTTCATCTACTGTATACTCATTGGCATACACGTCACAAACTATCTGCATCATGGCATCGTCATCAAGAGCTCCTGGTAAACGACCTGCATCACCTGCACGATCTGAGTCCCCACCTCCCGCACCTGTACCTGATGATGGACTCGACTGGCCTCGTCTAGATTATCCTCGAGGGATTTTGATTGGGATCAACCTTTTGCGTTGATGAAGCGTGACCCCCCCACGGACTGGAGTTTTTACCCTAAGTTTGTCAATCACATAATGTATATAGGGAACGCGTACCTGACCCGAGACCTAGAACGAGAAGTAACTCTGATCAAGCAATGCCTTCACTTCCCCGGGACGGTGGCAGTCCAATGAGCAGTTAATTGCTGCATTGGTGGCAGCACTGGATACTGAGCAGCATCGAGTTAGGCGACTCACGAGTGATGTTTGTACACTGCAGCACGAGGTGTACAAACTACGACATAAGGTGGATCAACTCGAGGAGCACCGTGGAAAGACCCTAAACGGGTTTACCAAATGGAAGATGGGATCATAGCACTTAGAGGACACGTGGCTGCTCGCGAACAGAGGGATGCAGTGGCTGATGATAGGATTGCTACCCTGGAAGCTCAGCTGGCAGTGCTTCAGATTGCTATAGCTCCTGCCGCTCCTGCAGTAGACCTTGAGGATGAGGAACCCGAGGAGGAGGAAACCGGAGGAGATGGCAGATGACAGTGATGGTCAGATATTGTCGATTGATTTTCTTATATGACTTAGACTACGTAGTGTTTTTCCTTGAAACCTATGTGGGAAGGGTTGTTTCCCCCCCCCGAACGACAAACTAAATTTTGACATTGAGAATACATTGTGACTCATTTGCAATTTATTTACTTTGGTTTTATTTTTGTTGTGAATGTTGTGGTTGTGATGATTTATTATTTCTTTATTGTTTACTGTACTTCAATGAGATAAATGTGTTTGATGTTACTCATTATTGTATTTGTGAATGTAAAGTGAAAATGGACGCCCGTGGACGTGGACGTGGACGTGGGCGCGGGCGCGAACGTTGGACGTGGCGCCGGAGACCATGGCGGTGGTGCCGTGAACATGACCCCCCCTGCTGAGATAGCTGCCCTGATTCAGGCAGGTGGCTGCTGCCCCAAGCGGGACAGCCAGCAGGTACACAAGATTGAAAGTTAAACCGAATATCCTGTGTAACCGTATAGGCTTCTGATCAAAATTTGTTGTGTTAAAGCAGGACCAACCGGCGTGTACTTATAAGTCTTTCATGGACTGTAAGCCACATACCTACACTACGGTACTGAAGGTGCTATGGGACTAGTACGCTGGTTTGAGAAGACGGAGTCCGTATTCTCCAAATGAAACTGCCCACCTGCTGATCAGGTGAAATATGCCACCGGGACCCTAGAGAGTGCCGCCTTATCCTGGTGGAATGCGCAAGTCCAGATGCTAGGGCAAGCAATGGCTAATGGACTGCCGTGAGCTGAATTCAAAGCAATGATGACCGAGGAGTATTGTTCTCGCAATGAAGTGCAGAAGTTAGATATAGAGTTCTGGCAACTGAAGATGTAGGGCTCGGAAATCGAGGCTACATCACCAGAACTCACGAACTAGCAACACTATGTCCGGGAATGGTGAATGAGATGCATAAAAGGGTTGAGCATTACATACGGGGACTAGTACCCGAAATTCAAAGTATGGTAACTGCTTCCAACCCAATCACAATACAGCAAGCCATCCAGTTAGCTCATAAGCTAACTGACCAAGCCGTGGAGCAAGGACGTCTACCCAAGCGGGGCGCTGTGGCAAGCGTGCCCGATAAAAAGAGAAAGTGGGATAGTGCCAACAATACCAAAGCATCATCATCTTCTGGTGGTCAACCCCAACCTCAACAGCAACAACAGCCGGTCCAGCAACAACGGAGGTTCGACAATAATCGTAACTTCCACCAAACGACTGCAAATAGTCAAGGACCCAGTGGTTATGGTGGTAGACATCCGAAGTGCACTCGGTGCAACTATCATCATGTGGGAAGATGTGATAACTTCAAGTGTCAGCGTTGTGGTAAAATTGGACACACTACGAAGGATTGCCGTAGTGAGCTGGTAAGGGAGGACACAACAACCTCAGGAAACTCCTAAAGGTTGTTTTGAATGTGGAAAAGAAGGGCACTACAGGTGAAATGCCCACAACTAAGGAGGATGGTAATTGGCAACAACGGAAATGGTCACAACAAACAACAACAACAACAACAACAATGGTAATAACAACGGTGGAAATGGTAATGGTAATGGCGGTAACAAAGATGGAGCCAAAGGGAGAGCCTCGTCATTGGCTCAGGTGAGGCTCTAAATGATCCTACAACTGTTACTAGTAGATTCTCTGTAAATGGTCGTTTTGCTACGGTACTATTCGATACTGGAGCTGATAGGAGTTTCGTGTCCTTAAAATTCTGTAGTCTTTTAAGTGATATACCCTCCGCCTTAGAATCTAAATACACCCGTAGAATTGGCCGACGGTAAACAGATCCATGTAACGCATATCCTTAAAGACTGTAAGATAAAACTTGCTGGTCATACTTTCGCTATAGATCTTATGCCTGTTACGCTGGGGAGTTTTGATGTTGTGATAGGCATGGATTGGCTCTCTAGCAAGCAAGCGGAAGTTATATGTCATGAGAAGATCATACGAATTCCTGTTGGTGACAAAATTCTTACAGTCCGAGATGATAGAAGTGGTGCTGTGATAGGCATCATCTCGTACATGAAAGCCCAAAAGTTACTACGAAAGGGTCGTGTGGCTATTCTAGCACTTGTAACCGATAAGCAAGTGAAAGAAAGGAGAATGGAGGATATTCCCATAGTGTGTGACTTTCCAGAGGTGTTTCCAGAGGATCTCCCTGGATTACCACCTCATCGTCAAGTGGAATTCCAAATCGAGCTGACTCCTCCCGTCGCAGCCTCGATTGCTAGAGCACCTTATCGATTAGCACCACGAACGAACTACAGGAGTTGTCATCACACAACTCCAGGAGCTTTTAGATAAGGGCTTTATTCGACCTAGTACATCACCTTTGGGAGCTCCTGTCCTGTTTGTTAAGAAGAAGGATGGCACATTTCGGATGTGTATCGACTATAGGAGTTAAATAAAGTAACATTCAAGAACCGATACCCTCTACCTCGTATCGTTGACTTGTTTGACCAACTCCAGGGATCAAGTTATTATTCGAAGATTGACTTGAGATCCGGCTATCATCAACTCAGAGTCCGAGAAGAAGACATTTCCAAAACCGCGTTTCGTACTCGCTATGGTCATTATGAGTTCTTGGTCATGCCTTTTGGGTTGACTAATGCACCTGCTGTGTTCATGGACCTCATGAACCGTGTGTGCAAACCCTATCTTGATCAGTTCGTCATTGTGTTTTTATCGATGATATACTGATATATTCTGGGACCAAGGAAGATCATGAAGAGCACTTGCGAATGATCTTAGAGCTATTGAAAAAGGAACAGCTGTACGCCAAATTCTCTAAGTGTGACTTTTGGATACGAGAAGTGCAATTTCTAGGTCATATTGTTAATGAGAAAGGGATACATGTTGATCCTGCCAAAATTGAGGCGATAAAGAATTGGACCACACCCAAAACGCCGAGTGAGATAAGACAATTTTTGGATTAGCAGGTTATTATCGCCAATTCATAGAGGGATTCTCTAAGATCGCACAACCTCTCACAGCTTTGACTCACAAAGGGACGACATACAAATGGGGTGAGAGTCAAGAATCGGCTTTTCAATCGTTAAAGCAGAAACTCTGTACCGCGCCGATACTAGCACTGCCAGAGGGGACGGATGACTTCATGGTGTATTGTGATGCTCCATCCATTCAAGGATTGGGTTGTGTCTTAATGCAACGAGAAAAGGTGATAGCCTACGCCTCGAGACAATTAAAGGTTCATGAGAAGAACTATACTACCCATGACTTAGAGTTGGGTGCAGTGGTTTTTGCCTTAAAGATTTGGAGACATTACTTGTACGGTACCAATGCACTATCTACATATATACACGATCACAAGAGTCTTCAACATATCTTTGAGCAAAAGGAGTTGAATATAAGGCAACGACGTTGGGTGGAACTGCTAAACGACTATGATTGCGCTATTAAATACCATCTGGGAAAGGCGAACGTGGTTGCCGATGCCTTAAGCCGGAAGGAAACAGCTAAACCCAGACGGGTGCGACCTTTACAGCTTACTATCAGTACTCAACTGCCCGAACAAGTCAAGGAGGCACATATAGAAGCTTTAAAAGCGAAAAATGTTGTTCTGAGTCGTTGAGAGGAATGGATAAACAGCTGGTGACGAAGGAGGATGGAATTCGGTATTTCATGGATAGACTTTGGGTGCCTGCCTATGGAAATCTGAGAGACTTAGTTATGAGTGAGGCACACAAATCTAAGTATTCTATACATCCTGGATCCGACAAAATGTATCATGATCTAAAGGCGCACTATTGGTGGCCTAACATGAAAGCGGATGTAGCTACGTATGTGAACAAGTGTTTGACTTGCTCGAAGGTAAAGGTGGAATACCAAAACCATCCGGACTATTGCAGCAACCCGAAATACCAATGTGAAAATGGGATCAAATCTCCATGGATTTTATTACCAAGTTGCCCCGGACTAGTACTGGATGTGACACGATATGGGTTATTGTGGATCGATTGACAAAGTCTGCTCATTTTCTTGCAATTAAGGAAACTGACAAGGTGGAGAAACTAACCCGCCTGTACCTCAAGGAGATCGTTTCGAGACACGGTGTACCGATCTCAATATCTCTGACCGTAACGCTCGTTTCACGTCACACTTCTGGCAGTCATTGCAGAAATCTTTGGGTACACGATTAGATATGAGTACTGCTTATCACCCACAAACGGATGGCCAGAGTGAGCGTACCATACAGACGTTGGAGGATATGCTACGTGCTTGTGTATTGACTTCGGGAATAACTGGGAAATTCACCTGCCATTGGTGGAGTTTTCTTATAACAACAGTTATCATACTAGTATACAGGCAGCACCTTTCGAAGCGTTGTATGGGAGAAAATGTATCATCACCGGTTGCTGGGCGGAAATTGGTGATAGCCAGCTAACAGGTCCCGAGTTAATTCATGAGACAACCGAGAAGATTGTACAGATACGAAACCGTATGGCGGCAGCGCGAGACAGACAAAAGAGTTATGCTGATAAGAGACGGAAACCTTTAGAGTTTCAGGTTGGTGACAGGGTTTTATTGAAAGTTTCACACATGGAAAGGCATAGTTCGGTTTGGCAGCGAGGGAAGCTAAACCCGAGGTATGTTGGACCATTTGAAATAGTGGAAAGAATAGGTCCAGTGGCCTATCGACTAGCCCTACCTGATTCGCTAAGTGAAATCCATGATGTATTTCACGTATCAAACCTAAAGAAGTGCATAACTGATGAAACGATGGTCGTACCACTAGAAGAAGTTCAAGTGGATGAACAATTGCGTTTTATTGAAGAACCAGTTGAGGTGATGGACCGTGAGGTGAAAACACTTAAGCAAAGCAAGATACCTATTGTCAAAATCCGTTGGAATTCGCGACGTGGACCGGAATTCACATGGGAGCGTGAAGATCAATGAAGCTTAAGTACCCCCAAATTATTCGAAAAGACGATGCCAGCAGACGAAGGTATTGATTTAAATTTCGGGACGAAATTTCTTTCAACATGGGGATGACGTGACAACTCATCCAAAACTCACTCGATTTCGATTTCTGTGTGCCAATGCAGTAGACCAGTGATGGAACACTCTCACCATGTAACGCAATTTTCGGGACGAAAATTCTTTCAACATGGGGATAATGTGACATCCGGTAAATTTCCGTTATCAAACTCCGTTAGTTCCGTTAAGTCTTGCATACACGTGTCGTAAACACACACTAGTTGTCGTTTAACGTTGGTGACCTAATAATAATTAGAAATGTTAAATTATTGATAATTTAACTGATTATGTGATTATTGTATTATGCTTATTTGTTTGTGTGTTTTGTATGTTAATTGGGAATTAATCGCGTAACGTGGAAACGTGTGTATTAATTCGTATGCTTGTGTTTTATAAAGATAAATATATAATTGTTACCATGAGTTTATATGTTTATTATTGTAGTTAAAAACCATTTAAAAAGTGTTTAAAAGAGTGCCTTTTTATAAAACGCAAAACACAAGGGTTAAAGGGTAATTATGCAAAAATTAACTAAACAAAACAACTCTAAACCCTACCCCCACCCAATCGGCCGCAACCATCATCCCACACCCCCTCCCATTGCGATTTCAGCCTAGAATCATCAAGAAGCATTGGTTTGGATCGATTTCAAGGCATACAACACATTAGAAGTCTCAATTTTGTTACTTTTCACGGATTAAAGGTTAGTTGGTGTTTTGTTTGCATGAAACTTGTTTTGGCCGAAACCCTAGTTGCGAAATTGATGTTCTTGGTGTTGAGTTTTGATCAATTGATGATGTTAACATGTTAGTTAGATTGTATACATGTTAGTTAACGTTGATTATGTATGAATTGTATGGTTTTAGTGAATTAATCATGAACTACGACTTGAAGCAAACCCTAATTCGAAAATTGGTAGGATTATGGATGAATGATGATTGTTTGATGAATGTTTGATGATTAATAGGTTGTATGAATGCTAGGTTACATTGATTTTACAAGAAATTAATGAATTGATGTTGGTGTTCATAGGTTACTAAGAATAGTAACTTTAATTTGCATGTAATGTTGAATTATTGATGAATTGATGTTATGGATGTGTTCATGGTGATGATTAGATGTTAGATTGTTGTTGTGATCATTGGGAATTCAAGAACACATGTTTAGTTCATACATTACTAAAGATAGTAACTTTTTAGGATATGAATTGATGAGTTATGATGTTTGGATGTTGTTGATCATGCTTAGATGTTGATATGAACTTGAATTGGTATATTATTAATGAATTCATGAATGCAATGGATGTTTGATAGATTTTGGGATGTGCTTTTCCAAAAGGGAAACTTTATTTGTGCAAAATGTGAAAGATGATAGTTTGAACATGTTTGGGATATTAGGAACATGTTTATGTTCATGGATGAATTCTAATATGTTGGAACATGTTAATATAGTTGTATGAGATGTTTGGATAATCATGGGTGGTGTTAGGACCTTGATGATCATGTATGATATTGATGTTGATTAGTAGTTAAGACATCATGCTTGGGACTGGAAATTGATTGTTGTGATGTATGTTGAATGTATGAAAATGGCTAGTGAATATGAATGTGATCATCATACACGCGTGCGAATCGGAGGCCCCTACTTAGTAGGATTGGCAGGGTTTAGGGTGTGAAGTCGTGAGTGGCTTCACATGGCATGTGGTGCGTGATTTGATCTTTGTGTGACATGTTAATTATGTTATAACTAGTGGATATGTTAATGTTCTAGATTCGTATGACTTGTATGATACTTGGTTGTATGATGATCTAAGTGATACACCTGGATAATGTAGCATACATATGAACCTTTTGAATGCTAAACATGTATGATATATGTGTATGATTGCTTAAATGGTTTTAACACATAAAGTCACCAACGGGTCAAACGGGTCAACTGAGTCAAATGATTATTTCCTGAAACCTTGAGTCTTTGGTTGTAGTGTACTTTGGGTTTCACATGTTCTCTCTGTTGCACGTACTCATATACTTATATGATCTAGGTAACCTCTGAAGGTTGTCTGTCCACTCTGTCTGTCAAGTAAACTCTAAGTATCGATACGCATATCAGGTGAGTTCATGCCCCACTCTTTACTTAATCTCTTTTGGGGGAGATAGCATACCGGTAAACTACAAACGCTTTTATCATTTTAGTTGTGCATAATATTAATATAGTGCTGTTTTGTCACACCCCCGCTAAAAGCGGAAACTCGGGGATGTAACGAGACCGGGATCGTCATAACACATGGTAAGCGATAGAGAGCAATATAAATAAATGATGACAAGCGTGTCATGATCTCACCCGACGACAAGGGGACTTGTGTCGTGTTTAGTCAGTGTTCACGACAACATAGCCATAAGCAACATGATAAAGATACACATAATCACATAAAGATGAAATTGTAAATGTTAATTCCCACAACCCGAGAACAAGTTTCAAAAGATGATAATTGTTTACAAGCGTTAACATTGTTCAAAAGATTGTTTATCAAAACATGTTAAGTCCCAAAATGCATCCTAGGGTCTCCACTAAGGCAGCACACCTAGATTCCTGGACTTGTATGATCACCTGAAAAGATATGCTTAAAACGGTCAACATAATTGTTGTGAGCTCACAGGTTTATGTAATAAAAATGTAAGTGATGCTGTAATAAGTAAGCGTGTTGGAATACCGTGAATACAGTTATATACACAAGTAAATATCACATGACATGAGCTTTGCAACCAAACCTAGCGACGTACACAAAGAAATTGTCGGCATATATTCACCCAAGGGCCCGTTCCTGGCCACTGATGGTACCAACTAGTATACCATCGAACAAGGGTGGGGGTGTCAACCCAGTAGTACTACCAATACCTAACCGTCGGTTCCCACACTGGAATTAAATAGTTGCAAAGATAGAACACACACAGCAGACCCAATGTATCAAATAGTACTTGCAACACAGTATCACGTTGATTCCTTGTATGTAAAATGTATGTAAGTTGTACAGCATTGAAAATGAGTAAGCATACTTTTCCCCCAAGTTGTAAATGATTGAAATATTGTATAAGCGTAAAAAGGGGCCACGAAACTCACTTGTTAGGTGGTAAGTATGTATGATCGATGTATCCCAAATGTTGAATGCAAATAAACAGTCAAACACCTATTGACAGTTATTGTATAGCATTAATGATATGATATGATAAGCGCGTAATAATGATGGGTCGGTTCGGGTCGTATCGGCTGGGTCGCGTATAACACACACAAACTGACACGCGTACTAGACCTTATGTAGATCCAAGTACAAGACATTGTTGCCATTGATGATGATGTTTGAGTAAAAGTCTCATTGGTTATTAAAGAATATTGAATAAGTGTCAATAGTTATAAGTCAATTGATCGTTGTAAAGCGTTAGTTCAATTTGTTTAAAATAGTATGTGTGCCCTTTTTCGCGTTGACTTTAATATTTGTGGCCGAACAATGGCTTATTGTTAATGTTACCTCAACATCACACGACATACTCATGCCACGCACAAGGGATCAAACTCAACAATTCAGTCGCATAACAAGGTCAGACGCACGACTCAACCTCCATTCGTACGAATCAACCCTCAATCGTGCGAATCAGCTTCATTCGTACGATTGAGCCTTCATTCGTATGACTGGCCTTCAGTCGACCACACAACACCCAATCGCACGACTCAACCTCCATACGCACGAATCAACCTTCAATCGTGCGAATTAGCTACTTTCGTACGATTGAACCTTCATTCGTGCGATTGGACTCCAGTCGTGCGAATCACGCACATTCGCACACATTCAGTCGGTCACTTGACTCAATCGCACACAATCACTCAATCGCATGACTCAATCGCATACACTCATTCACACGCATGACTCATTCGCATACAGACACTCAGTCGCACAACTCAGTCGCACAACATGCCTAGTCGCACAACTCAGTCGCGCGATTGACCCAAACGCATGATTCAGTCGCACGACCCACTCAGTCGCACGCTCAATCGCATGGTTGACCCAGTCGCCTGATCTGCAGAATCGCGACTGTGGTCGGGATGAGCAGCCCCCGAGCTGCTCTAAACACGGGTTTTACACCACAAGGACTTCCAGAAACACTCAACAAACATACACAAACATGAAACACAAGCAAAGAGACCTCACACGCACCCATACGACCTTGTGTGTTCGGGTTGAACCCGAACACCCGAAACCCTAGTTTGGACAGCCGTGAAAAGGCTAGAAAACGGACAACCAAAGACAACTACCTGCTAGAAAGGGGTAGTCTAAGCTGTAGACGGTGTCAAGACGAAGAAACAAGACCTCTCGGGTTGGATTTGGTGCTAGAATGGTGATTTTTGTGTGTAGAGGATGAAGATGAAGAAGATGGTGAATGTGAAGGCTTAGGGCTGGTAAGTAGGGTATTTATACCCAACCCAAGTTTACAAAATTACAAGTTTAGTCCCTGCACTTAACCCCCGAGTTTTCCCAAATTTGTTCGGTTGAAAAACGACTTTATTAGATGTTTTATTTAATTACAAAAGTACATTTAATGTTATTATGACTTAAGAAATGGTTATGTTAAAATATTTAATATATATATAAAATGATATATTTGACGGTTTTGAAAATGAAAGTTTTAAAAGTCTTTTAAGGTTAACATAGGATTATAACAATGCACACAACACGATAATAATGCACACATGATATCCACATAAAGAGTCAAATAGGATGAGGAATGATCGATCAAAGAGTAGATAACGGACAATCACGTTAATTGACGGACCTTAAGGTGACGGATGTCACAGTATCCCCCAGTTGAGAGAATTTCGTCCCGAAATTCAGCTGGAGTTAGGTCCAAGAGTGTCATCCTCAAAAGATGTGGATATTTGAGTTTCATCTGATCTTCACGTTCCCATGTAACTCTGGCCCTCGTTTTGAATTCCACCTTACGCGAACAATAGGTATCCTACTGCGCTTCAGTTGCTTGACCTTTCGATCCATGATCTCAATGGGTTCTTCAACAAAATGAAGCTTGTCGTCAATCTTGATTTCCTCGATTGGCACGTGAAGGGATTCATCGGCCAAACATTTCTTGAGGTTTGACACGTGAAAAGTATCATGCACACCGCTAAGCTCTTGTGGCAACCTCAACGGTAAGCCACTGGACCGATCCTTTCAGTGATCTCAAATGGTCCAACGTATCTTGGGGCTAACTTCCCTTTCTTTCCGAATCGAACGACTCCTTTCCAAGGGGAACTTTGAGTAAACACGATCCCCAACATTGAATTCTAGAGGCTTCCGACGATTGTCGGCATAGCTCTTTTGACGATCTCGCGCGGCTTTTAGTCGATCTTTGATTTGGAAAATCTTGTCTGTTGTTTCTTGGATGATCTCTGGGCCTGTTAGCTGACTTTCACCAATTTCGGCCCAACAAACGAGAGATCTGCATTTCCTTCCATACAACGCTTCAAATGGAGCACATCCAATGCTTGTATGGTAGCTGTTGTTGTAGGAGAACTCAATCAACGGCAGATGAGCATCCCAACTACCTCCAAAATCGATTACACACGCTCTCAACATGTCTTCTAGCGTCTGTATAGTTCGTTCACTTTGGCCATCTGTTTGAGGGTGATAGGCTGTACTCATGTCTAACCGAGTGCCCATCGCTTTCTGTAGTGTCTGCCAAAAACGTGAAGTGAATCGGCTATCACGGTCGGATATGATTGACACCGGCACCCCGTGCCGTGTCACGACCTCTTTGATGTACAATCTCGCCAACTTATCCATCTTGTAATCTTCTCGGATAGGCAAGAAATGTGCGGACTTTGTCATTCGATCCACAATGACCCATATCGAGTCATGACAGCTGCTTGTTCTAGGGAGTTTGGTAATGAAATCCATAGCTATGTTCTCCCATTTCCACTCGGGAATTTCAGGTTGCTGTAATAATCACCCCGAGGGCTTCTGAGTTCGGCTTTGACTTTCGAACACGTCAAGCATTGGCTGACGTATTATAAGGCAATGTCTTTCTTCATGCCTGGCCACCAGTACAGATCCTTGAGATCGTGGTACATCTTGTCTGCACCAGGATGAATAGAATATCGCGTCTTGTGGGCTTCATCCATGACTAAGGTTCGAACACCTCCCATTTGGGTACCCATATGCGATCCATGAGTACTGAATACCGTCATCCTTGCGTATCATCTGTTTGTCTAACCCCGGAATTCTTCTCCCGCAAGGTTCTTTCTTTTCAATGCCTCACTTTGTGCAATTTGGATCTGAGCTTTCAAGTTGTTTGATGGTCAATCCCAACGCTCGTGCACGCAGTGGTTTCACACGTTCTTTACGGCTTAAGGCATCAGCCACCACGTTAGCTTTCCCCGGATGATACCGGATTTCACAATCGTAGTCGCTAAGAAGCTCTACCCAACGTCGTTGGCGCATATTAAGTTCCTTCTGATCCAGAATATGTTGAAGGCTCTTATGATCAGTGAAGATGATGCATTTGGTTCCATACAGGTAATGCCTCCAAATCTTGAGTGCAAATACTACAGCGCCCAACTCAAGATCATGAGTTGTGTAGTTCTTTTCGTGCACTTTAAGCTGTCGCGAAGCGTAGGCAATCACCTTATCCTTCTGCATTAATACACATCCCAATCCTTGATGTGACGCATCGCAGTAAACCACAAAATCATCAGTTCCGTCTGGGAGAGACAATATAGGTGCGTTGCACAACTTCTCTTTCAACGTTTGGAACGCTTGTTCTTGTGCATAACCCCAAGTCAAACTTCTTGTCTTTTGAGTAAGCAGGGTTAACGGTTGAGCGATCTTGAAAATTCGCGATGAAGCGACGATAATAACCGGCCAATCCCAAGAATTGCCGTATCTCTGATGGTGTCTGGGGTGTATCCCACTTCTTCACCGCTTCGATCTTGCCGGGATCTACATGAATCCCGTCCTCATTAACCACATGACCCAAAAACTTCACTTCCCGCAACCAAAATTCACACTTTGAGAATTTGGCGAAAAGTTTTTCTTCTCGTAGCAGCTCCAGAATTGCCCGAAGATGTTCTACATGATCCTCTTTTGATCGGGAGTAGATAAGTATGTCGTCTATGAACACGATCACGAACTTATCCAAGTAAGGTTTGCACACCCGATTCATTAGATCCATGAACACAGCTGGTGCGTTAGTCAATCCGAACGGCATGACCAAGAACTCATAGTGCCCATAACGAGTCCTGAACGCAGTCTTCGGTATGTCGTCCTCGAAAACCCTTAACTGATGATAACCAGAACGAAGATCGATCTTTGAAAAGTACGAAGCTCCTTGCAGCTGATCAAATAAATCGTCGATCCTGGGGAGAGGATATCGGTTCTTCACCGTCAACTTGTTCAGTTCACGGTAATCGATGCACATACGGAACGATCCATCCTTCTTCTTGACAAATAGTACCGGCGCTCCCCACGGTGAATGACTCGGTCGAATAAAAACCTTCTCCAGTAGTTTCCTGTAACTGACTAGACAACTCTTGCATCTCGGATGGCGCTAGTCGATATGGCGTTTTTGCTACCGGTGTAGCTCCAGGAAACCAACTCAATACGGAATTCCACCTGTCGTGGAGGAGGCAAACCAGACAAGTCATCTGGAAATACTTCTGGGTAATCCCGTACCACTGGAATATCCACCAGTTTCCTTTCTTCGTCTTTCTTTTCAACCACATGAGCCAGAAAAGCGTAGCACTGCTTTCGTAAACTCTGGCGTGCTTTCATGCAGGAAATAAGCTTTAAGTTTTACCCGGTCGTTCTCCCTGAACCTTGAGTACTTCCCGTTTGGCATAGGGATACGTACTACTTTGTCTCGACAGACAATCTCTGCTCCATTTGCGACAACCAATCCATACCCACAATCACATCGAAGCTTCCTAACTCGAAGGGTATCAAATCTATCTCAAAGGTATGATCCTCCAGCGTTAACGAGCACTTCCTAATAATCTCATCGGCCTGAACAACTCTACCATTGGCCATTTCTACAGAGTAGCTAGTTTCTAGCCTACTAGGACTCAAATCAAGCAATTGCACAAACTCGGAAGATATAAAACTATTGTCTGCTCCAGTATCAAATAATATAGATGCGAAGTGATGATTGAGTAAGTGCGTACCCGTGACAACATTCGGGTCCTGACGAGCATCATTGGCTCCAATGACGAATGCACGTCCCCGAGCTGCATTCCCCTGAGTAGTCGGGCCTTGATTCCCAGCTATGGCCATCACCTGCTGCTGGTTGTTTCCTTGTTGACCCGGTGCCCGATTCAGCCTGGGGCACATGTTTCTGTAATGATCAGGGCTCCCACACTCAAAGCAAGCCCTTGCATTCCCGGCGGGGTTAACCGCGTTGACGGGTGCTACAAGATTCGGCGCAGTCCTACAAGTCTCTCGCCAAATGACCCGGGCGCCTACATTCGGCGCACACCCGGCACTGCGTCCCTGGGGGATGATGATAATTGCACCTGTCACATTTGGGGGTGCGGCCCCACATACTCTCTCTGGCCTGAGACACGGCCACAAAATTCCTGGTCGGCTTTAGACCTCTTCTCAAATTTTCCGGCACTCGACCGGCTCGACTCCCCAACATCCTTTCTCTTCTCGGCTCCTCTGCCCAAAACCCCAGTTCTAACCATCTCATCAGTCAAAGCGCCAGCTTTCAGAATTGCGCTTTGAATAGTAGGAGGAGCGGCTGCTGTGACCATAGCTCTAATTTGAGGCGCGAGTCCCCAAATGTACCTTTCAATCCTCTTTGATTCCGGCGTGACTAGTGCGGAACCAATCTTGCAAGCTCATGAAAACGATCAGTGTAAGCTGCATGCCCTGCCCCCACCATGGCATGATTCCAGAACTCATGCTCTAACTTCTGCATCTCGTTGAGAGGGCAGTATTCCTCGGTGATCAAGGCTTTGAACTCGTCCCATGACATCTGCATCGCAGATTCTCTTCCTCGAGCTTGAACCTGGGTGTTCCACCAGGTTAGGGCCTTACCCTGTAGTGAACAAGTGGCATACTTGATCCTTTGACTGTCGAGGCACTCACTGATATCAATCACTGCCTCCATCTTTTTCAGCCCTGGTTAGGGCTATGCCCCACCTTTCCCATCGAATTCCCTTGGTTTACAAGCCACAAACTCCTTGTACGAACATCCCCGACGAGCATTAACCACTCCAGTCTCAATACCGGCGGCAGTACCACCATTCTCGGTTCCTGGTTGCTCTCGTTTCCGGTCGGGTTTCCGTTTCCCGTCTCAGTTTCGATCCACCTTGGGCTCCATCATCGTTGCCACCATCCCCGTGAGGGTGGTGTTGTTGGAGTGCGTCGCTCACTTGGGCCACGATAGTAGGAATCAGTGCGGCCAATTGCTGAGCGATCAGGGCTGCCATGTCGGCGTTCCCTGTTCCTTGACTGTTACTGCAGGAGCATCGTTTACTCTTGGTGCTCTGCCTCTGCCTCTGCCCTTGGGGCTTCACTCCCGCCACTATTGCTGCGGGTAACTCTTCGAGGCGGCATGTTCTAATCATAGAAAAGTAACACATAAGTTTATATCAATGAAAGTGTATCCATAACACTCATCAAGTCCATGTATTCCATGTCAATATCATACTTATTGTCACCACACATCGCATGCAATTCGTGCAGTTCTCACATCATGAATTGATAATGTTCAATGATAATCCATCACAACAATTGTAAGTCCATGTATACAATCACGTTTAGTCTAGCGGAGGTTGTCTATTTCCTTCCTCTTTCGAGGTTTCAGACAAGGCCTCCTCAGGTTTAATCTCAATGTCCAAGGTCAAGCGCAATAGCATGATCTGTGAAGATCTCTTCGGGTTTAATACCCGGATCTGATAAACTAACTCGGCGCGCAGAGGGAACGGAAGATTCAATAGAAGCATCCCATAAAAGAGTGAGCACAAGGGCTCTCTCATAGGGTGGAAAGATCACATAACAAATAGATGAACAAATCAAGCAGCGAGGAACACATACACGAGATATAATATGCATACAGAGTCCTAGCATGCAAATCTACATGAAGGTTCCTAGGTTATAGTCTAGGTCAAGCGTATTGCCTAATTCTCTATAACCAATGGCTCTGATACCAATCTGTCACACCCCCGCTAAAAGCGGAAACACGGGGATGTAACGAGACCGGGATCGTCATAACACATGGTAAGCGATAGAGAGCAATATAAATAAATGATGACAAGCGTGTCATGACGACACCCGACGACAAGGGGACTTGTGTCGTGTTTAGTCAGTGTTCACGACAAATAGCCATAAGCAACATGATAAAGATACACATAATCACATAAGATGAATTGTAAATGTTAATTCCCACAACCCGGGAACAAGTTTCAAAAGATGATAATTGTTTACAAGCGTTAACATTGTTCAAAAGATTGTTTATCAAAACATGTTAAGTCCCAAAAATGCATCCTAGGGTCTCCACTAAGGCAGCACACCTAGATTCCTGGACTTGTATGATCACCTGAAAAGATATGCTTAAAACGGTCAACATAATTGTTGGTGAGCTCGCAGGTTTATGTAATAAAATGTAAGTGATGCTGTAATAAGTAAGCATGTTGGAGTACCGTGAATACAGTTATATACACAAGTAAATATCACATGACATGAGCTTTGCAACCAAACCTAGCGACGTACACAAAGAAATTGTCGGCATATATTCACCCAAGGGCCCGTTCTTGGCCACTGATGGTACCAACTAGTACCATCGAACAAGGGTGGGGGTGTCAACCCAGTAGTACTACCAATACCTAACCGTCGGTTCCCACACTGGAATTAAATAGTTGCAAAGATAGAACCACACAGCAGACCCAAGCATGTATCAAATAGTACTTGCAACACAGTATCACGTTGATTCCTTGTATGTAAAATGTATGTAAGTTGTACAGCATTGAAAATGAGTAAGCATACTTTTCCCCCAGGTTGTAAATGATTGAAATATTGTATAAGCGTAAAAAGGGGCCACGAAACTCACTTGTTAGGTGGTAAGTATGTATGATCGATGTATCCCAAATGTTGAATGCAAATAAACAGTCAAACACCTATTGACAGTTATTGTATAGCATTAATGATATGATATGATAAGCGCGTAATAATGATGGGTCGGTTCGGGTCGTATCGGCTGGGTCGCGTATAACACACACAAACTGACACGCATACTAGACCTTATGTAGATCCAAGTACAAGACATTGTTGCCATTGATGATGATGTTTGAGTAAAAGTCTCATGGTTATTAAAGGAATATTGAATAAGTGTCAATAGTTATAAGTCAATTGATCGTTGTAAAGCGTTAGTTCAATTTGTTTAAAATAGTATGTGTGCCCTTTTTCGCGTTGACTTTAATATTTGTGGCCGAACAATGGCATTATTGTTAATGTTACCTCAACATCACACGACATACTCACACCACGCACAAGGGGATCAAACTCAACAATTCAGTCGCATAACAAGGTCAGACGCACGACTCAACCTCCATTCGTACGAATCAACCCTCAATCGTGCGAATCAGCTTCATTCGTATGATTGAGCCTTCATTCGTATGACTGGCCTTCAGTCGTACCACACAACACCCAATCGCACGACTCAACCTCCATACGCACGAATCAACCTTCAATCGTGCGAATTAGCTACTTTCGTACGATTGAACCTTCATTCGTGCGATTGGACTCCAGTCGTGCGAATCACGCACATTCGCACACATTCAGTCGGTCACCTGACTCAATCGCACACAATCACTCAATCACATGACTCAATCGCATACACTCATTCGCACGCATGACTCATTCGCATACAGACACTCAGTCGCACAACTCAGTCGCACACATGCCTAGTCGCACAACTCAGTCGCGCGATTGACCCAAACGCATGATTCAATCGCACGACCCACTTAGTCGCACGGCTCAATCGCATGGTTGACCCAGTCGCCTGATCTGCAGAATTGCGACTGTGGTCGGGATGAGCAGCCCCCGAGCTGCTCTAAACACGAGTTTTACACCACAAGGACTTCCAGAAACACTCAACAAACATACACAAACATGAAACACAAGCAAAGAGACCTCACACGCACCCATACGACCTTGTGTGTTCGGGTTGAACCCGAACACCCGAAGCCCTAGTTTTGGACAGCCGTGAAAAGGCTAGAAAACGGACAACCAAAGACAACTACCTGCTAGAAAGGGGTAGTCTAAGCTGTAGACGGCGGACGGTGTCAAGACGAAGAAAACAAGACCTCTCGGGTTGGATTTGGTGCTAGAATGGTGATTTTGTGTGTAGAGGATGAAGATGAAGAAGATGGTGAATGTGAAGGCTTAGGGCTGGTAAGAGGGTATTTATACCCAACCCAAGTTTACAAAATTACAAGTTTAGTCCCTGCACTTAACCTCGAGTTTTCCCAAATTTGGTTCGGTTGAAAGACGACTTTTAGATGTTTTATTTTAATTACAAGAGTATATTAATGTTATTATGACTTAAGAAATGGTTATGTTAAAAATATTTAATATATATATAAAAATGATATATTTGACGGTTTCGAAAATGAAAGTTTTAAAAGTCTTTTAAGGTTAACATAGGATTATAACAATGCACACACACGGTAATAATGCACACATGATATCCACATAAAGAGTCAAATAGGGATGAGGAATGATCGATCAAAGAGTAGATAACGGACAATCACGTTAATTGACGGACCTTAAGGTGACGAATGTCACATGTTTATCATGGGAAAGTCCTCACACTTTCGAATTGTTAATATTGAATAGCGGGGAAACTTGGGTAGTACTACTGGGTCTGACGAGCCCCACCTGTGTGACTCGAGGTCAAACCGGGTGCAATTTGTCCTATTGAACATTTGTCACGACCTGTTGAGTCGTGACAGGAGGCAACAACGTAACACAGTCAGCTTCAATGCGAAATCACTATGAATTAATATTTATTGTTAATGGACTAGCTATCTGTTACAATGCACTACTTGTATATCTCTATTATTAAACTGTTTATGTTGAATATCAACTCTTGAACTCACCAACCATTGTGTTGACATTTTAGTATGCTATTCTCAGGTCATTAGCTTGCTTGCCTTTAGGAGCACTCCATGGTTCACTTGCATACTAAGACTCGGTCTTCAAGACATTTTATCATTTAATGGTTAATGTTTAATCTTTTGGGTTGCGCTTGTTTTGCCATAGTATACACTTTTATTTCTTTGGGTTGTTTTACAAAACGCTTCCGCACAGTTTTAAAGTTTGTACTTTGGTTGATTTTATTTTTTTTAATTATGGCATATAGAGTCGTTCTGAGTAACTATTGACTGTGATCCTGGTTTGTTCACACGCCTCGCGGTAAAAACTCCGCACGTGGATTTTGAGGGTGTGACATTAGTTGACCTAGGACCTGCACGTTGCAACGGAGATGTTAAACGGGAAAAAATAAACGTAATAACGTTGAACCATACGTGCACGTTACAGGCGTGTTAACTCTCAAAATTAAGACTGTAAATCGAAAATGTTGTAAAAGATGATAAGTATAGGAGACTAAAGTTGAAAATGAAAAATTATAGGGGTTGAATTGTAATAGATGTAAAAGTATTGGGTCTAAAACATAAAATTAAAAAAAAAAAAAAAGCTATGTACAACCTTTTATGCACATAATACAACAATCAATGCAAGCACAAATTAATAATTAGTATTATTTAAATTACATGATTTAGATCTAGACAAGGAGTGTACGATCTCCTATTGCTAGAAATCATTGGATCGCCAGTAAGGGCTTATATATATAGGGATTAATGATGGTCCCGACCGGAAGATAAAACCCTTCTCCGTCACTCCACTATTTGTATGTCTAGCTAGTATTTTGAAGATACATATTTTTGAACAAGTATATTTTAAGTTTTATTATGATTAAACGACACCAAATAAAAGTATCAGTTCCTAAAAGAAGTACTTTTTTTAACGGCAAAACTATCATACTTATAAACTAAAGCAAATTACATCATTACTTAGTATTGAACCCAAAACCTCTTTTTTAAAAGACAAAGACTCTGCCAAGTGGGCTAGCCCAACATTGGCTCCTAAAAGAAGTACTTAATAATATGATGCATGAGTGATACAGACATTGAACTTTAACATTAGTTCACCAACTTATCTAGCCAATCCCTTTGTTTCTATCGGTAGTTTCGAACAGATCATAGACGGAATTCCCGGGACCCTAAGAATTTAGGTTTTTTGTTGGGATATTAGAGATCCTATCAGTCATCTGTTGGAAATTACCAAAGGTTATCATCCAACAACAATATGTTGTCAGTGATGCTAGTTTGTGACGTAATGAATTTTAGCATGTACAACGTATAAATAACCCAAGATGTGACACATGTTTTGGGCGAGAATGTATGTATTCATTAAATTACACAAGATGCGACACATCACATATGTGTTTTGGGGTGAGAATGTATGTATACATTAAATTACAGTAGTTTACACACACTCTTGTGATGAATTGACCTAGTTATTTAATCACACACTGTGTTCATGCATACATCGAGGATAATTTGGCATCACATTTGTAATGTTATACACATCTTTGTAAATGGGTTGGCACCTTATTGTATCACGGTCAAACACATCGATTGTCAAACAATGCATTAAACTTTTTTTTAATATCATTATTTTAAAATGTATCCATTTATACATACATTCGTATATATTATAACAATGTAATACTAAATAAAATTAAATACCTGATGTTATGGTATTATTCTTTTATAACAGAATTTAAATAATAAAAATTGTTTGAGTTTAAAGGTAGATAGATAAACTATATTAAATCTGTATTAACCATTTAACCTCTAGTTATATCACCGCAACAATATCTACTCTGATCAAATTAATGTATCAAAATCCTTCCTAGGCTTTATAAAACTCCTTTACACACATATATTTATGGCCGATGCTGGGGACACCACAACTGTGTTTAGGAGAAACCAGATCTAACTGTTACGGTTAGGCCTAAACGTGAGGGTTTGAAAACCTACACGTGACGGTTTGCCCAAATTCTCACGTATGGCCTGACTTTTGACAAAAGTACACTGATAAAAAGGCACGGGTCTGAAACAAAGGGTCACGGTTTGGTCTAACCGTCACTATTATGGTACGAGGTAACTTGATGTCGATAGAAAGTTCCATGAATCCCGAGTACCTACCACCTTGAACCGTCACGGTTAGGCCAAACCGTGAAGGTTTCTCGTCCAGATTTTTCTTTAAATATACATTTCATGATTTCATGCAACCAACCATCACGAACCATCACAAAAAAAACTTCATCGTTCCAAAAACACATAACAAGTTACATTTGAAAATTTGAATCTTTATCAATTTGATCATATACTTAACACTTTCAGTGTGTGTTTATGCAGAGTTTGAACACCTATTTGATCAAAAACACACACAAACAAATCGATTTTGATCTAGTTCAAGCATGCAAGGTGGTAGCAAGTTCTATTATTGATTTCCAGTCGTTTAAAGGTTAGTTTTATCAAGTTTTTCATAGTTTTGATTCTTGATGAACCCTAATTCGCAAATTGGCGATGAAAAGGTGAAATTGATGATTGTTAGATGATAGTATGGTGTTAGCTATGTTATATGAATGTTAGATTGTATTGATTATGCAAGAAATCCATGATTTGATCATGAATTTCACAGATTGCCTTAGGAGGAAACTTTTTCTTCTTGGAACTATGTTATATGAATGTTAGATTGTATTGATTATGCAAGAAATCCATGATTTGATCATGAATTTCACACATTGCCTTAGGAGGAAACTTTTTCTTCTTGGAATTCATGTGTTGATGATTATATGATGTTAGATACATTGTTTGGATGTTGCTTTACATGAATTGTGCAAGAAAAGTCATGAAATCTAGTGATTGTTCATACCTTGCTATAAGTAGAAACTTTTATGTATGAGGTTTGGGAATTATGATGAATTGATGATGATTATCATGATTAGACGAATGATATGAACTTGATTAGGTATTAAATTGATGAATTCATGAATGAATTGGATGTTAGATTGATTTTGGGTGTTACTTTCCCAAAAGGGAAACTTTATTTCTGTAGATCATAAAATATTATGAATTGGGCATGTTCATGATGTTAGGATCATGTTAGAATGTTTATTGATGATGTTTAATGTGGGAGAATGTGTTGATTGAGTTGTATGGATGCTTGGTTGATCATTTAAAAAATTGGGTTCTTTGGTTATACATGATCATGGATTAGGTTAGGAGGTTATCGATCCCTGTTTGGGATTGTGATAACTCATTGTTATGTATGTTGGTTGTTATGAATCCTGTTGATTAATGTGATTATGATTGTTATACACGCGTGCGAATCTGAGGCCCCTACTTGGTAGGATTGGCAGAGTTTAGGATGTGAAGTCCTGAGTGGCTTCACATGGCATGTAGTGCATGATTAGACTCCATGTATGAATTATTAGTTATGAGGTATTTATATTTGTGTTGAGCATGTAGATTGTTTGAGATTCGCATGGGTTGTATGATAATCTAATGTAGTATGATGACATTGGTAGAACTTGGATTGATGATGTGATACACGTGACTAACTTGGGTTAAACGAGAATTCTATTAATATGTCACCAACGGGTCAAACGGGTCAACTAGGTTAAATGAGTCTTGTTTTCCGAAACTTTGGGTCAACGTTTATATCGAGCACCTAGGGTTGTTAAATATTTTGTGTGCATGTACTTATGTACTTGTGTGTTCTAGGTAACCTTTAAAGGGTTGTCTTTCCGTCCGTTGTTAGCTTTTGTTATCGTTCGTTTGCGCACGAGGTGAGTTCATGCCCTACACTTTTTATACACTCTCTTTGGGGGAGATAGCATACTCGTTTATAAATGCTTTATTATTATTATTATTATTATTATTATAAGTTGTGCATAGTGTAACATAGTGTATTATACCTTGAAAGTCCTCACACTTTCGGATTGTTAATAATGGTAACTAGCGGGAAATCTTGGGTAGTACTAATAGGTTTGACAAGCCCCAGCTGTTGGACTCAAGGTCAAACGAGTGCAATATTGTCCTAAAGACAAACATCGTCACGACCTGGTAAGTCGTGACGGGAGGCAACAAACGCAACACAGTCAACTTCGATCGTGAAATCACTATGTTTTATGAATATAGACTAGCTATCTATTTCAATGCACTTCTTATGTTATACAATTATTATTGTTTATGTTGAACGCAAACTCTTAAACTCACCAACCATTGTGTTGACAGTTTTAGTATGCTATTCTTAAGTCGTTAACTTGGGTTGCCAATAGGAGCACATCACGGGTCCTGCATGCATTCTAAGACTTCATATTAGAATATAATACATGGTTTTTGCTTATGAGTTTAATATTGGGTTGGCGCGTGTTTTGCCAAATTGCATTATATATACTTTGGGTTTGTCTTATTTACAAAACGTTTACGCATAGTTTTAAAGTATGGATTATGGTTGGTTTTATTTTTAATTGTGGAATATAGTGTCATTCTGAGTAACTAGTGACTGTGATCTTGGTTTGTTCACTCGCCTCGTGGTAAAACCCTGCACGTGGATTTTGAGGGTGTGACAGATTGGTATCAGAGCCATTGGTTATAGGGAACTAGTTTGCATACACACTAGTCTATAACCGCACACAGTTAGTTAGTTACTTGTTGCTTAATCTCTTACTGTATACTCATTGGCATACGCATCATGTGCACTGCAGCATGGCATCATCATCACGGGTTTTGGGTAAAAGACATGCACGTTCTGAATCCCCTCCTCTTATGCCTCATCGAGTACCCGACTGGCCGCGACATCCTTACCCTCCTAGAGAGATAGACTGGGATCAGCCGTTTGCGATACCTGCGCGTGATCCTCCGCGAGATTGGAGTTACTATCCAACCTATGTAAACCGTATGGTTCACAGGGAGCGTGTTCCGGAACCAGCCACTGCTAGAACTAGGACTAGGCCAGCGACTGCCTCTACGTCACCTACTCTCCCACCTCTTGATGTGCCTCTCAAGCAGGCTGTGGCAACATTGACTACGACACTAGAAACTGAGCGTCATCGAATCGGGGTGCTCACTGACGAAAGCTCCACTTTGAAGTATGAGATGCGCCAACTACACTTGCAAGTAGAGACGCTTCAAGAGCGGTTGTCGATGTCTATTACTCGGCATTTCACTTTGGCTGGTAATGTAATGGAGCTCTCGGGGACAAGCAGGAGCTTCACAATGTGGGTGTTGAGGGTAGGTTGACCGGACTGGAGGCACAACTTGCAGCACTGCAGACTGTGGACAATCATGGAGCAGCAAAAGATTGTGATGAAGACCCCGAGAAAGAGCCAGCAGAAGCCCCCAACGGAGGAGACAGTGATAGATCTGATCTATTGGATTGATTTACACGTTTATATGACTTAGACTGCATAGTGTTTTTTTAAAACCTATGTGGGAAGGGTTGTTTCCCACCAAACTGAAAACTTGAAATTTTAACATTGATTGGATATTTTGTGAGTTATTTGCAATTTATTTATGATAAGTTATTATTTTGGTTATAAATGTTGTGGTTGTGACAATACATTATTTCTTATTATTTACTGTACTTCAATGAGATTAATATGTTGGATGTTGCTCATTATTGTATTTGTGAATGTAAAGTGAAATATGGATGGTCGTGGTAGAGGACGTGGACGTGGTCGTGGACGTGGCGGTGGACGTGGCGCCGGTGCGGTGAACATGACTACGGTCGAGTTAGCCGCTCTGATTAATCAGCACGTACAGGCAGTACTAAACACTTAACCCACCCAATTTGGAGGTAAACAGTGACTCTAATCATCAATTACGCGAATATTCTATTAGGAGGTTAATTCTTTTGGTTTGATTAAACACTCTTACATGTTGAATACAGGACCGCCTGGATGTACATACAAGTCATTCATGGATTGTACGTCTCATACCTACAGTGGAGCTGAGGGAGCTGTAGGACTGGTAAGGTGATTTGAGAAGACCGAGCTAGTCTTCGCCAAGTGCAACTGTCCAGCGACGGACCAAGTGAAATATGCCACGGGGACGCTTGAGGGTGCAACACTCACAGGGTAGAATGCTTAGGTGCAAATGCTTGGTTAGGCGATGGCAAACACGTTGCCGTGGGACGAATTCAAAACGATGATGACAGAGGAATACTGTCCACGTAATGAAGTTCAGAAGCTGGAAGCTGAGTTCTGGCAGTTAAAGTTGTAAGGGTCTGACATCGAGGCTTACACTACGAGGTCTCATGAGTTGGCAACACTCTGTCCTAGCATGGTTGACCCGCCAAACCGGCGAATTGAGCTATACTTACGTGGTTTGGTGCCAGAGATTCAAAGTATGGTGACTGCTGCAAATCACCATACTATTCAACAGGTTATTTGACTAGCTCACAAGCTCACTGATCAAGCTGTGGAGCAAGGAAAGTTACCCAAGCGGGTGCTGTGGCAAGCGTGCCCGACAACAAACTCAAGTGGGAAAACAATGCCATCAAGGTATCATCGTCTAGTAGCCAACCTCAACAACATCAGCCCCAACAACAGCAGCAGCAAAGGAGGTTTGACAACAACCGCAACTTCAATCAATCATCTGCCCAACTCAAGGACCGAGTGGCTATACGGGAAAAAACCCCAAATGCAGCCGATGCAACTACCACCACATTAGCAGGTGTGACAGTTTTCGATGCCAGCGTTGTGGGAAGGTTGGACACGCGGCAAAGGATTGCCGTGGAGAGTTGGTGAAAAAGCCCTAGCAGCCCCAGGAAACACCAAAAGGTTGCTTCGAATGTGGAAAGAAAGGTCATTACAAGAGAAATTGCCCTTAACTAAAGAGGAATGGAAATGGCACCGGAAATAGTGGTAATAACAACAATGGTGGCAACGATGACAATAATGGTGGTAACAATGGTGGAGCTAAAGGGAGAGCCATTGTCATGGGTTCAAGTGAGGCTCTAAATGATCCTACTACTGTTACCGATAAATTTCCTGTTAATGGTCATTTTGCTTCTATAGTGTTTGACACTGGAGCCGATAGGAGTTTTATCTCTACTAAGTTTTTGTAGATGCATATGTTCCTAGTTTATGAGATTAAATGTAAAAGTCTTTCATGTCTTACACATGTGTAATGAATTGGTTCAATGAAATATAATATGTGATTGATGTTTATTCATGTTTATTTATTTCATATTATTATTGTGTTGAAGTATAATGTATATGTATGACCATATTATATAGGTTTGAGGGTGTTGTACATGATTCAGTCAATGATGATTAAGTAATGTGTTCAACATAGTCGGATGAGCATTCATGCTAATGGCCCATACTTATGGACCATACGCATGAATACATCATACGTATGGACCAGTCGCACGACTGAACCAGGAGACTGGATCAGTCGTATGATTGAGACATAAGATTGACTCAGTCGCATGACTGAACCTTCAGTCGTGCGTATGGATCAATCGCATGATTCAGTCGCACGACTGAACCATGCTAATGGTTCACTCGTACGATTGGAAACCCCTAACCTATAAATACCACTTAATTCGTGGAAAAACATAACAATTGAAAACACTTGATATTCTTACGAACCCTAGCCGTCCAGAACGTCCAAGGAAGCTAGTCCAAGTTCATAGATCATTCCTGATCGATCTCTATTCGTTCATAACGTTTAGTTTCAATCATATATTGATCGGTTAATTGTTCTCACTGATTGGATCGCCAATCAAATAGGATTCCGCACTATTTGATTTGGTATAAACGCAGAATCAGTTAGTACTCCGTATGTACACGGTCCCTAACAGTTTTGTAGTCTCTTAACTGATATGCCTTTTGCGTTGGACTCTAAGTATACCATAGAGTTAGCTGATGGTAAGCAAATTTCCGTTACTCACATCCTTAAGGGTTGCAAGATAGAACTTGCTGGTCATACCTTCGATATCGATCTTATGCCCGTTACCCTTGGAAGTTTCGACGTGGTCGTAGGCATGGATTGGCTATCTGAGAAGCAGACAGAGGTAATTTATCATGAGAAGGTCATTCGTATTCCTCTCTTAGACGGGGAAACTCTCTCCGTTAAGGGCGAGAGGAGTGGTGCTGTGATAGGTATCATATCATTCATGAAGGCGCAGAAGTGGCTACGCAACATGGCCATATTAGCCCTCGTCTTTGGCAAGCAACAAGAGGAAAAGAAGATAGAGGATATTCCGATGGTTTGTGATTTTCCAGAGGTATTTCCAGAGGATCTGCGTGGACTACCACCTCATCATCAAGTTGAGTTTCAGATAGATTTGACTCCCGGAGCTGCTCCAATTGCGCGAGCACCTTATTGGTTAGCACCGAACGAACTGCAGGAACTATCTACACAACTTCTGGAGCTATTGGATGAAGGATTTATTCGACCGAGCTCATCACCATAGGGAGCACCTGTTCTCTTTGTTAAGAAAAAGGATGGCACATTCCGAATGTGTATCAACTACAGAGAGTTCAACAAGGTTACAGTCAAGAATCGATACCCTTTGCTTCGTATAGATAACTTGTTTGATTAGCTTCAGGGATCAAGCTATTATTCAAAGATTGATCTGAGGTCTGGTTATCTGACTGGGTGTGAGAATGATATTCTCAGTTGATGTGAATTAACTAGGATCGAATATGATGATTGAGCCAATGAATATATTGCGGAATCATATAAACATAGATCATTGAATGCTTGAAATACTCATAAATGCTTTTGTATTAATGGTGGTGAAAACTTACAATGAATGCTAGGGTTTAGCAATAAACAGTAACAAGACACCTCTGAAACATAAGACTATAAAAAATATTCTAATTGTCAAGTCTAGTCATACACAAAAGTGGGGGTTTCTATTCTATTTATAGGCTGACAAGATGCCTTTACAAAATGACTAAACTACCCCTGTACTATACATCAGGAAACTAGTCTAAGTCTTCATCAGCATTTTCTTTAGTTCATCCGTATTAACTAATGCGGATGTGTTAAACTTCATCATCATTCTTTGTCTTCTATCGTATTGGTGTTTGTTTATCAGCATTGAGAAATGCGGATGAACAAACACTTGGCGCATTTGTTGCTGAGCATCCGCATTAGTAAATGCGGATGTACATTTACTTGACAACATTTGTTCGGCTGTCCGCATTTGTTAATGCGGAAGAACAAATACTCGTCAATATTTGTTCTATGGTCATCCGTATATACAAATGCGGATAGCCGACACTTGTCTTCTTTTTTGATGCAAATTCTTCATCCGCATTGGTTCTTGGACTTAGGGAGATTTCTAGCAAAACAACCATCAACCACCACTTAAATTGGCATGTATGATCCTTTCAAGGTCCAACATTATCATCAAAGGAGAGTTCAAGAGGAAGACATCTCGAAGACCGCATTTTGTACTCGTTATGGTCATTATGAATTCTTGGTCATGCCTTTTGGGTTGACTAATGCACTAGCAGTGTTCATGGATCTCGTGAATCGTGTGTGCAAACCCTACCTCGATCAGTTTGTTATCGTGTTTATTGACGACATCTTGATCTATTCAAAGACCAAGGAAGAACACGAGGAGTACTTACGTTTAATCTTGGAACTACTTAGAAAGGAACAATTGTACGCCAAGTTTCCTACGTGTGATTTCTGGATTCGTGAGGTGCAATTCTTGGGTCACATTGTTAACGACAAGGGAATACATGTGGATCATGCAAAGATTGATGCTATAAAGAACTGGTCGGTACCCAAGACGCCTAGTGAGCTAAGGCAATTTCTTGGCCTGGTAGGATACTATCAATGTTTCATTGAGGGATTTTCTAAAATCGCTCAACCTCTCACAGCCTTGACCCATAAAGGAACAACTTATAAATGGGGTGAGAGTCAAGAAGCTGTTTTTCAGTTGTTAAAACAAAAATTCTGTAGCGCGCCGATATTAGCATTACCAAAAGGAAGTGATGATTTTGTGGTTTACTGTGATGCTTCCATCCAAGGACTTGGTTGTGTCCTATTACAACGTGACAAGGTAATAGCCTATGCTTCATGACAACTGAAGGTGCATGAGAAGAATTACACTACTCATGACTTGGAGTTAGGTGCAGTGGTATTTGCCCTGAAGATCTAGAGACATTACTTGTACGGTACCAAATGCACTATTTACACTGATCACAAGAGTCTTCATCATATCTTTGAGCAAAAAGAGCTGAACATGAGGCAGCAATGCTGGGTGGAATTGCTAAATGATTACGATTATGCTATCAAATATCACCCAGGTAAGGCGAATGTAGTTGCCGATGCCTTGAGTAGAAAGGAGACCTCTAAGCCCCGACGAGTGCGTGCTCTACAACTGATGATAAGCACTCACTTGCCTGATCAAATCAAGGAAGCTCATACGGAATCTTTGAAAGCAGAAAACATTGTTTCTGAATCTTTACGTGGGATGGACAAACAGTTGGAAGTCAAATCCGATGGAATCCGGTATTCATGGATAGACTTTGGGTACCTTTGTATGGGAATGTGAGGGACTTAGTTATGAGTGAAGCACATAAGTCTAAGTATTCTATATACCCTGGTAGCGACAAAATTTGTCCTGACTTGAAGGCGCACTATTGGTGGCCTAATATGAAGGTAGACGTAGCTACGTAGGTGAGCAAGTGTTTGACATGTTCTAAGGTTATAGTGGAATATCAGAAGCCATCTGGGTTATTACAACAACCTGAAATCCCCTTGTGGAAGTGGGAACAGATTTCTATGGACTTCATTAATAAATTGCCCAAAACTCCTAGTGGTTGTGACACGATATAGGTGATTGTGGATCGAATGACTAAGTCAGCTCACTTCTTGGCGATCAAGGAAACTGATAAAATGGACAAGATAACCCGAATTTACCTGAAGGAGGTAGTTTCAAGACATGGCGTGTCGATCTCGATTATTTCTAATCGTGATGCTCGTTTTACGTCTCATTTCTGGCAGTTGTTAAAGAAATCTTTGGGTACGTGTCTAGATATGAGCACTGCCTATCATCCGCAGGCCGATGGGCAAAGCTATATTACGAGCTTGCGTGATTGATTTTGGAAACAATTGGGAAGTTCATCTACCGTTGGTCGAGTTTTCGTAAAACAATAGTTATCATACTAGCATCAAGGCAACACCATTTGAAGCGTTGTATGGGCGAAAGTATAGATCACCATTTTGTTGGGCGGAAGTTGGTGATAGTCAGTTGACTGGCCCCGAATTGGTGCACGAGACTACCGAGAAGATCATGCAGATACGGAACCGAATGGCTGCAGCGCGGAACGGACAAAAGTGTTATGCAGACAAGCGATAGAAACCTTTGGAGTTTCAGGTCGGTGACAAAGTTTTGCTAAAGGTCTCACCGTGGAAAGGTGTGATTCGATTTGGCAAAAGAGGCAAGCTTAATCCGAGATACGTTGGACCATTTGAGATTCTGGAAAGAATAGGTTTAGTGGCGTATCGATAAGACCTGCCTGAGTCGCTAAGTGGCGTTCACAATGTATCTCACGTCTCAAATCTAGAAAAGTGTTTATCTGATAAGCCTTTGGTTGTACCACTCGAGGAAGTACAAATGGATGAGCAATTGCATTTTGTTGAAAAGCCGGTTGAAGTAATGGATCGTGAGGTCAAAGTTCGTTGGAACTCAAGACGTGGACCGAAATTCATGTGGGAACGCGAGGATCAGATGAAGCTTAAGTATCCTCATTTGTTCGAAACGACGACGACAGCCGGGGAAGGTACAGATTAAATTACGGGACAAAATTTATTTCAACATGGGGATGATGTGACAACTCACTCGATTTCGTTATGCCAATGCAGTAAACCAAGGATGTAACACAACCATGTAACGCAATTTTCGGGGCAAAAATTCTTTCAACATGGGGATAATGTGACATCCGGTAATTTTCCGTTACCAAACTTTGTTAGTTCCGTTAGGTCTTGCATACACGTGTCGTGAGCACACACTAGTTGTCGTTGAACGTTAGGTGACTTAATAACAATTATCTATGATAATCAGATTATAATTTAATTAATAATGTTGATTATTAGTTCATGGTTATGTGATTTATGGATTTTAAACATTATTTGTGAATTTTACGTGATAACATGACTACATGTAATATATATATTTCATGTGTTTTATGACTTACTGAAAATGCATATGATTGTTATTATTGATTAATAATGTTTATATTTTGTAGTTAAAATCTTTTAAAAAGTGTTAAAAAGATTAGTTTTTATAAAATATAAACAATGGGGTTTAAATTGTAATTACCATATAACTAAATATTACCAAAATTAAACCCAACCCTAGCCCCAAACCCCTATTGGGGTCGTGAACCATCCCAAGCACCCCGTTCTTTGCGATTTTGATAAAAAACACACACAAACAAATTTTTCATAGTTTTTATTCTTGAAGAACCCTAATTCGCAAATTGGTGATGAAAAGGTGAAATTGATGATTGTTAGATGATAATATGATGTTAGCTATGTTATATGAACGTTAGATTGTATTGATTATGCAAGAAATCCATTATATGATCATGAATTTCACACATTGCCTTAAGAAGAAACTTTTTCTTCTTGGAATTCATGTTTTGATCATTATATGATGTTAGATACATTGTTTGGATGTTGGTTTACATGAATTGTGCAAGAAGAGTCATGAAATCTAGTGATTGTTCATACCTTGCTATAAGTAGAAACTTTTATGTATGAGGTTTGGGAATTATGATGAATTGATGATGATTATCATGATTAAATGAATGATATGAACTTGATTAGGTATTAAGTTGATGAATTCATGAATGAATTGGATGTTAGATTGATTTTGGGTGTTACTTTCCCAAAAGGGAAACTTTATTTTTGTAGATCATTAGATATTATGAATTGGGTATGTTCATGATGTTAGGATCATGTTAGAATGTTTATTGATGATGTCTAATGTGGGAGAATGTATTGATGGAGTTGTATGGATGCTTGGTTGATCATTTAGAAAATTGGGTTCTATTGTTATACATGATCATGGATTAGGTTAGGAGGTTATCGAACCATGTTTGGGATTGTGATAACTCATTGTTGTGTATGTTGGTTGTTATGAATCCTATTGATTATATTGATTGTGATTGTTGATTTGTATACACGCATCGAATCTGAAGGCCCCTGGACAGGGTTAGTAGGATTGCAAGTGAGAATGTGAAGTCGTGAGTGGCTTCACATGGCATGTAGTGCATGATTATACTCCATGTATGAATTATTAGTTGTGATGTATTTATATTGTTGAGCATGTTGATTGTTTGAGATTCGCATGAGTTGTATTATATTCTAATGTAGTATGATGATATTGGTAGAACTTGGGTTGATGATGTGATACACGTGACTAACTTGTATGATATTCATGTATGATAAATCGATATGCTTGGTTAAACGAGAATTCTATTAATATGTCACCAACGGGTCGAACGAGTCAACTAGGTTAAATGAGTCTTGTTTTCCAAAACTTTGGGTCAACGTGAATATTGAGCACCTAGGGTTGTTAAGTTTTCTGTGTACACGTACTTATGTACTTGTGTGTTCTAGATAACCTTTGAAGGGTTGTCTTTCCGTCCGTTGTTAGCTTTTGTTATCGTTCGTTTGCGCACCAGGTGAGTTCACGCCCCACACTTTTTATACACTCTCTTTTGGGAGTGATAGCATACTCGTTTATAAACGCTTTATTATTATTATTATAAGTTGTGTATAGCGTAACATAGTGTGTTATACCTTGAAAGTCCTCACACTTTCGGATCGTTAATATTGGTAACTAGCGGGAAATTTTGGGTAGTACTACTGGGTTTGACAAGCCCCACCTGTGCGACTCGAGGTCAAATGGGTGCAATATTGTCCTAAACACAAACATCGTCACGACCTGGTAAGTCGTGACGGGAGGCAACAAATGCAACACTGTCAGCTTTGATCGCGAAGTCACTATGGTTATTACTTATGAATATAGACTAGCTATCTATTTCAATGCACTTCTTATGTTATACAATTATTATTGTTTATGTTAAACGCAAACTCTTGAACTCACCAACCATTGTTTTGACACTTTTAGTATGCTATTCTCAGGTCGTTAACTCGGGTTGCCAATAGGAGCACATCACGGGTCCTGCATGCATTCTAAGACTTCATATTAGAATATAATATATGGTTTATGCTTATGAGTTTAAATATTGGGTTGACGCGTGTTTTGCCAAATTGCATTATATATACTTTGCGCATAGTTTTAAAGTTTGGATTATGGTTGGTTTTATTTTAATTGTGGCATATAGTGTCGTTCTGAGTAACTAGTGACTGAGATCCTAGTTTGTTCACTTGCCTCGCTGTAAAACACCGCACGTGGATTTTGAGAGTGCATCATGTATGAACCAACGTGTTATGTAATTGCATATAATGTTTATGAAAATTTCTATATCGGTTTTTATATACAAAGTCGTAATGTCACAAAAACACAAACTCGTAATATGATAAGATAAAAAACACAACCGATATTTATGAGAATGTCAATATTTGTTTTTATGGTTTTCGACAAGGCTAAGCGATGATGATCAAACCGAAAAAATACTCATAATATGTTAAAATAAAAATAAAGACAAAACACAAACTAGTATGTCATAATTAGGTTCAACCGTGTGATAAAATAAAATAAACACAAGCTAGTATGATTAAAAAAATTAAATATCATACCAAATATGTCACGGTTTGCCCAAACCATGACATATACCCCACCACAAAAAACCTAAAACCCAACTCTAAATAAAACACACTCCCACTCCAAAAAATACACCCCACTCCCGATAATTAACCCAATCCCAAGGTGCAGAACATTCTCTGAACCCTAACCGTCACAATTAGGCACAATTGTCACGGTCAGTGTCTAAACCTGACCTAACGGTCACGGTTAGAGCAACATGACGTTTAGGTCCGGTTTTCTCCAAATTCCCAACGGTGAGCCTAAAATTTTCGATATTTATATGTATGAGTGATGTATTTATGTATATGCATGTAATTACGAAGGATATATATAGTAAAAATGATTTTTTTCAAAAGAACAAGAAAGCTTTAAGATAGTAACATATACCGATGGGTATGCACGTTCTTTTTAACAATATTTGTAAAGCTAGACACTACAAGGAACAACAACTATAGAGGCAACAATAATCATCGCTATTGCATACAAAAGTCATCCCTATAGCCATTAGCAACAACTATTGGTCGCTAATGATCATCCATATACATTCGTCGCTAAAGCTCAGCCATGTCGTTGCAAAATGGACTGTCGTTGTACTACACACACGTAGCGACGACTTGTCACTTCTATAAGATTGTCGGTAAAAAAATTAGAGAATAAAATTTAGGAAAGAAAATATAATATTAAATGAATTCAGCACTATAGAAAGGACCTGTCGTCACTATAGATTCTCGTTATTCTTTAAAATTTAAACTATAAAAACGACTAGTCGTCGCTATAAAGATTTAAAATAAATAGGTCAGAGCTATAGAGGCGACTTGTCGTTAATATAGAGTCTATTTATTTATATTGTTTTTTTTATTGTTTTAAACTTTTCCAGGTTTATAATAAACCCAATCCCAATTGTTTAACCAGCTCAAGTTTAGTAACATTAAAGTTTCGTAACAATCTAATATAAACGTCGATTACATAAATGTCAAAATATATTAGAGTTATTCAAACATGCCATACATTTAAGATAATGTTTATCATATCAAACAAAAACAAACAACTTAATCATTTGAATTATCTTCTCCTCCCTCTTCTTCATTTAGTTGGCGTGATGATGTGTCGTTTTTTGACATCGATAGGAGTTGATTTAATTGTTCTTGATTTTGTTCATTTATTTGTAGTTGTAGTTGTCATCATTTATTTGATTGTCGAAGTTGTTCTTGCATTTTAGTATAGTGTGGCGGGGATGCGTACGTACTAGGAGTTACATAAGGGGTAACACTTTTCAATGTCCCACCAACGCCCCGTACATGTCCACGCCTACGTTCTAAAAAACGTGAAAGAGCCTCAACCTCATTAAGCGTGTCTCATCCCTAGGCGATGTAACGCATCGAAAATTCTAAGGAAAAGAAGGAAGAAGAAGTTCTCGCGCGAAGGGGACTTCTCGCACGAATGCTGCTACTATTAGAGAGAAAATCATGAAGTAGAGAGAGAAAGTGAAGATTTGAAGTGGGTAAGGTATGTAACTCATATAGTAACTCATGTTATGTACTAAGAATGGATTATTGTTGAATAAAATGCATGAATGTGTAGGGTTTGTTTGGAAATGCTCTTGGGAAGGTCGGTTTTGGTGTTAGAAGAATCTTCAAGGTGAGCTTCTAGCCCCTTTTTATGCAAGTTTTTACATTTTGGGGCTATTATGCATACTAAAATGCTTGTTTATGCTTGTGATGGTGTCTTTTATGATGTTGAGCATGTTAGAAGAGCCTTAGACGCGATAAGTTGAGTTTAGGTGGGAATTCGTAAGTTTTCACGCTAGTAGGTGGATGGTACTGAAAGGGATTTCAAATCTGATAAGTTCTCGTGCGATATGTATGTTCTCGCACGAATGGAAGAACTTGTTGTGCAAGGGTTTGAAATAATTGAGGTTCCCGCATGAAAAGAGGATTTCGTGCGAGATGATGTTCTCGCACGAGTTGTTGTGTTATGTGTTATGTTATCTTTTCATGTTTTAATCGTTTTCAAAATGATTATGTTTTACGATATGACTTTACTTGGTATGTTATGTATTATTATAAGTAAAGTATTATGTAATGATAGTGGGACGTAATGAATGAATGAAAGTTTTACAAGCAAAATGAATGGAGGTTTAAAACTCATTGAGGGGTTGTTAGGTTAACTGCGTGCGGTTCAGCTAACCCATGAGGATGCATACAGGGGTCTAATCCTTGAGATTGACCAAACGATATGAGATCCTTGTCGTACTTTAGTCAGCTTCGTGCACAATGTATGGGGGTTTATTTATAAGCCTCGACATAGTACTAGCTTCGTGCACAATGTTGGGGTTTAGCATATGGCATCGATCCATTACAATGAAAGATAATGATGAAAGTACGATACATATGAAATGATGAAAGAACAAAAGGATGAACGATGATAAAAGATAATAAATGAATATTATCAAGATGTATGTATAATGTATGTTCACGTACGAAAAAGTAAATATTTAAAAAAAGTAAAGTACTTTTATTATAAAAACGAGAACTCACTAAGCGTCGCTGACTTTGTATGCATAATAGTTGGCAGGTAACTGATGATGCTGAGGTGGTACAAGCATGGACATGGAAGCTACTATGATAGTTTAAGGCTGGCATCCGTATTTTTGGGAATGATATTGTATTAATACATTTTTTAAGTGTAAAGGAAATGACATGATGTTTTGACACAAGTATAGATTTAAATGGAAAGTTATGTTTTCCGCTGCAAATGTTATGTTTTTAAATGTTTTACGTTATGTATGTCCAACTGTGAGCGTCCTGAGAACATGGTCTTACAAGTTGGTATCAGAGCTAAAGTTTAAGAAAATTGGATAAAACTATTTTCAAAACCAGAACTTAAACTGAGAATGGGAAAAAAGGAAAATGGATGCTAGTCTGAGTAGCTACATGCTTGCATGCAAATGTTTTATGTAAAGTAATGGAAATGGACGTATGTGCGTGTGTTACGTGGATTATGTGCTCTTAGTAGATTTAGACAGTAATATAATCAGGATAGGAAATGCTTAGAGGATGAATAGTAAAGTAAGTGGCTAATCAGAACCGACAACTTAATTAGGGACTTACTATATTTCACATAATCTAAGTTATTACCTTGAATGATCGTTTTGGGGTTTGGATCTTATAGTATTTAGGAGATAGCTGGTGCAAGGTCTTTAAAAGCTTCTCGAGGTAGAGGTCATAGGGGATGCGGTGCTGGGCCACATGTCACTAGAAGCATAGCTAAGATTGTTGAAATGGCTTATGAGGAGCCTGAGCTTCATGATCATGAAGGTGGGGATGAGAGTGAAAATTTGAAGGACTCAAGGAAGGAGGCTATAGTTGATGAGGTTCATCAAGTCATGTAGAGGATTCTGCCATCTGTGGTGACTGAGGTTATTAGAGCTGTAAGGAAAGATGCACTTTTAGATGTTTTTAAGGAAATATGCACTTTTAGTGACGATGAAATAGATTTTAAGGGAAATAAAAGTTGTAATGAAAAATATTCGTGTAACTCATTATCAATTATCATTGAACTTTTAGATGTATTTATTTATACAAATGTTTGCTCAAAATTGTCTAACAAACAAAAGAAACTGAAATTAAAAACAAATTTTAAGGACAATGAAATAAAAGGTGTCACTACATCAGTAACTGACTTGAACACTAATTTCAAGAACAGATTTGTTTCAAAAGACAATATTGATAAGAAAGATCATAATTTTAAGAAACTAATGCTAATTTCTTTAAAAATGAGTCTGCTATTACTCGTAACTCGATGAAACAAGATGTTTGAAGATCAGGTATCAAAGACACAGGTCCCATTGCAGTACCTTCGAATCAAAAGGTTAAAGCAATAGTTCATGCCTCATTAGCTTCAGATATGAATAAAAAAATTATGAAAGATACCTCAATTCTTTCGGATTCATCTAAAACAATTCTTAATGAAAGAGAGAAAAGAGATGTCAGGATCAGTGATCACAAGTCAATGGATTAGAGTGTAACGCAGCGGAATAAGATCAAGAATTAGACAAATCGTAGCAAGAATTGATATTCGTATGCATTAAAACAAATACGGATATAACGAGAGAATATATTTCTATGACAAGGAATGTTTCAATTATAACAAATATTTCTGCTCAATCATTCACATATTACAATAAGGTTGACACTCCTTATATAGAGTGCAATCACTGCTGTATCACGGGATAGTGACAACTGGCAGATCTATAACAAAATAACTAACACTTAACAAACTACTGAAATGTTCACAACTACTGAGAACATATCAGAGAGTGCTAAGTACAAAATATAAAACTACTTGAAACTAAACTACTGAAACTACAACGACTGAAGAACAAGCTCTTCAGTCGTTTTACAAAACTACTGAGAACATAAAACATAAAACTACTGAAAGTAAACCGTCACAAAATACTGAAGAAGTCCTCTTCAGCTGTTATGAAAACGTCTGATACTTGGTCTTCAGCCCCTTGTGTCTTCAGACTTTGTCTTCAGCACTTGTGTCTTCAGACTTTGTCTTCAGCACTTGTCTTCAGACTTTGTCTTCAGCACTTGTCTTCAGACTTTGTCTTCAACACTTGTCTTCAGACTTGTCTTCAGCACTTGTCTTCAGACTTTGTCTTCAGCACTTGTCTTTAGACTTTGTAATCAGTTGTTGTCTTCAGCTGTTGTGGACTTCAGCGGTTGTTGTGACGTCTGTGGGACTTAAAGGTTTTTCTGATCCGGCTCATTGGTCTTTTGGTCACAAAACTCCCCCTGAACCAATGCAGTCAAAACCTTTAACTTTATTGAGGTCCCACTTATTGTTGGCAGAATGGTTGGTCTTTTTTCCTTCTTGATCAGTTGAGAAGATGACCCATATAAGCACTGGCCTGGAAATGAGTCTCTGATGATTTGGTTGGCAATGTATGGATGGGAGCTCTGTATTGGGGAATTGGACACTGAGCTGTTTCCCCCATCCATGAGACTCACTTCCCATGTATAAGCCTGTAGGATTCTCTAGTGTATGCTCTGAGAAACATAATTTGTTCTTCCATGGTAAGATTTTCAGCTTCTCAAACAATCCTTCACGCCCATACAGCTCTGAAATGTACTTAGCCTGTTTGCCATTTTTGAGCTCAACTGTTGTAATCTGTCTGTATGCAAACTCATCTGGGTGAGTACCTTCAAGTAACAGACTGAGCTCATTTTGTTTGAAGTTCTCAAGCCTCTTGTAGACTAACCCCTTTTTAATTACTCTATTCTCTAACATCTTTTGGGGTGGCTGTTTAGTCTCATAGGCCCTCTTGAAATCTTCTACAATTTCCCAGGTGGGTGATACTACTAGGACCACTGTGATCTCTTCATCTACGATCCTTTTTACTTGGCCCTTGTATCTCGCAGGAATGTCTTTCTTCACAATTCTGTGAGCCACCCTAGGATCAGGCCATATTCTCACCTTTTCCTTTTGATATTGAAATGTGTTAGCAAGGGTGTACAATCTCAGAGCTTCTTTCTTCATACTGATTATTGATGAAGAAGCAGCATAAGTTTTGTCTATGCTTTTCAGCATCTCATCATCATGAAGCCTTTGCTGCTGTTCTTCTTCTATCTTTACTCTCACAGTTTCCATCTGTGAGGTGGGAGTGATGGGCATAGATTTGGCTTTAGGCAAAGTTAGGACTGCGGAAAGAGGGCAGCCTATCTTCTTCTCATCATCCTCTTCTTCTTCTTCTTCTAGCCTCAACATCCTTCTCTTCTTCTTCTTGGGTGCATCATCGGCTGTTGGTTTTGAGGGTAAAGGAGTTGGTTTAATGGGTTGTGGTAGTGGTGATTTTGAAGTGGGAAGTTTTGCAGGTTGTTCTAGCATTCTTTTAGTGAGTGAGGCTTTTGAGTGTTTTGCTAGTTCCTTTCTGTTCCCAGCACCTGCCTCATTTAGTGCTTCAATCACCAATCCCTTAGTGTATGCTTCAGACGTACAGATCTTGGTGGTTATTGCCAAGATACTGTCCCTGGTCCATGACTTAATCTCGATCAATGATCTCCCAAGGTACTTTGCAATGAATCTGATCATGATCTCTAGTCTTTCTCTTTCTAATGCATCATAACTTGCCCATCTTGAGTTAATTCTTCAACTTCAAGTCTCCTAATCTCTGAGTCAAGCTGTGCAGTATCGAACCCTTGTCTATACAGTTGATCAATAATGGAGTCCATTGATTTACTATGTGTAGCATCCGCCATTTTGATCATCTCATCGAGTTGGAGTTCTTTTTCTTTTCCTTCAACCTCCTCCTTCTTATATGTGATATGAAAAGTTCTTATGACTTTCACCCACTTGATCAATGTCGGCTCCCTTCACAAACTCCTCTTCCTTCTCAGTCTCTTCACAACTCCTCTTCCTTCTCAGTCCTCCTTTTCTTTCAGTATGCTCTTCCTCTTTGCTTTCACTGACTGACTCTCCCCTTTTTGGTTGCATTGGTTGCAAGGGTTTGAGTAGCAGAAAGCCTTGTGCTCACAGTCTCCTCCACCAGGGGTTGTATGATTGAGGGAAGCCTCTCATCCATGGTTTTGATCACAATGTCTGTGATCATTGGGGTGATGAGAGGTAGGGATTGCTGAAAGATAGCAGCTGTTTGCTCAGAGGGGTTCTGTCCCTGAGAAGCAGTGCCAGAAATAGAGGCTGGTGGGTTGGAAGTTTTGAGTGGCTGAGTGTGTGGGAGACCTTCAGGTGAAGGTGCCATCTGTGGGTTTATGTTGGTGGCAGATGGACTTGCTTCTTGAGAGAATTGGTCAAGTAGTCTTTGTAGTCTACGGACTTCTTCCTCAAGAATTGTGTTCTGGGCCAGAACATCATAAAAGAAGCCCAGGTCATCATCAGCAGATGCTGAATCACCTGACCTCCTGCTTGTAGCAGGATGTACATGCACTGGGTGTAGACCAGTTTTAGCATGTGCCCCTTTTTCTTGGAACTGGGGACTTCCAGCCTCAGGACGATGTCCTTCATCAGCTGTTGCCTCTGGTGAGGTCTTAGCAATGTTACCAGCCTCAGTCTGATCATGTGCTGATTCAGAAGAGGTGGCAGCCTCACCAGATATTCTGATCTCCATATCCACACCAGGAGACAGAACATTTAAACCCCGGTGCTGTGGGTTGTCAGAAGCATGTTGATCCTCTTCCTCAATGGCTGTGGTGTCCCCTTTGTTGGTGTTTGGTGGGGGAGGAGAGGCATGCAGCTGAGTCAGCACGTTTGCAATTATAATGGTTGGACTTTGGGGGGCATTTCATGGGGAGATGGGGTAAAAGCAGTATGCACCTGGGGAGAATGGTGCTCTTCAATGGCAATCTCCTCAAATGAGGAAGATTCCAGATTAGTGGGTACCCCTTCTTTGGTTGCTGCAGGCTCCTTTTGAGAGGAATCCTGAGCGGCTGTGGCTGGTAGAGTCTCTGATACTGCTGGGGGGTTTACACCAGCAAGTATATCCTGCTTGGTGGTACAGGAGCATCTTCAGGGGACTCATCTCCCTGAATAGCTGTTTTGGGGCGTTTGGTTTTTGGTTTGGTGGGGACTCTGGATCTGGTGGTGGTGGCTGTGGGTTCCAGCTGCGTGGGTTTGCGCAGCTTGGCAGCCATTTTAGTGATTGGTCAGAGTTGTGCCGGGAGTATACTTCAGGCAATACAGCCATAGCAGGGACTCCCAGGCCAACAAGTCCCTCAGCTTGAAGCTGGTTTTCAATTATGGCCATTATGAACCGAGGATATAATATCCAACGGTTAGCAAGTTGTTTTTGGGCCATATCCTTGAGCTCTAAAAATAGTATTTCAGAAAAATTTAAAGGTTGTTGCTCAAGGATGGAGTACATTACCTGTTGCCACCTTGTGGACATTTGATCCCATGATGAAGTCTTGGGGGCAAGGCAGACATTTACCATATGAAAGATGAGACGTTCGGCATCCTGGAAATGTTTCTTCAATATGGTAGATGCACTCAGGTTACCTTGGTATCCATGGTGGGCAAATGATAGCTGTTGTGCCCTTTGGATAACCAGTTGGGAAAGTGGCATCATCCAGATTGAGGGTTTGGCGAAGAGTGTCTGGAGTAATGACCACTTTTGACGATGACAAACGATTGAAGAGACTCTGTGTCATTCTCCTCAGAGACAAGAGTGACGTTTGTCCAGAATTGGTTAAGAGATTCGGCATATATGGTGGGATTTAACAGAAAAGCCGTTTGGTAAGGTGACTGAACCATTAAATCAATGGCGTTGTGAAACTTGGTCCAGTATGGCGATTTTGTGAGATGTGCGACACAGTTGTGTCGTGGTTTTAGTTGCATGGTCGCCATTGATGAAGAGAGGTTACAGAGTTTTTGAACGTTAGGTTTGAGAAGAGAGGAGAGAAAAACTCTGAAGGTGGGATAAGGTATTTAAAGGGTAGGGTTAGAAACGACTGAAGGTTTTGGTGTTAGTCATCATTTGTTGAAACTACTGATGACGTGGTATTAACTTTCAGAGGTTTGAAATGACTGACCGTATTGGTGTGATCAGCAGTTGTTATAAAACAACTGAAGACTTGGTTTTAACCGCAGACGTTGAAACAGCTGAAGTCTCTGATTTAGTCATCAGTAGTTATAAAACTACTGAAGACAGTTTTGACTTCAGGTGGTGAAACAACTGAGGACATGGTGTTTGTCATCAGTAGTTGTGAAACTACTGAAGACAGTGGTTTTGTCATCAGTTGTTGTAAACAGCTGAAGACTTGGTGTTAGTCTTCAGTAGTTGTAAACTACTGAAGACATAGGTTTGGCTTCAGTTGTTTAGAAACAGCAGTTGTAGAAACAACTGAAGAGAAATTACTCATCAGCTGTTTTCGTCAATTCATAGCTTTTCAGCTGTTTCGTCAATTCATAGCTTTTCAGCTGTTTCAGTCTGACCTCCACACTTACTTATCAGACTTAAATCTGAGTTTCAGAGGTTTCATTGGTCATCAGTACTTATCTGCATTTCTGACATCAGTAGTTGTAGCTACATCAGCTGTTGTGATTTCATCAGCTGTTGTAACTACATCAGCTGTTTTAACAAATAAAGTACTTCAGTACTTGTGAGGCATGTAGCCTTCAGTAGTTATAAAAACTACTGAGGGTAAAGGAACTCATCAGTACTTATATGTGACATGGTTACCAATGATCATCAGTACTTATTACTGAGATCATCAGTAGTTGTCACTTATTCTAGCTGCAGCATACCAAGCCTTAACACCAGGTTGTGGAAAGTTGAACTATCCAAAGGCTTAGTAAAAATGTCTGCAAGCTCATCAGCACTAGGAACAAATTTTGGATCAATCAGACCTTTTTCAAAACAATCTCTAATAAAATGGTGTCTGATTTCAATATGTTTAGTCCTAGAGTGCTGGACAGGATTCTTGACAATACAAAGAGCTGAAGAGCTGTCCATTAACAATGGAGTCTTAGTCTCTGTTATGCCATAATCCAATAATTGGTTTTGAAGCCAGAGTACCTGAGATGTACAGCTTGCAGCAGCAATGTACTCGGCTTCAGCAGTTGATGTAGCAACTGATTTGTTTCTTACTCTGCCAAGAAATCAAACAGTTGCCTAGGAATTGACATCCACCAGAAGTTGATTTCCTGGTCAACTTACACCCTGCATAGTCACTGTCAGAAAAGGCAACTAATTTTACCAGAATGTCTAGTAGAATACCATAAACCTAGAGATGGAGTGCCTTGCAGATATCTAAAGATCCTCTTGACTGCAATCAAATGAGACTCCTTAGGTGCAGCCTGAAATCTAGCACAAACACATGTAGCAAACATAATATCTGGTCTAGAAGCTGTTAAATACATCAAGGACCCAATCATACATCTGTAAAGTGTTTCATCAACCACTTTACCTTTCTGATCTGTATCCAGTTGTGTGGGTGTTGCACATGGGAGTAGAACAGGGCTTACAGTTTTGTAAATCAACTTTTCCAAAAGATCTTTTGTGTATTTGGACTGATGAATGAAAATTCCATCAGCCTTTTGTTTGATTTGCAAACCCAGAAAGAACTGTAATTCTCCCATGGCACTCATTTCAAACTTCTGTTGCATCAACTTTGTAAAGGCATCACACAACTGTGGATCAGAGGATGCAAAAATAATATCATCTACATAAATTTGAACAAGTAGATTATGCTGCCCAGCTTTCTTAATGAATAAAGTCTTATCTATGGAGCCTCTAGTGAAATTATTTTCCAGAAGAAAGTTTGATAATGTCTCATACCAGGCTCTAGGAGCTTGTTCAACCCATAAAGAGCCTTATCAAGCTTATACACCCAATTAGGATGTTTATTGTCCTCAAAACCTGGTGGTTGACATACATAAACCTCTTCTTTAATTTTCCCATACAAAAATGCACTTTTGACATCCATTTGAAAAACTTTAAGATTTTGATAAGCAGCATAAGCTAAAAACAATCGAATTGCTTCCAGTCTGGCTACAGGGGCAAAGGTTTCATCATAATCAATACCTTCTTCTTGTGCAAACCCCTGAACAACCAGTCTGGCCTTGTTCTTAACAATAAGCCCATTTTCATCAGTTTTGTTCCTAAACACCCATTTAGTGCCTATTGCACACTTACCTGGAGGTAGAGGAACCAGTTCCCACACTTGCTGTTTCTTGAACTGAAGAAGCTCAAGCTGCATGGCATCAACCCATCCATTGTCCTTTAAAGCAATGTGATAATTCTTTGGCTCTTGCTGACTGATGAAGAGAGCATAGAAGCAGAAATTTGACAATTGACTTCTTGTTGATACGCCAGCAGTGATATCACCAATGATTTGAGACATAGGGTGATTCTTCAGATCTTGGTACACAATGAGATCAGTGCAAGTGTTTGTAGCAGGCTCAGCAGCAACAGATGGTGATGGTGAAGCATTTCCTTGAAACCAATCAGTAGATGGTAATTCAAAGGAAGTTGAAGTTGTAGAAATCTCATCAGCATTTGTTGTGGATTGTGCTACTGGAGCTACAGGAACATCAGGTCTAGCTGAATCAGGCAGTTGATCACTAAACTTGAAGAGGTGAGTACTGCTATCATCATCATCAGCAGCACCAGCAGTACCACCAGGTGGTGAACTGTTGACAGGAGCAACAGCAGGAGTTTGATAAGGAACATATTGCAGTATGTCCAAATCAAATATCTCCACAGGGCTTTGTGGAATCTTGTCCTTTGGAGATTCATTAAACTTAACATGTAGAGTCTCTTCAACCATCTTTGTTCTACAGTTGAAGACTCTGTATGCTTTGCAAGTTGATGAATAACCAACAAAGTACCCTGCATCCACCTTAGGATCAATTTTTGGAGTTGATCCCGTGTGTTGAGAATGAAACAAGGACACCCAAAAGCTCTGAAGAATGAAATTAGAGGGGCCAAATGATGAAGAACTTCATATGGAGTCTTCATCAACAACTCTGATTTACTAGAGCTCTATTCTGTACATAGCAAGCTGTATTGACAGCTTCAGCCCAAAAAGTCATTGGCAGTCCAGAATCAGCCAACATGGACCTTGCAGCTTCAATAAGGGTCCTGTTCTTTCTCTCCACTACTCCATTTTGTTCAGGAGTTCTTGGAATGCTAAACTGCCTCTTGATTCCCTTTGAGAGGTAGAACTCATCAAGTGTTGTTTTTTTCTGAATTCTGTTCCATTATCACTTCTAATACACTTGACTGAGAGGGAATACTGCTTCTCAACATACAACACAAAGTTGATAATCTTCTGAGCTGCCTCATCCTTTGAATGCAAGAAGAAAGTCCATACAAATCTGGAGTAATCATCCACAATTACCAGACAGTATTTCTTCTTAGCCATACTCATCACTCTCACAGGACCAAAGAGATCCATGTGAAGAAGCTGTAAGCAGGCAGTGGACTTAGGTTCTTCTATGGAGGGAAATGAAGCTTTGTGCTGTTTTCCTTTTAAACAAGCAGTGCAGTTATCTTCACATTTGAACTCCTTCATAGGCAATCCCCTTACTAAACCATGGTTTATCAGCTGATTTATGTTTTTGAGATTAACATGACCCAGCCTTCTATGCCATAGAGTAGATTCTTGAGGGGAAGCCTTGGAAAATAGGCAAGGATGGCCTTGAGATCTATTTTCTTGGAAAGATCTAAGGCATACACTCTTCCTGTCCTGTTGGCCTTTAGGAGAGTGTATTCATCCAACACCTTATCAATCAAACTTAGAACTTTGGATGACAGAATCCGACAGTTCTGACTGGTGAAAAGAGCAACATGGCCTTTGTCACACATTTGACTGACACTCAAGAGGTTGTACTTGAGATTTTCCACATGGTTAACATCATCAAACTTTATTTCCCCATTGGAAACAAAGCCTTTGCCGATGATGTAACCCTTTGCATCATTGCCAAAAGACACAACCAGATCCTCTGTGGCATGTCTGAAGAACCCTGCAAAACAAAACAAAATTAGTTAGATTTTGAGACCCAAACCTTTTTGGTTTTGGGCCTGTTCACATCAACAGATGGTAAACTAACAGGTTTGTTGGAAACAACAGCCTGAGAGGAAGAAGATGGTGAAGAAGAGGAATCCTTTGGCTTGGACCTCCTTTTCTGTGGTTTCAACATAGGAACATCTAATTGGTTAACTCTTCCAATAGATGTTGAACCATCATAACCAGCTGTGTCTGATTTTGTGATAAAGCTTTCAGCTCTTCAGACACATTGGCATTGGAGTTTGATAAGTTCCTATGTTGCACCTTCTTCTTTTGAGCAATCTCAGCTGTTACCTGTTTAACCCCTTCCTTTTTGGATTTCTTTTGGACTTAAGGGTTACAGGATTTGATGTTGCTGGTACAAATGTGGCTTCAAACTCAGTTTTCATTTTAACCATTTCTCTTTAATTTTCTCTTTATGTTTGAGTTTGGATCCTCTTTTGTACCAACAATCATCTGTAAGATGATTAACAAACCACATACTTCACATGGTTTCTTCTTCATCTTATGTTGATCATCAACTAAAGAGAATGAAACTACTGAAGACTTGCTCTTCAGTACTTTGGAAGCATTATTTGCTTTCTTGACTTCCTCTTTAGTAGTCTTCAAACTCTTTCTACTGACAGTTTTCTTCTCTTCAGTGCTGACAGTAGTTGGAGTTTGAACTTCAGGTGTTAAATCTTGCTCTCCAGTCCTTTCAGGACTTCCAGAAATAACTCCTGAGTTGATCAACTCTTTGATCATGTGAGTGTCAGCAATGGAACCATCAACATCAGCTGATTGGTTCTGAGAGGGCTTAGTGCTGACTTCTACTTTTGATGATGCTCTATCAAAAAGTGAATCACATGATGAGGTGGATTGGTTATTGCTTTCTCCATCAGATTTCACTTCTGCTCTTGAAGCAAAATCTGTAGGAGGAGCAGTGTGATTATAACCAATGCCAAACTTCACATTGGAAGCAGATTGCTTACTAAGAAGCATTTCAAACCTTTGCATGATTGTACCCATCGATCACACTCTACTTGGGTGACTGCAAGGGTTTCTTTGAGACTTCTCTGGTCTTCCAGAATAAAAACCTCTAGGCTTGGCCTTTTCATCATTTAATTGTTTTTCCCTTTGGCATTTAAGCTTATAAATCTCATCACTTTTACTATTAAGAGTAGACTCATACTCAGCTTTTCTTTTGGAAATGGTTTCTCAACTCAAGTTTTTGATTTATTAATGCTATATTTGCCTCTCTAATAGAGACAAAGGCAGCTATGCATGATTCAGAACATAACTTGGCTTAGCCTCTGAAGATACCTGAGTTACCTGTGAAGATGATGCATTTGAGCAGGAACCCTCAGTAGACTCCAGAGCCATAAGTGCCAGATTCCCAAAAGGACTGTCACCACCATGTTGATCAGCACCTGTGAACAGTTGTTCATGACCAGACATGTCATCTGGCAAACTGCTCCAGTCAACAACTCCAGGGGTGAAGAAGCTGTGTTGTTGAGGTTGAGGAGGTTGATGAGATGGTTGAGGTTCTGGTAGTGCATGAGGTTGTGATACCATAGGAGCTTGAACTTGACTGTTTGTGGCATGTAATAACAAGGGTAAGGGTATGGCGTTGACCCTGAGGAACAAAATATGCAGGAGATTGTGGTTGAGAATGATGACTAGAATTGACAGGATGTTGCCCTCTGTTTTGTTGACTATTGCCAGGGAAGGAAACAAGGAATTGGTGCAGAGGAATTAGATCCAGATGATCTACATTCTCTAGCAAAGTGTCCCAGCCTGTGGCATTTGTGACACCTCAACTTACTTTGTCAAAACCAACTTTGGTTTTGCCAGAGAGTCCTGGGAACTTTCTTCCAGTTCTTTTGTAGAACTTCTGAGATCTGATATTTATCAAGGCCATTTGGCACAAAATATCCATCTCTTCTAAGTCATCATCAGCAATCCCCTTGAGATCATCCATGATGAAGCATAGATTGTCATTATTACACCCAGTAAAATGACTATCAAAACTCACAAATGCAGAATCAGGAATGTTTGAAGAGAAATCAATATGCTCATCATACTGGCATTCAGATGAACCATATTCTGACTCATGACTAACCAAGGCAGTGTTGCCTGGTACAAAGTCTTCAGTGAGCTTACCAGATGAAGACAGTTTTCGTTTCTGCTCTATCTCTCTCTCAAATGTGAGCAATTTCCCATGGAGTTGGGTGAGAGATAGTTTGTCCAAATTTGCACGGGAGCGTAGGACAATAGTATATGTGTCCCATCTCTCAGGCAGTGATCTGAGAAATCTGTTATTCATCTGGATATTGGTGTTACTCATGTTTAACCATTTTTAATTCAGAGATTAAACAAGAGAACCGCTCAAACTGTCGAGTCAGTGTCTCACCCTTCCTATGAGAGAATGTCTCATATTGTTGGGCAAGGATCTCTCTATTATTTGCCAAGACCTCATCTGTTCCTCCAAATTGTTCTTTCAAGGCATTCCAGAGGTCATGGGCAGATTCATAATGCATTAGCCCAGAATAGATTTCATTGGGCAGTGCCATGGCCAGAATTCCATGGGCTTTTGCATCAATCTCAAACAATTTCTTATCCTCATCTGAGTATTGATCCCTCCTCTTTGGAACCATTTGATTGGTTTCCGGGTATTCACCATAGGCTTGTGTGGACCATGTACCACTGATGTCCAACAACCTGAGCTGTTAACAGACAGGTGATGGAGCATACGTCGTTGCCATATGTTATACTCATTCCTAACCAGCATTGGAGGCTTGGTTGAGGAACCAGTATTGTGAGGATCATTGGAAGGAGTAGTCATTTTAGGTCCAAAAACAATTTAATTCAAGCTTTTAAAGATTTTACACAGACCACAACAGACTCAATGAAAACCAGAATAAATCTCAGGATGAATGACCAAAAACACAGAAAATTCAATCTCTATAACCGTTTCTTGCAAAAATGCTAATTCAATCAAACTTGGATCTTGAATAGCAGTTTCAATGATCAATTATTAGATCGATCAATGATTAACCTGCTCTGATACCATTTGTCAGGATCAGTGATCACAAGTTCGATGGATTAGAGTGTAACGCAGCGGAATAAGATCAAGAATTAGACAAATCGTAGCAAGAATTTGATATTCGTATGCATTAAAACAAATACGGATATAACGAGAGAATATATTTCTATGACAAGGAATGTTTCAATTATAACAAATATTTCTGCTCAATCATTCACATATTACAATAAGGTTGACACTCCTTATATAGAGTGCAATCACTGCTGTTATCACGGGATAGTGACAACTGGCAGATCTATAACAAAAATAACTAACACTTAACAAACTACTGAATGTTCACAACTACTGAGAACATATCAGAGTGCTAAGTACAAAATATAAAACTACTGAAACTAAACTACTGAAACTACAACGACTGAAGAACAAGCTCTTCAGTCATTTTACAAAACTACTGAGAACATAAAACTACTGAAAGTAAACCGTCACAAATACTGAAGAAGTCCTCTTCAGCTGTTATGAAAACGTCTGATACTTGGTCTTCAGCACTTGTGTCTTCAGACTTTGTCTTCAGCACTTGTGTCTTCAGACTTTGTCTTCAGCACTTGTCTTCAGACTTTGTCTTCAGCACTTGTCTTCAGACTTTGTCTTCAGCACTTGTCTTCAGACTTTGTCTTCAGCACTTGTCTTCAGACTTTGTCTTCAGCACTTGTCTTCAGACTTTGTCTTCAGCACTTGTCTTCAGACTTTGTAATCAGTTGTTGTCTTCAGCTGTTGTGGACTTCAGCGGTTGTTGTGACGTCTGTGGGACTTAAAGGTTTTTCTGATCCGGCTCATTGGTTCTTTTGGTCCAACAAGAGAAACTATTAAAGAATCACAAGGCCAAAGAAATACCTTATTCTAAAACCTGGATTTGTAATTCCTGATGAATGGATTTTGTTAAGAACGCCAAGAGAAAAAGACACATACTTACTTGACATGAGTGGTTCACATTCATTTGTAACTGCGTCTTGTTTGTTGTTTAAAGCCTTGGAAAGTGATTCAATGTTATGGCATTGTGGTCTTGGCCATGTAAATATAAAAAATATGAACAAGTTGGTTAGAGGAAATCATGTTATGCGCTTACCATTAAAAGAATTTCAACTTACTGCACATTGTCTATCATGTTCAAAAGGTAAACAACATAAGCTTCCTCATAAACCAGTTACTCATACCAAAATTGACTTAATCCTTCAATTGTTACATATGGATTTATTTGGTCCGGTTAGCATTTTGAGTTTAGGACGTCATGCATACTGCTTGGTTATTACTGATGATTTTTTTAGATTTACGTGCATTTTCGTTTTAGCAACTAAGGATGAGACACCTTATTTATTGATAAAGTTCATGACTCTAGTGGAGAATCAGACTGACAAAACCACCAAGTGCATTCGAAGTGATAATGGAACAGAGTTTTCCAACCATACTCTGAATGAATTTTGTTATCCTAAGGGGATAGCTAGACAACTTAGTTCCGTGGAAACTCCAAAACAAAATGGAGTTGCTGAAAGACGAAACATAACTTTAATTGAAGATGCCAGAACAATATTATCAGAAGGAAAATTACCGTCTTTCTTTTGGGCTGAGTGTGTTAACACTGTATGTTATGTTCAGAATCATGTGTTAATCAACAAACAACAAAATATGACTCATTATGAAATCTTTTTCAAAAACAAACCCAAATTCAAATACTTCAAAACATTTGGATGTTGTTTTACTTTGTTAAACACGTCTGATTCTAAATCAAAATTTGATGAAAAAGCTGATGAATGTTATTTTGTTGGATATTCAGCCAACAAGGTTGCATACAAGGTTTATAATAAAAGATCTAAACAAATAATTGAGTCATTTGATATAGATTGGCATGAATCTAACAAAACAGATGCAGGTTTTGGTCCTTTGTGGGTATATGATTATGCTTCATTATTTGAAACATTTAATCTTCCTTATGTTGTTTCTACAGCTAATCCACCTTTGACATCATCAATTCAAGATATCTTTTTGGATGATATTGGATCTATGTCATCTTCAGCTACAAGAAGATCTTCAGAAATACCCTCTTCTTCAAGTGATTCAACTGTTCCACAATTTGTTTATGAATCTGAAGTGCCCCATTCTGATCCAGTTGTTGAAGAAGCTCCATATGTTTCTTATCAGAGTTCCTCTTCTACTTAAAATGATTCGATTGATACCATTCAAGTTCCATATGAAGATTTATCTGTTGATAATGATATTCATCGAGAGGAAGATATTGTGTATCAACCCGAAGGAGGAAACACTATTGAAGAACCAATTGGTCATATGTCTAATTTAGACAAAGTTATCTCTGAAGATACAATTCCTCAATTGAGAATTCATAAAAACATCCAACTAAAGCAATCATTGGTCCGTTATCACAAGGTGTCCAAACTTGAAGTCAATCTGGAGTAATAAATACATGCTTGTATTCATGTTTTATTTCTCAAATTGTGCCAAAGAACACTAAGATGGCATTAAAGAAAAACAGTTAGGTTGAGGCTATGCAAGATTATGAAATCCACTGATTTAAACTATTAAGAATAAGAACAAGATCAAATGAATCTCCTGAAGTATCTTTTCAATATCTCATAATTTAACAACAAATTGTTATATATTCAACACTCAATAATCATGGTGCAGAAACCCATGGTTAATGATATGAATATCCGTGTGTGTGTGTTTGAATGATTGAATGATAATATTAAATGTCTAATTGTATTGAATGTTCAAAAGCTTACAAAGGATTAGGGTATACTTCTATTTATAGCCTATACAAAAATCTATATACAGTTTATGTAAAACAAAATTACATAAATAATACTAAGTCTATAAGAGCCTGCTATGAAAGTTGATCGTCTGCTGTTAATGACATGTTGTCCGCTGTGGATGGTAAATGACTTATCTGTTGTGCCTTGGATGTTGACCATTATGAACACTTGTTTGCATGTTTGTCTTGTTATTTGTCCGCTGTGGAGTGTTCATCTGTTATGGATGAATCATCCGCTGTGGATATTGGTCATCCACTGTGTGTGCTTGTTCATCAGTTGTCTACACTTGGGACTTCATTCTTCGTTCGCTACTCACAGATAGTCATCCACTCTAGACTTTCTTCATCCATTGTGTACACTTAGCAAAAATTCTTTTTATCTATGAACCTGAAAAAGAAATTTAAACTAAATTAGTGTATGTTATGAAAGTTAATGATACTAATGTGTTAGTTAATGATTGTTTGGATGTTAGAACACATTATGTTTGATTATGGAAAACATTATCCTTTTAATGCACTGGTTGAGTCAAACACAAGATGAGCTGATGCAATTCAAGAACTTAAATGTGTGGCATCTGTGTGAACTTTCAAAGGGTAAGTTTCTAATTGGTACTAAATGGATATTCAAAAACAAAACGGATGAGAAAGATGTGATTGTTAGCAACAAGGCCAGACTTGTTGTTCAAGGATTCTATCAAGTTAAAGAACTTGATATTAAAAAAGTATATGCTCCAGTTGCAAGACTAGAAGCTATAAGAATTTTTGGCTTATGCTTCATACAAGAACTTCAAGGTGTATCAGATGGATGTCAAAACTGCATTCTTATATGGTGAAATGAAGGAGGAAACCTATGTTTGTCAACCACCTGGTTTTGAAAATTCAGATCATCCTGACTATGTTTATAAGTTAGACAAAGCAATATGGCTTACATCAAGCATCTCGTGCTTGGTATGCCAACCTAACTGAACATTTGCTTGCAAATGGTTATACACAGGGTGCTATTGATCAGACTTTATTCTTAAGGAAGATTGATTATCATCATTCTTGTCTAAATATATGTTGATGATATTATCTTCAGATCTACTAATGAAGAGTTGTGCAAGGAATTTGAAGTTGTGATGATAAATAAATTTGAGATGAGATCTCTTAAAGAAATATCATCTTTCTTGGATATCTAAGTTAAACAGGATGACCAGAGTATACTGATTCATCAAGAGAAATATGTTCACAGTATTCTGGACAAAAATTTCAAGAATCCATGATTGCACCAAGTCTGATGTCTTCTCGTCCTACTTTAACTCCTGATCTCACTAGTGAAGAAGTTGATCAAAATTTTTATAGATCAATAAATGGATCTCTGATGTATCTCACTACTAGTAGACTAGACATCATGTTTCCTGTCTGTCTGTTTGCATGATATCAAAGTAATCCGAAGGAATCTCACATGAAAGCTGTCAATCGGATATTCAAATAATTCAAGGGTCAACCACCACTTGGCCTTTGTATCCTTAGATTTCTTATTTCAATATATATGTTTATACTAACAATAACTATGCAGGATATAACTTGGATAGGGAATCAACAACTGGTGGTTGTTAATTTCTTGGAAATAGGTTGATTTCTTGGCAATGCAAGAAGCAGCAGACAGTATCCACATCCACTACAAAGGCTGAATATGTGGCTGCATCAAGTTGTTGTTCTTAGATCATTTGATTTCAACAACAACTTCTTGATTATGGTGTTAATATCTATGACACCAAGATTTAGTGTGACAACACTATACTGTTAAACATAGTGAAGAATCCGATCCAACATTTAAAAACAAAACACGTCGATATCCGAATGCACTTTATCCGTGACTATTTTGATCGAAAACTTATCCATCTGAAATCAGACTCGTCAGATGACAACATTACAAATTTGTTTACTAATGTGACATCCGTCACCTTAAGGTCCGTCAATTGACGTGTTTGTCCGTCATCTATTCTATATTTGGTCATTCCTCATCATTATTTGACTCTTTATGTGGATATCATGTGTGCAATATTATCGTTGTGTGTGCATTCGTTTTAACCGTGTGTGAACCTTAAAAAGACCATTAAAACTTCCATTTTTGAAAACGTTAAATATATCATTTTATAAATATAATAAATGTTTTAATATAACCATTTCTTAAGTCATGACAACATTAAATATACTTTTACAATTAATATAAAAACCTAACGAAGTCGTTTTTCAACCGAACAAAATTTGGGAAAACTCGGGGGTTAAGTGCAGGGACTAAACTTGTAATTTTGGAAACTTGGGCTGGGTATAAATACCCATTTTTCAGCCCTAATCTTCATTATCACCATCTTCTTCATCTTCATCTCCTCTTCACACACTAAATCACCATCTTAGCACCAAATCCGACCCGAGAGGTCTCGTTTTCTTCGTCTTGACATCATCTACAGCTTAGACTACCCCTCCTTAGCAGGTAGTTGTCTTTGGTTGTCCATTTCTTAGCCTTTTCACGGCTGTCCAAACTAGGGTTTCGGGTGTTCGGGTTCAACCCGAACACACAAGGTCGTATGGGTGCGTGTGAGGTCTCTTTGCTTGTGTTTTATGCTTGTATATGTTTGTTGAGTGTTTCTGGAGGTCCTTGTGGTGTAAAACCCGTGTTTAGAGCGGCTCGGGGGCTGCTCCTCCCGACCACAGTCGCGATTCTGCAGATCAGGCGACTGGGTCATCCATGCGATTGAGCTGTGCGACTGAGTGGGTCGTGCGACTGGATCATGCGTCTGAGTCAATCGCGCGACTGAGTTGTGCGACTAGGCTTGTCGTGCGACTGAGTTGTGCGACTGAGTGTCTGTGTGCGATTGAGTCATGCGTGCGAATGAGTGTATGCGAATGAGTCATGCGATTGAGTGTTTGTGTGCGATTGAGTCAGGTGACCGACTGAATGTGTGCGAATGAATGTGATTCGCACGACTGGGGTCCAATCGCACGAATGAAGGTTCAGTCGTACGAAAGTAGCTAATTCGCACGATTGAAGGTTGATTCGTGCGCATGGAAGTTGAGTCGTGCGACTAGGTGTTGTGTGGTACGACTGAAGGCCAATCATACGAATGAAGGCTCAATCGTACGAATGAAGCTGATTCGCACGATTGAGGGTTGATTCGCACGAATGGAGGTTGAGTCGTGCGTCTGACCTTGTATGCGACTGAAATGTTGTGTTTGACCCCTTGTGCGTGGCGTGAGTATCGTGTGTGGTGTCGAGGTAACACTAACACAATAATGCCATTGTTTGGCCACAAAGATTAATGTCAACGTGAGAAAGGGCACAGAAACTACTTTGAGCAAATTAAACTAACGCTTTTACAACGACCGAATTGACTTATAACTATTTACACTTATTCAAGATTCTTTTGATTAACAACGATACTTTTACCTAAACATCATCATTAGTGGCAACAATGTCTTGTACTTGGATCTACATAAGGCTAGTACGTGTGTCAGTCTGTGTGTGTTGTACGCGACCCATCCGATACGACCCGAACCGACCCATCATTATGCGCGCTTTACATATATCATATCATGCTATACAATAATGTCATTATACCAAACGTCCAAATGTCATGGTTGTATGTATACTTCGTTGCACATCTCATATGTTTGTAGTATTCATTTAACATGTCACCCACTTATGTATAAGCACCCTAATATCGGCTATGGGAACTTACATAGATTATTATTCACGTGTACAAGCTTGTCAAGATTAATTGCTCAACTGAACACTTTTATCTCTTTCTAAAGTCCATCAACACATCGTGATAATGACTATGCTTAACTGAAAATTTCACGATTAGTTATGCTGTACATATCAATGCTTATGATAACTTTATTAGTGCCTATAGGCTGAGTCAGCAAGTCACACTGTCATCTTTTGTATCCGCATATGCATAAGCTATTCTGTATAATAGCAACTTGATTGGTGACATCTGCGCAAGTCATACAATTGGTTTATACTGTATTGGGTTAGCCAGTAGCCCTTGTTGCCAATACATCATACTTTGGGACGGATATACTAACTAATGCATAGCAACTTATATGGTGAAGGTAGTAGTGTTGTGGTACTTGACTCATTACCACCAAGGTATCAAACTCATGATACAACTAATGTCGATATTATTACATATTTAATCATCACATATTTACAACGCAAGTGAGTTTCTGGCCTTTTTACGCTACACTATTTCAATCATTTACATTGGGGGAAAAGTATGCTTACACAATTTTATGCTGACACTTACATACATTTTACATGGAATCAACGTGATACTGTGTTGCAAGTACTATTTGATACATGCTTGGGTCTGCTGTGTGGTTCTATCTTGCAACTATTTATTCCAGTGTGGGAACCGACGGCTAGGTATTGGTAGTACTACTGGGTTGACACCCACCCTCGTTTGATGGATACTAGTGGTACCATCAGTGGCCAGGAACGGGCCCTTGGGTGATATATGCCGACAATTTCTTTGTGTACGTCGCTAGGTTTGGTTGCAAAGCTCATGTCATGTGATATTACTTGTGTAATAACTGTATTCACGGTATTCCAACGCGCTATTTATTACAGCATCACTTACATTTTTATTACATAAACCTGCGAGCTCACAACAATTATGTTGACCGTTTTAAGCATATCTTTTCAGGTGATCATGCAAGTCCAGGAATCTAGGTGTGCTGCCTTAGTGGAGACCCTAGGATGCATTTTGGGACTTATCATGTTTTGTAAAACATCTTTTTGAGAAATGTTATCGCATGTAAACAATTATCAACTTTGAAACTTGTTCCCGGGTTGTGGGAATTAACATTTACATTTCATCATATGTGTATATGTGTTATCATTATCATGATGCTTATGGCTATGTGTTGTGGACATTGACTAAACACGACACAAGTCCCCTTGTCGTCGGGTGTCGTCATGACACACATGTCATCATTTATTTATATTGCTCTCTATCGCTTACCATGTGTTATGACGATCCCGGTCTCGTTACATCCCCGTTGTTTCCGCTTTTAGCGGGGGGTGTGACAGATTGGTATCAGAGCCATTGGTTATAGAGAATTAGGCAATACGCTTGACCTAGACTATAACCTAGGAACCTTCATGTAGATTTGCATGCTAGGACTCTGTATGCATATTATATCTCGTGTATGTGTTCCTCGCTGCTTGATTTGCTCATCTATTTTTATGTGATCTTTCTACCCTATGAGAGAGCCCTTGTGCTCACTCTTTTATGGGATGCTTCTATTGGATCTTCCGTTCCCTCTGCGCGCCGAGTTAGTTTATCAGATCCGGGTATTAAACCCGAAGAGATTTCACAGATCATATTATTGCGCTTGACCTTGGACATTGAGATTAACTCTGAGGAGGTATATGTCTGAAACCTCGAAGGATGAGGAAATAGACAACCTCCGCTAGACTAACGTGATTGTATACATGGACTTACAACTGTTATGATGGATTATTATGGATATGATGTAAAGGAAAGTCGGGTGTGTCATGTAACCGGATCAGGCATCATTCTCGGTACATCGTGGGTGTGGTGGGAACGCTGCGGGGAACCCTATATATAAACATCACCGGTATACCGAGAATATGCTTGAAATGGGCTGCATGGTGGTCTGGCTGACCGGAACATGAACATTGGAATTTGATAAGTGGAATACTTTTGTATCTTATGGTGACTAAAGCTGATATGTTACCTCTTTTATGATTAGAACATGCCGCCTCGAAGAGTCACCCGTAGCAGTAGTGGCGGGAGTGAGCCCCAAGGGGCAGAGGCCGAGGCAGAGGCAGAGCACCAAGAGCAAACGATGCTCCTGCCAGTAACAGTCAAGGAACAGGGAACGCCGACATGGCAGCCCTGATCGCTCAGCAATTGGCCGCGCTATTCCTACTATCGTGGCCCAAGTGAGCGACGCACTTCAACAACACCACCCTCACGGGGATGGTGGCAACGATGATGGAGCCCAAGGTGGGATAGAAACTGAAACGGGAAACGGAAACCCGACTGGAAACGAGAGCAACCAGGAAACGGAAATGGTGGTACTGCCGGTATTGAGACTGGAGTGTGTTAATGCTCGTCGGGATGTCGTACAAGGAGTTCGTGGCTTGTAAGCCAAGGGAATTCGATGGGAAAGGTGGGGCGATAGCCCTAACCAGGTGGTTGGAAAAGATGGAGGCAGTGATCGACATCAGTGAGTGCCTCGACAGCCAGAGGATCAAGTATGCTACTTGTTCTCTACAGGGTAAAGCCCTAACCTGGTGGAACACCCAGATTCAAGCACGAGGAAGAGAATCTGCGATGCAAATGTCGTGGGACGAGTTCAAAGCCTTGATTACCGAGGAATACTGCCCTCTCAACGAGATGCAGAAACTGGAGCATGAGTTCTGGAATCATGCTATGGTGGGGCAGGGCATGCAGCTTATACTGATCGTTTTCATGAGCTGGCAAGATTGGTTCCGCATCTGGTCACGCCGGAATCAAAGAGGATTGAAAGGTACATTTGGGGACTCGCGCCTCAAATTAGAGCGATGGTTACAGCAGCCGCTCCTCCTACTATTCAGAGCGCAATTCTGAAAGCTGGCGCTTTGACTGATGAGATGGTTAGAACAGGGGTTTGGGCCGAGGGGCCGAGAAGAGGAAGGATGTTGGGGAGTCGAGCCGGTCGAGTGCCGGAAGGTTTGAGAAGAGGTCTAAGCCGACCAGGATTTTGTGGCCGTGTCTCAGGCCAGAAGAGAGTATGTGGGGGGCCGCACCCCAATGTGACAGGTGCAAATCATCATCCCCCAGGGACACAGTGCCGGGTGTGCGCTAACTGTAAGCGCCCGGGTCATTTGGCAAGAGATTGCAGAACTGCGCCAATCTTGTAGCACCCGTCAACGCGGTTAACCCCGCCGGGAATGCAAGGGCTTGCTTTGAGTGTGGGAGCCCCGATCACTACAGGAATATGTGCCCCAGGCTGAATCGGGCACCGGGTCAACAGGGGAACAACCAGCAGCAGGTGTTGGCTATCGCTGGGAATCAAGGCCCGGCTACTCAGGAAACGCAGCTCGGGGACGTGCATTCGTCATTGGAGCCAATGATGCTCGTCAGGACCCGAATGTTGTCACGGGTACGCACTTACTCAATCATCACTTCGCATCTATATTATTTGATACTGGAGCAGACAATAGTTTCATATCTTCTGAGTTTGTGCAATTACTTGATTTGAGTCCTAGTAGGCTAGAAACTAGCTACTCTGTAGAAATGGCCAATGGTAGGGTTGCTCAGGCCGATGAGATTATTAGGAAGTGTTCGTTGACGTTGGGGATCATACATTTGACATAGATTTATACCCTTCGAGTTAGGGAGCTTCGACGTGATTGTGGGTATGGATTGGTTGTCGCAGAATGGAGCAGAGATTGTCTGCCGAGACAAAGTAGTACGTATCCTATGCCAAACGGGGAAGTACTCAAGGTTCAGGGAGAACGACCGGGTAAGAGCTTAAAGCTGATTTCCTGCATGAAAGCACGCCAGAGTCTACGAAAGCAGTGCTACGCTTTTCTGGCTCATGTGGTTGAAAAGAAAGACGAGGAGGAAAGGAAACTGGTGGATATTCCAGTGGTACGGGATTACCCAGAAGTATTTCCAGATGACTTGTCTGGTTTACCTCCCCACGACAGGTGGAATTCCGTATTGAGTTGGTTCCTGGAGCTACACCGGTAGCGAAGACACCATATCGACTAGCGCCATCCGAGATGCAAGAATTGTCTAGTCAATTACAGGAACTACTGGAGAAGGGTTTCATTCGACCGAGTCATTCACCGTGGGGAGCGCCGGTACTATTTGTCAAGAAGAAGGATGGATCGTTCCGCATGTGCATCGATTACCGTGAACTGAACAAGTTGACGGTGAAGAACCGATATCCTCTCCCCAGGATCGACGATTTATTTGATCAGCTGCAAGGAGCTTCGTATTTTTCAAAGATCGATCTTCGTTCTGGTTATCATCAGCTAAGGGTTTTCGAGGACGACATACCGAAGACTGCGTTCAGGACTCGTTATGGGCATTACGAGTTCTTGGTCATGCCGTTCGGGTTGACTAACGCACCAGCTGTGTTCATGGATCTAATGAATCGGGTGTGCAAACCTTACTTGGATAAGTTCGTGATCGTGTTCATAGACGATATACTTATCTATTCCCGATCAAAAGAGGATCATGTAGAACATCTTCGGGCTATTCTGGAGCTGCTACGCGAAGAGAAACTTTTCGCCAAGTTCTCAAAGTGTGAATTTTGGCTGCGAGAAGTGAAGTTTTTGGGTCATGTGGTTAATGAGGACGGGATTCACGTAGATCCCGGCAAATCGAAGCGGTGAAGAAGTGGGATACGCCCCAGACACCATCAGAGATACGGCAATTCTTAGGATTGGCCGGTTATTATCGTCGCTTCATCGCGAATTTCTCAAAGATCGCGCAGCCGTTGACCCTGCTTACTCAGAAAGACAAGAAGTTTGACTGGGGATTTGCACAAGACAAGCGTTCCAAACGTTGAAAGAGAAGTTGTGCAACGCGCCTATACTGTCTCTCCCAGACGGAACAGATGATTTTGTGGTTTACTGCGATGCGTCACATCAAGGATTGGGATGTGTATTGATGCAGAAGGATAAGGTGATTGCCTACGCTTCGCGACAACTTAAAGTGCACGAAAAGAACTACACCACTCATGATCTTGAGTTGGGCGCTGTAGTATTTGCACTCAAAATTTGGAGGCATTACTGTATGGCACCAAATGCATCATCTTCACTGATCATAAAAGCCTTCAACATATTCTGGATCAGAAGGAACTCAACATGGGCAACGACGTTGGGTAGAGCTTCTTAGCGACTACGATTGTGAAATCCGGTATCATCCGGGGAAAGCTAACGTGGTGGCTGATGCCTTAAGCCGTAAAGAACGTGTGAAACCACTGCGTGCACGAGCGTTGGGTTGACCATCCAAACCAACTTGAAAGCTCAGATTCAAATTGCACAAGTGAGGCATTGAAAGAAGAAAACCTTGCGGGAGAAGAGTTCCGGGGGTTAGATAAACAGATGATTCGCAAGGATGACGGTATTCAGTACTTCATGGATCGCATATGGGTACCCAAATGGGGAGGTGTTCGAACCTTAGTCATGGATGAAGCCCACAAGACGCGATATTCTATTCATCCTGGTGCAGACAAGATGTATCATGATCTCAAGGATCTATACTGGTGGCCAGGCATGAAGAAAGACATTGCCTTATACGTCAGCCGATGCTTGACGTGTTCGAAAGTCAAAGCTGAACATCAAAAGCCATCGGGATTATTACAGCAACCTGAAATTCCCGAGTGGAAATGGGAGAACATAGCTATGGATTTCATTACCAAACTCCCTAGAACAAACAGCGGTCATGACTCGATATGGGTCATTATTGATCGAATGACGAAGTCAGCACATTTCTTGCCTATCCGAGAAGATTACAAGATGGATAAGTTGGCGAGATTGTACATCAAAGAGGTCGTGACACGGCACGGGGTGCCGGTGTCAATCATATCCGACCGTGATAGCAGATTCACTTCACGTTTTTGGCAGACGCTACAGAAAGCGATGGGTACTCGGTTAGACATGAGTACAGCCTATCACCCTCAAACAGATGGCCAAAGTGAACGCACTATACAGACGCTAGAAGACATGTTGAGAGCGTGTGTAATCGATTTTGGTGGTAGTTGGGATGCTCATTTGCCGTTGATTGAGTTCTCCTACAACAACAGCTACCATACAAGCATTGGATGTGCTCCATTTGAAGCGTTGTATGGAAGGAAATGCAGATCTCCCGTTTGTTGGGCCGAAATTGGTGAAAGTCAACTGACAGGCCCAGAGATCATCCAAGAGACAACAGACAAGATTTTCCAAATCAAAGATCGACTTAAAGCCGCGCGAGATCGCCAAAAGAGCTATGCCGACAATCGTCGGAAGCCTCTAGAATTCAATGTTGGGGATCGTGTGTTACTCAAAGTTTCCCCTTGGAAAGGAGTCGTTCGATTCGGAAAGAAAGGGAAGTTAGCCCCAAGATACGTTGGACCATTTGAGATCACTGAAAGGATCGGTCCAGTGGCTTACCGGTTAAGGTTGCCACAAGAGCTTAGCGGTGTGCATGATACTTTTCACGTGTCAAACCTCAAGAAATGTTTGGCCGATGAATCCCTTCACGTGCCAATCGAGGAAATCAAGATTGATGACAAGCTTCATTTTGTTGAGGAACCCATTGAGATCATGGATCGAAAGGTCAAGCAACTGAAGCGCAGTAGGATACCTATTGTTCGCGTAAGGTGGAATTCAAAACGAGGGCCAGAGTTTACATGGGAACGTGAAGATCAGATGAAACTCAAATATCCACATCTTTTCGAGGATGACACTCTTGGACCTAACTCCAGCTGAATTTCGGGACGAAATTCTCTCAACTGGGGGATACTGTGACATCCGTCACTTAAGGTCCGTCAATTGACGGTTTGTCCGTCATCTATTCTATATTTGGTCATTCCTCATCATTATTTGACTCTTTATGTGGATATCATGTGTGCAATATTATCGTTGTGTGTGCATTCGTTTAAACCGTGTGTGAACCTTAAAAAGACCTTTAAAACTTCATTTTTGAAAACGTTAAATATATCATTTTATAAATATAATAAATGTTTTAATATAACCATTTCTTAAGTCATGACAACATTAAATATACTTTTACAATTAATATAAAACCTAACGAAGTCGTTTTTCAACCGAACAAAATTTGGGAAAACTCGGGGGTTAAGTGCAGGGACTAAACTTGTAATTTTGGAAACTTGGGCTGGGTATAAATACCCATTTTCAGCCCTAATCTTCATTATCACCATCTTCTTCATCTTCATCTCCTCTTCACACACTAAATCACCATCTTAGCACCAAATCCGACCCGAGAGGTCTCGTTTTCTTCGTCTTGACACCGTCTACAGCTTAGACTACCCCTCCTTAGCAGGTAGTTGTCTTTGGTTGTCCATTTCTTAGCCTTTTCACGGCTGTCCAAACTAGGGTTTCGGGTGTTCGGGTTCAACCCGAACACACAAGGTCGTATGGGTGCGTGTGAGGTCTCTTGCTTTGTTGTGTTTATGCTTGTATATGTTTGTTGAGTGTTTCTGGAGGTCCTTGTGGTGTAAAACCCGTGTTTAGAGCGGCTCGGGGGCTGCTCCTCCCGACCACAGTCGCGATTCTGCAGATCAGGCGACTGGGTCATCCATGCGATTGAGCCGTGCGACTGAGTGGGTCGTGCGACTGGATCATGCGTCTGAGTCAATCGCGCGACTGAGTTGTGCGACTAGGCATGTCGTGCGACTGAGTTGTGCGACTGAGTGTCTGTGTGCGATTGAGTCATGCGTGCGAATGAGTGTATGCGAATGAGTCATGCGATTGAGTGTTTGTGTGCGATTGAGTCAGGTGACCGACTGAATGTGTGCGAATGAATGTGATTCGCACGACTGGGGTCCAATCGCACGAATGAAGGTTCAGTCGTACGAAAGTAGCTAATTCGCACGATTGAAGGTTGATTCGTGCGCATGGAAGTTGAGTCGTGCGATTGGGTGTTGTGTGGTACGACTGAAGGCCAATCATACGAATGAAGGCTCAATCGTACGAATGAAGCTGATTCGCACGATTGAGGGTTGATTCGCACGAATGGAGGTT
>CM046046.1:29193782-29201282 GCA_025215565.1 Flaveria ramosissima | reverse complement strand
TATATATGTATACATATGTAGGTGTTATATCTATTATATGTATTTATAATATGTATGTGTAAGGATTCCTTTAGTCTGATGCAACCAAAACATTCAACGTCTCTCTGCAAGCAATGCACTAAAGAACTGAAGTAGAATTGCTTCGGAAGTTTTTACACCATGCACTAGAAATATTCTAAGTGTAAAATCTTCCGAAGCCAAGACCAATATCTTCCGAAGCCAAATATGAAGTCTTCCGAAACCTCAGAAACAAAGTCTTCCGAAGCCTCATATTATGAAGACAGATTTCTTTCCGAAGACTTTTAGTAACATGCTTTATTTGATATACTGTTCCATAAAGCTGGACACCTTTCCGCTGCATCTCTGTAAGTCACCAACTTACATGAGTTGGTGAAAAGTTCCATGCTTTTGGTAACTGTACATTGAGGTTTGAGTCTGTAACTTTCTACTTTATATCTACTTATCCTTTTTGTAATAGATAAGGATGTGAGCTATGGCATGTCATAGTCACAACGTCAAAAGGCAATATGCCTTTTGATCTACAATTGATTTTGTTTGTGTCTAGTCAATTGTATCCAACTGGCTTTCAAGTATAGCCGGCTGTAGGTTGTAGTATAAGTATTCCATGTTCTAGTATCTTTTTTTATGCTTTGTAACACTTGTAATAGAACTTGAGAAAGCAATATACTGCATCCTTGAACCCAAATCTCTTGTTCTGTCTCTTACTTGTTACTTGTGTTCTTAGTATCATTATTGTGGTTAATCCGTTTACTGTTTGATTAAGTTTGGTTAATTTCCTCTTTGTGTTGTTTGTGTTGTAATTGACAGCCCTTCACCGGTCCTGCAATTGGTATCAGTGCATTTCAGGCTCTTGATATAAGATCTCAACATCTTAAGATCCCTCACACACAAATACTAAACTTTCAAATGGCATCCATTTTAAAGACTGATATGGAAACTGGAACCATGAACAAGTCCTCACTGATCACTCTTGATGACTTTGATACCTAGTGTATGAGAATGGAAGGTTTAATCAGGTATCTAGACTCAAGAATGTGGAATCTGTTGAAGATGGACCTTTCATACCCAGCACTCCTTCTGCTACTGGTGCTGTTATGATCCCCAAAGATGTGGCTAACTACTCTGATGAAGATAGGAAGAGAGTAGAGATTGATAGAAAAGCCATGACTGCTCTTCAAACTGCCCTTCCAAACTCTATGTACAGAGGTTTCAAGAAGTGCAAAACAGCTAAACAGCTGTGGGATGCACTAAAACTGATGTATGAAGGCTCCTCTGAAGCCCAGGAGAACAAGAAGGATCTCCTGAAGTAGCAGTTTGTAAACTTCACCTTCAAAACAGGTGAAACCATGACTCAGCAATACTTTAGGTATGTTGAGATAGTGGATACCCTTGTGGATGGAGGAGTTCCTCTTGAAAACAGAGACATTGTAAGGAAGTTCATGTCCTCACTTCCTAGGCAATGGACACACTATTGTGTGGTGATCAAGAGAACTAAAAGTCTCAAAACTATTACTCTGACAGAGTTATATGGGATTCTCAGTGGCTACCAGATGGAGATGAACATGCAAGGTTCATCTGGCAACTCCAACAATCAATCGGGTTCAGCCCTGCATGTGGTTGAAAGGGATAGCATAGAACCACAACATCATTTCATATGCAGAAAATTTAAATACAGGTGATCCTGATCCAAGATTTGAGCTAGTAAGACCTTCAACTCATACATCTTCAGCTCCAGTTGGAACTACTTCAGCAAATGAGGTTTCTATCAGCACTACAATGACAAATTCAGCTGATACATCTAGGGTGCCTTCAAATTCTAGCTCAGAGGCTCCACAACCAGATAAAGATACCTCAATTGTGGAAGACAACAATGGTGATGGTGAAAGTGATCAGGAATTCCTTGATGCTAATAACCACACCATAGATGACAACATTTGGGTGAGTATCTTTGTAAACATGGATACAGGAGAGGTACTATAGATGGAACTCTCTTCATCAAAGGATAGGGAAACAACTTATTGCTAGTTCAAGTGTATGTAGATGACATCATCTTTGGTTCAACTAATCCAAAGCTCTGCAAAGACTTTGAGAAGCTGATGAAAGACAGATTTGAAATGAGTGCAATAGGAGAACTCAATTTCTTTCTGGGAATTCAAGTGAAGCAAGTTGAAGATGACATCTTTATAAGATTGCTAAGAGGTTCAACATGACTGATTGTAAGATTGCTAAGACACCCATAGCCAGAAACCACTCCCTTGGACCTGATCTTGAGGGGGAGTGTGTAGATGAACATTTATACAGGGCTATGATTGGGTCTCTTATGTATCTTACAGCTAGCAGGCCTGATATCATGTTTGCTACATGTATTTGTGCAAGATATCAAGCCAACCCTAAGATGTCTCACCTCATCAATGTCAAAAGGATTTTAAGATACCTCAAAGGTGCTTCAACACTTGGTTTATGGTATCCAAAGAATCCTGACTTCAATCTGTATGCTTGTACAAATAGTGATTATGGTGGTTGCAACATGACTGCAAAGTCTACATCTAGGGGATGTCAATTCCTTGGTGGAAGGGTTGTCTCATGGCAATGCAAGAAACAATCTTGTGTGTCTGCATCAACTGCTGAGGCTGAATACATTGCTGCTGCAAGTTGCTATGCTCAAGTGCTTTGGATTCAAAATCAGATGCTAGACTATGGATTTAACTTCAAGGAGACTCCTATCCACATAGACAACAATAGTGCTATCTCTATCACTAAGAACCCTATGCAGCACTCAAGGACCAAACACATCAATATCAGGTATCATTTAATAAGAGATAACTATGAAAAGGGATTAATTAAACTAGTCAAAGTTCATACAAATGAACAATATGCTGATTTGTTTACAAAAGCTTTTGATGAACAGAGATTTAAATATCTAATATCAGCTATTGGGATGATTAACTTTGAGTAGATCTTTTCTTAAAACTAGTTCTAATTATTTCTTAAAATATGTGTGTCCTAAGTTGTCTAGTTCATCACTTTCATAAGCTCATGTTTTCTTTGGATATCAAATCCTTTTTGAAGACTTTCCTTAGATTCTTGAAAATCTTCTGATCCTTCGGAAGATATATTGTTTACCTTTGGAAGAAAATCATGTCTTCAAAATAAATAACTGTCTAAGAAATTTTACCTTCGGAAGAAGTCTAAATCTATCTTCCAAAGCTTAAATACTTGTCTCAGACACTTATTTGTTTTTAAGGACTTTTTCCTTCCGAAGCAAAATTAACTCTCGGAAGCTTTGTTGTTTTATATACAAAGCATTCAAGTGTTTATTTCTCTTCCGAAGCAAAATTTTCAAGACTCTCAGGAAAATCTTCCGAAGTCATTTTAGCTTCGGAAGCTTTTTCATTATAACTTCCGAAGATAAACTACTTTTTGAGCAAAAGTAAACTACTTTTTCAGAGGTGGGACTGACTTTCAGATTTCAAAATTTATCCTCTTTCATTAACTTTGGTTCAAATCCCTTTTCACATAAATACCCAACGGTTCCCCCTCTTCCTCACTATTTTCTTCAATTCTACTATTCCTCAAACCTAATTCCCAAAACCGCCTTTGCTTTTTACCTTTCTTCAACCTTAAGCTTCTCAAATGGCCAACCTTAACCACAGAAACAACCCAGATTTCTCCATGCAACTTCACAGGCAACACAATCAGGTTGCTCTGTTAAGCTCTGAGAAAGATGAAAGTTTCTCAAAGATTTGCCAATTCTTAACTCTATCAAATTACTTCACCTCCCTAACCATTGATCCTACTCTGTATGAGGATCATCTGCTTGAATTTTGGAAGACCTGCCAAGAGGTCATCATGGATGGGGAGAAGGCACTGTCTGCCACAGTGCAAGGGAGGACAATCTTCATCACTCCGGCCATCATCAACACTCATTTGCAGCTGGATGATGAAGAAGGTGAGTTGTCCTTCCCAAAGGAAGTTGTCAGTCATTCCTTTGAGCAGATGGGCTATGAGGGAGATTTCTCTGTAAAGACCTTCAGGAAAGGTAACGTCTCATCCCAGTGGAAATACCTACTCCATGTGGTTATCCACAGCTTGTCAAACAAGCATGGAGGGTGGGACCAGAGACCTGAGGATCTCTCCTTCATAGTGCATGGAATGGTTCAAGGGTTCAAGTTCAGGTACTCTCAATTTGTCTATACAAATTTACTTGCTAACTTGGACTCCTTAGAGTATTATATGTTTCCTAGATATGTTCAACACATTCTCAACTGTGAACTGGGCTCACAGTTGAGGGAAACAGATAATATTCTTAAATTGGGACAGATGAATCCTGGCATCTTTAAAATCATGAAGAAGCCAACTGTAGGCTTCTCAGGGGTAGAAACAGCCCTTATCCCCAAAATGTTAGAGCTCATTGCTCAAGGTCACAACCTAGCAACACAAGCTAGTGTTGAACCCACACCTTCTATCTCTCTACCTGTATAAAGGCCTCAAGTAACCCTCACCTACCGAAGAAAATCCAACAAACCCCTGCTCAAGCTTTTGAGTCTATGCAGGTCCCCATATACTCACCTTTACAAGAGGAAGTGGACACTAGAGCTCCCACTTCCCCTGAGGAGCAAACCACTCCCATCTCTTCAACTATCAAGGCTGACATTCCTCATGCTCATCCTGATGAGCTCACAAGCCCAACAACCTTAAGACTTCACTCTGAGTCTCAACACTCAAATGAGCAACCTTCAGGGGACAGTTACCATCCCCAGCCTTTAGATCTAAATCAACCCATTCCCAACCTATCCTTCTATACTGATGAAGACTTAGGATTCAGTGAGTACCATGAGTCTCTCTTCTCTTCCCCTACTCAAAGAGAGATGAGTACTCCTGAGTCTCCTTAGTCTAGCCCACATCAGTCACCTATAACTGAGGTGGACACTACTGAACCTGTTCAGGATGTCCATATGGAAGAGGCTCTCACTTCTGCAAGTGATTACATCATTAAGACCTCAACCATGGCAACTCAGCCCACTGACATCTCAACTGAGATTGCCAGTGAGCAGAGGATAACCAGCAGCCAAGAACCTCAAGCTGGTGGTGAGAGAGAGGACTTTGGTTCAATCATCTCATCCCCCAATGATTCTTCTGATGAAGAAGAGGGGAATCTGAGACTAAAGGTGCAAAATCTGTCAAAAACATGCTCCTATTTAGTCTCTAAGGTTAGTCACCTTGAATCTCAGGTGACTACCTTACATAACAGGGTCAATGATCAGCAACTTGAGATTTCATATCTTATGGAAAAACTAGCTGGGAGACCTTTAAGAAGAGCTCAACCGGAACACAAGAACCTATGGATGTGATTGAATTATCCTCCAGCTCACCTATGCAAGTGGGTGATGCTACCAAAAAGGGGGAGAAAGTCATTGCAGCCACAGAACCTGGGAGTTCTTCACAGAGAATAGACATTGAGGACTAACCATCCTCACTTGCAATTGTGAATTCTCAGCAACTTCCTCAAGTTCACATTAATGTGGACTCTATAGACTTTATCATCAGGAGTCTCTTTGAGGAAGGTATATCAAGGGCTGTGTCATCCCCACCTCAAGGAACTTCAAACTACATCATAAGGTGGAGGTATGATGCTGATAGAAGAGCCCTTATTCTTCACAGAGTTCAAGGGCAACAAGAAGTATTTGACTTTCAAAATTTGAACTTCTATGAAGGTCTGAATCTAGTCAATATGTCACTTGTCAACCCAAGCAACTCAAGACTAGCTGACAGATTGGCTCAAAGAATCCAAGACAGGATCACTGCAGAGTTTAGCTTAAGAAGGAGACTTAGGCAATCAGGTAATGCCATCGGTCAACTGGATGTTGAGGTGGACCCTAAGATTAGTTTCATAGGGGAAACCTTGACTGAAGGCCCAGTGGCAGAACCTGAGACCCTTGTCTCATCATCATCAACTGCTGCAGAGATCCACATTCCCTCTGAGACACCTGCTGGTGAAGGTGTTTCTCAGCCTCTCTCTGGCCAGAGCATGGATGCTACACCAAGCAATGAAGGCCAAACCTCTATCCACCCTGAGTCACAAAGGTCTGTGGGTGACAAGGGAAAAGGATTTTGACTCCTGAGGAAATTGCGGAGGAAGAGAGAGAGAGAGGAAGAGGAAGCTAAGGGTAGAAAGTTCCTCTGGGTCTTCAGGTTTTATGCAAGCTGCAATCAGGGCTGCCCCCAGACCAAATACTCAAGATGATGAGTTAAGGGCAGTCAGGATTACTTACCTGCAGACCAGGAACTATGACATTGATGAAATCATTTCTCTCCCCTTAGAACAACTAAATGAACTGGCTGACATGGAAGTGTCAAGAGAGATGAAAGAAAAAGAGGATGCAAGGTTACTTCTCCAATTCAAAGAGGAGAAGAGACAGAAAAGACTCTACAAGCATGCTCCTACTCTCTCCCCAGTTCAAGAAAGCCCTGTACAAGAAGATGTGGTTCAACAAGAACCTCAGGTAGACAAAGAAGAAGATAGGATCAAAATGATCAACTACCTGAGTGCCACAGGTTTCTATCAGGCAGATGCACTTCTTCCCTTGTCCTATGACTTTGTTGAGTTTGAGTACTTAAAAAAACTTGAGCTTGAGTTAGTCAAGGAGAGAAAGACAACTAAGAGAAGCTAAGGGAAGAAGCTGCAAAGTCAAGAGCCATCATCCAAACGAGTATGAAGAAGTCTGCTGACAGACAACGGATGATGAGTTTCTTGAAGCTGTATGGATTCTCCGAAAGGAGACTTGGCCCTATGTCTCTATCCACAATGGATGAGCATATAAGGGTAATCAAGCAGAAGATCAAGAGTGGAGAACTGATTGACTTACACTCTCTTCCAAGTCAAGTCCCACCTGAAGTGGAGGTTAAGGTTGAACAACCTGAGACAACACAACCCGAACCTCCTGCTGAGCCTCAGCAAGCTTCATCTTCTGATCCACAGCAGGGTCAAACTCCCTCTCCTTCTGAACCTGTGAGGGAGGAACACCCAATTGAGAAAGACAAGGATGATCAACAAGGTGCTGCAGACCAGTCTTCTCAGTTAAAGTCATCTAAGAGGAAGAAGAGGATGGCTTCTAAACCAAAGTCTAAGAAGAAGAAGCCTAAATCATCTACCTCTACACCTCAGGCTAAGTCAGATCAACCTGAGGAAGTGCATGAAGAGACAGCCCAATCAACTCCAATACAAGTGGCTCCTCTTGCAGCTGAGACACCCATCTTATCCTGGACCTTCTCTACCAATCCAGAAAGATGGCATGTAATCAGAGATCAAGGTGTTGAGAATGTCTATACATGGCAAGACATAATCAACTTACCTCTGCATGATCTATTTGAGATGAGAAGATACTATGAAAGTCTGAAAGATCCTGACCATCTAATGAAGAAGGGTATCGTCATGATTGTGCTAAAGACTACTAACATCTGAAGATCTTCTAAATGTTT
>CM046046.1:28988782-29191282 GCA_025215565.1 Flaveria ramosissima | reverse complement strand
AACCACTATTGAGAAAATCAAGAAAAGTACTCCAGTGTGCCAATGTGACAAAGCCCTCGTAGCAAAAAAGGTGGTGATGGGTCTTCCTTATGAGGTAATACAAGACATGTGCCTTTCTGCTTGCAAAATCAGATTATGTGTTTATAAAGCAAATCGTCCGCTATTTGATAATGAAAAGGAATTAAAACGTATTAATGATGAGCTTAAACTAAATGAGTCAAAATACTTTGTTAAACTAAATGAAGCTTTAAAAGAAAATGAACATCTTAAAAGAATTGTTTAAGAAAGAAATGTTGAAATTAATACTCTAACTGAAAGAGTCGATCTTGCTGAATTTGAAACAAGTAAACTTCAGTCAAAACTTGATAAATGGACAATCTCAGGAATGAAACATAACGATTTGTGTAAATCACAACGGGGGGCTAGGATTAAAACAGGTTTTAGTTACGAAAATGCTTCCATTTATCCTCCTCCTAATACTTACTGTTATTCACCAATGCCAATTCCTCATCCTTTAAATGATTTAATTCAAAGATATACTAACAATATGTCTGCAGGTTTAGAAGGTGTTAATCATAAGGAAGTGCGTGAGGAGTACGGTTATAGACCAACGAGCGGACTTGGATGCAATAGCCTTAGTACCCCTAAATCTCAACAATCTGTTTTAGATAATAGTTCTAGTTTAAGTAACTTTTTTATTTCTCAAAAGTCTGTTTCAGACATTAACTCTGAGTGTTCAAATGGTTGTTCCACTTCTTTGTCTAATGTTTAAGATGTAATGATCATATTTCAAATGCTTGCGTGAATGAGGTTGTGGATAATTCTGTTATTGCTCATAATGATAAAACTAAAAGAAACTGCATTGAAAAATTCTTTTCTCATCCCATTCCATCGTTTACCCCAATTAAAATTCCACAATCTAATGAACGGGTAATATCTTCTTCAAGTGCGAGTACAAGTGGTATAAGTACCTCATGTATTTCAAATAATGGTACATCTGCTTCTGCAAATAATCATTCGTTAAAAGACAAATTCAGAACCAGAGAAATGTATGAGACTTACAGCAATGTTGACTCTAGTTTATCTGAGTGTAACGAGGAAATCTGTATAGATAAAATTCCTGATTTCTTGCATAATAAACCTAGATTTAAATCCCATTGCTTTAGATGCGGTAAAGATAGTCATGTAGTTAAAAACTGTCCTGAGCTTCATCACAGATTTGTACATAAGAATTCCTTTGGCAGTAGATTAACTCATATTGTTAATAATTTCATTTGCAAAAAGTCTTTTGTTCTGAAACCTAAAGTTGTTCAAACCTGGGTTCCAGTTTCAAATGGTTAACTTGGTCATTCTATTTTTGCAGGAGTCGTCCACTAAAGTTGTAAATAGTTTTTGGCACGTTGATAGTGGATGCTCTTGGCATATGACCGGGTTGAAAGATTTGTTGACCAATTATCGTATTATCAATGGAGGGTATGTGGCGTTTGCTGGTGACAAGAAAGGTGGTAAGATGATTGGTCAAGGCGAGGTACCAAATAGATCTCTCACTTTGGAGAAAGTCAACTTTGTGCCAGAGCTAGCATTCAACTTATTGAGCGTCTCTCAAATCTGCGATAAAGACATTCCAGTTTTATTTCTCTCAAATGAATGCTTATTTCTGAAGTCTGGGTTTAGTATCTCTGACAAGATGGTGCTAATGCGAGCTCCGAGAAAGAATGATACTTATCTTCTTGATATGGGATCAAAAGAATCCACTTCTACTGTTACTTGCCTTCTATCTAAAGCATCACCCTCTAAATCCTTTTTATGGCATCGTCGATTGGGCCATGTTAATTTCAAAAATATTAACAAATTGGTTAAAAACAATCTCTTTAGGAGAATACCATTAAATGATTTTTCTGTTGTTGAAAAATGTATGGCCTGTGCCAAAGGAAAACAACACAAAAAACCTCACAAGCCAAAACTTGAAAACACTATTTCTAGCCCCCTTGAGTTGTTACATACTGATTTGTTTGGCCCAATCAGCGTAAAATCAATTGCTAAGAACTCTTTTTGTCTTGTTGTTACAGATGATTTCTCAAGGTATTCTTGGGTGAGGTTCTTAGCTCATAAAGGAGAAACAGTTGAAGAGTTGTAGAAATTAATTCTTTTAATCGAAATGATAAGAAAAAGGAAGGTCATGACTATTCGAAGTGACAACGGTACTGAATTTAGAAATTATATCTTTGATACCTTCTGTGCAAACAAAGGAATTTCAAGACAATTAAGTGCAGCCATAACACCTCAACAAAATGGCGTTGCTGAGAGAAAGAATCGCACCTTAATCGAAGCTGCTTGTACCATGTTGATCGAATCTAATTTGCTAATTATTTTCTGGGCTGAGGCGGTGAATTGTGCATCATATGTACTCAATCGTGTTTTGATTGTGAAAGAAAAAAATGAAAACTCCTTATGAATTGTTTCATAGAAGGAAGCCATTGATTGATTTATTTCTTCCTTTCGGATGTTCCTGTACCTTGCTTAACACTCATGCACAAAAGTCGAAATTTGGAGCCGTGTCGGATGAATGTTACTTCGTTGGTTACTCATCTTCTCAGAAAGCTTACCGTGTGTATAACAAGAGAAGACGTATAGTGCAAGAGTCATTCTATGTTGATTGGCAGGAATCTAATTCTTCAGATGCAGGACCGAACGTGCATGGTTCTTTGACTCAAACATTGTTTTTAACTCCTTCAATCCTCTAGTTTTTGACGATGATGCATCCTTTTCTATTGTTCAAACAAACATTATTCCATCAGATCCATTACCTCCAAATATTCCTAACTCATTAATGACCCTCCTACCTCAATTGAGCTTCCATCCTCATCTCTCTTTGACATTCCAACCCCATTCGTTTCAGCCTCTATTCCTTCAACTCCATCTTCAACCCCAACCTCCACCCTATCTCAATTCTCTCAAACCTTTCCTTCGCCTCAGCCTGTTCAACCACTTTCTCCTCTATTACATACTCAACATCAACCCATTTGCCCATCTCAACCCAATCCATTACCTAGAACCACTGATTTTAAATCTTTGAAAGATCATCCTCATGATAACATTATTGGATCTATTTCTGATGGTGTTAGGACGCGGAGTCAATCTGGTTTGATAAACGTGTGTCTATTTTCTTGTCTCATATCCCAAATTGTTCCAAAGAATGTTCATGTAGCTCTTCAGGATCCTTGTTGGGTTGAGTCCATGCAGTTGGAACTTCAACAATTCAGGAAACTTAAAGTGTGGACACTTGTTGATCTTCCACCAAACAAATGTCCAATCGGCACAAAATGGGTGTTCAAGAACAAACCAGATGATCATGGCATAGTGGTGAGGAATAAGTCCAGACTGGTGGTTCAAGGATTTGCTCAAGAAGAAGGGATTGATTATACGGAAGTATTTGCTCCCGTGGCTCGTCTTGAAGCAATCCGAATTTTTCTCACTCATGCTGCTCACAAGCATTTCAAGGTCTATCAGATGGATGTCAAATGTGCTTTTCTTTATGGAGACATTGATGAAGAGATTTATGTGTGTCAACCACCCGGGTTTGAGGATCCAGACTTTCCTGATAAAGTGTACAAACTTGATAAATCTCTTTATGGTTTACATCAAGCTCCTCGCATCTGGTATGAGACTCTTACACAATATCTTTTGAGCAATGGTTTTTCTCGTGGCACTATTGATATGACTTTATTCAAGAAAGAGGTGGATGGTGAGATGTTAATCGTGCAAGTCTATGTTGACAACATTATTTTTGGTTCCACCAATCCTAAGCTTTGCCGGGAATTTGAGGAGATTATGTGAAGTCGCTTCGAAATGAGCATGATGGGGAGATATGCTTTTTCCTTGGTTTGCATGTTGAACAAAAGTCTGAAGGAATTCTTATTCATCAGGAGAAGTATGTCAAAGAAGTTCTTAAAAAATTCAAGATGGATGACGCTTCTTCTGAATTGACCCCATTTATTGCACAGACATGCCTCACTCTCGATGAAAATGGGAAATCTATTGATCATCATCTTTATAGATCAATAATTGGTTACCAATTGTACCTTACAGTCAGTCGTCCAGACATCACTTTTGTTGTGGGATACTATGCTCGATACCAAGCTAATCCAAAGGAGTCTCATAAAAGCAGTCAAACGAATTTTTTTGTTATTTAAAAGGCTCTTCTCATCTGGGTCTATGGTATCCTTATGGTGGAAATTTTGATTTGCATGCTTATTCTGATAGTGATTCTAATGGTTGCTGGATGAATAGTAAATCAGTCACCGGTGGTTGTTAATATCTAGGAAATTGTCTAGTATCATGGCAGAGCAAAAAACAAACAACTGTGTCTCTTTCCACGGGGGAGGCAGAGTATATTGCTGCTTCTAGCTGTTGCTCTCAAGTGCTGTGGATACAACATCAGATGATTTGATTATGGGATCAACTTCCTTCACACTCCATTATTCTATGATAATAAAGCAGCCATTGGAATTGCAAAGAATCCAATTCATCATTCTCGCACCAAGCACATTGAGACAAGAATTCATCCATGATGCTCAAGAAAAGGGTTTTATTGATATTATTCCTATAGACACAAAAAATCAAAAAGCAGATCTTTTCACTAAAACTTTCGACAAACCTCGTTTTTATGGACTGATCTCCAGGTTGGGATTAATTTTGAAACTCGTTTTCTTAAATGTCTCATGTAAATTTTATGTTTTTCTCTATTCTTTTTCTTTCTTTTAATCTTCTATGTTCCATAGTCCTTCACTATTTTATAATATATTAAAATAATATATATATATATATATATATATATATATATATATATATATATATATATATATATATATATATATATATATATATATATATATATATATATAATAAAATTTGTGAAACTTCTCTTATTTTGTTGATTCATAGAAATTTTGGGGGAGAATAACATAAAATTACTTGTTTTTTCATTCTTGCAGGACCCTTAGAAGTAAAGTTTGGTTTGCTTGAAAGATTTGAAGGAGGTCAACAGTATTGTGTTGGGATATGCATGATAGGCTCAGCCTGAATAGGAAGTAGATAGTGATCTTGTGGCGAACTAAAAGGATAAGAAATTTTTTATGACTTGGATTATCTCCTCAATATTTTGGCCTTCAACAAGTTACAAGTCCTTGTTCAAAATGGATTGAGAGCGTAATAAACTCTACCTTGATGATCTTCAATGAAAATTCTCTGTTTCCCTTCCCTGTGTACTTAATAGTGCTACTTGTTAGCTCTATTTATGTCCAAGCACTTCCATTCTGTATATTAAATGCTTATCTCCTCTGCTATGTGTCAACATTGACCTGGAGTGATGATCTCCTCTGTTATACGCAAGTATAGAGCTGGAGCTCTCATTCGCATGTTCTGATGATCTTCTCTGTTATACGTAAGTATAGACCTGAAGCTCTCATCAGTTAAGCTCAAATGATCATCTCCTTTGTTATACGTGAGTATAGACCTAGAGCTCTCATCATTTGTTCCTTAAATAATAAGTTATGTGTTTCTTATGAAAAGATTTTTTGTTGTGTTCTCCGTTGGAAAATCAAGCAGAGTTAATCATATTGTTCAATATATCATGAGGACAGGACAAGTTTCTTTGCCAAATGTCTGTGGGGAACGAGTCATTTAAGTTTTCTTCAAACTAACCGCAAAAACATGATAATGGAAGCCGCAGATTACTTGTTGAAAATAAGAAGGCATCCGTTTAAAAGGGCAAATATATCATCAATTCCGCCAATCTCTGATTTTCCGGAACGCCTCTTCAGTTTAAAGTGTTTCAATATCCTTTTATCCTCTTTTAATATTTTATTTGTATTATTTCTTTTAGTATTTTATCTTTTTCTTATATTTCTTTGTGAAATGATGTTGGTCTTGTGGGCGTTTTTGTTTCTTAAATTTGTTTATGTCTTAGTTTAAAAATTATTCTAAATAATTAAAAGAAAAAGTTAAGTTTTGGTTTCACCGAAACAATAGTTTCGCTGGTAGTTTCGCAGAGCGAAACTATAGGTTCGCGGTACTTTTGCTCATTTCAAAGCCATTTTGATCTAATCTTTTACCGGGCGAAACTACAGTTTCGCTGGCAGCAAAACAATGTGTCACACCCTCAAAATCCACGTGCGGGGTTTTACCGCGAGGCGTGTGAACAAACCAGGATCACAGTCAGTAGCTACATAGAACGACTCTATATGCCATGTTGAAAATAAAACAACCAAAGTTCAACTTTAAATTGTGGGAAGCGTTTTGAAAACAACTCAAATAAATAAAAGTGTAAATATGGCAAAACATGTGCTAACCCAAAAGAGTAAACCATAATCATTAAAATGCTAATGTCTTGAAAACCGAGTCTTAGTATGCAAGTGAACCGTGGAGTGCTCCTAGAGGCAAGCAGCTAATGACCTGAGAAAAGCATACTAAAATGTCAACACATAGGTTGGTGAGTTCAAGAGTTTGAGTTCAATAAACATATAAACAGTTGTGATATATATAAGCAGTGTATTGTAATAGATAGCTAGTCTATTAACAGCAAATATTAATACATAGTGATTTCGCAATTGAAGCTGACTGTGATAGTTGTTGCCTCCTGTCACGACTTACCATGTCGTGACAATCTTCAATAGGACAAATTGCACCCGGTTGACCTCGAGTCACACAGGTGGGGCTCGTCAGACCCAGTAGTACTACCCAAGTTTCCCCGCTATTAAATATTAACAATTCGAAAGTGTGAGGACTTTTCCCATGGTAAACAGCACTATATTAATATTATACACAACTCAAATATTAAAAGCGTTCGTAAGATACCAGTATGTTATCTCCCCCAAAAGAGATTAAGTAAAGAGTGGGGCATGAACTCACCTGATGTATGCAAAGAGTACTTAGGGTTTATTTGAGAAACGAGAGGATAGCCAACCTTCAAAGGTTACCTAGATCATGTGAGTACATAAGTACGTGTAAATGAAAGACATGTGAAACCCTAAGCATACCAAAACCAAAGACTCAAGCTTCCAGAAAAATAGACACATTTGACCTAGTTGACCCGTTTTACCCGTTGGTGACATTATGAGTTATAATTCAAATAAAGCCAATGAGCACATATAACATACATGATTAACATTCAAATAGTATCATACACACGCTACATTATCCATACATAACACTTAAATCATAGCCATGCCCATAGCATACAACATACACCATAATCATTACTCACCAAACCCAAACATGATATCCTAGCAACTAATCAACACCAACATCATATATGATCACCAAAGTCCAAATATCACCCATGATTATCCAAGCATGCCATACAACTAATTTAACACGTTCTATCACACTAGAATTTATCCTTGAACATACTAACATGCTCCTAATATCCCAAACATGTTCAAGCTATCATTTTTCAGACGTTATGCAAATAAAGTTTCCCTTTTGGGAAAGTACATCCCAACATCCATCAATCATCCAATGTATTCATGAATTCAACATAATTATACCATCTCAAGCTCCATACAATATCTAGACATGATTAACATCACCTAAACACCATAATCTAACCATCTTCACAAACAAAAGTTTCTACTTTTGGCAAGCTATGAACCAACAACATGCATTCAAAGATTTCTAGCATTCATAACAACAATCTAGTATCTAATCATCATCATGAACACATCCATAACATCAATCCATCACTAGATCATCATTACATGCAAAATAAAGTTACTATTATTAGTAACCTATGAACACCAACTTCAATTCACCAATTTCTTGCAAAATCAATGTATTCTAACATTCATACAACCTACTAATCATCATACATTCATCAAACAATCATCCATCATGCATAATCATAGCATTTTCGAACTAGGGTTTGTTTCATACACAAGGTTCATGATCAATCCACTAAAAACATAGAATTCATGCATAATCGACGTTAACTAACATGTATACAATCTAACTAACATACTAACATCATCAACCAACATCAATTTCGACCCCATGAAGGCCAATTCACGAATTAGGGTTCGGCCCTAAACAAAAACTCACAAAAACATGAAAAATCTAACCTTTACACGTGTATTAACTTGCAATTGATGATTCCTACGTGTAGTATGCCTTGTAATCGAATCAATTGGTGTTTTGATGCTTGTTCTTGGCTGATTTTCGCAAAGGGAGAGGTGTTTAGAGGAGTGTTGCGGCCGAATGGGTGGGATTAGGGTTTGGGATTTGTTTTGTTTAATTTAACTTTGCATAATGACAACTTAGGCCCTTGTGTTTTGCGTTTTATTAAAAAGGCACTCTTTTAAACACTTTAAAATGGTTTTTTTAACTACAATACTAAACATATAACTCATGGTAACAAATTATATGTTTTATCTTTATAAAACACAAACATACGAATTAATACACACGTTTCCACGTTACGCGATTAATTCTCAATTAACATATAAAAACATGCAAACACATAAACATAATACAATAATCACATAATCAATTAGATTATCAATAATTTGACATTATTCATTCTTATTAGGTCACCAACGTTAAACGACAACTAGTGTGTGCTCACGACACGTGTATGCAAGACTTAACGAAACTAACGGAGTTTGGTAACGGAAATTTACCGGATGTCACACTATGGGCTATATAACAGGTTTTGAGAAATTATCTTTTCATTTTTTGCATAGCTTGTTTCACCGAACTTTCAGAGCACTAACCGGACCTCTTGACCGAAATCCATAGGCAGGTCTCTCAGATTTCCATAGGCAGGCACCCAAAGTCTATCCATGAAATACCGAATTCCATCCTCCTTCATCACCAGCTGTTTATCCATTCCTCTCAACGAATCAGAACCAATATTTTCTGCTTTTAAAGCTTCTATCTGTGCCTCCTTAACTTGTTCAGGCAGTTGTGTACTGATAGTAAGCTGTAAAGCTCGCACCCGTCTGGGTTTAGCTGTTTCCTTCCGGCTTAAGGCATCAGCAACCACATTCGCCTTTCCTGGATGGTATTTAATAGCGCAATCATAGTCGTTTAGCAGTTCCACCCAACGTCGTTGCCTCATATTCAATTCCTTTTGCTTAAAGATATGTTGAAGACTCTTGTGATCGGTGTAGATAGTGCACTTGGTACCGTACAAGTAATGTCTCCAAATCTTTAAGGCAAAGACTACTGCACCCAACTCTAAGTCATGAGTAGTATAGTTCTTCTCATGAACTTTTAATTGTCTCGAGGCGTAGGCTAACACCTTGTCTCGCTGCATTAAGACACAACCCAATCCTTGAATGGATGCATCACAATACACCACGAAGTCATCCGTCCCCTCTGGCAGTGCTAGTATCGGCGCGGTACATAGTTTCTGCTTTAACGATTGAAAAGCCGATTCTTGGCTTTCACCCCATTTGTATGTAGTCCCTTTGTGAGTCAAAGCTGTGAGAGGTTGTGCGATCTTAGAGAATCCCTCTATGAATCGTCGATAGTAACCTGCTAATCCCAAGAATTGTCTTATTTCACTCGGCGTTTTAGGTGTGGTCCAATTCTTGATCGCCTCAATTTTGGCAGGATCAACATGTATCCCTTTCTCATTAACAATATGACCTAGGAATTGTACTTCTCGTATCCAAAAGTCACACTTAGAGAATTTGGCGTACAGCTGTTCCCTTTTCAGTAGCTCTAAAATCATTCGCAAATGCTCCTCATGGTCTTCCTTGGTCCTGGAATATATCAGTATACCATCGATGAACACAATGACAAACTGATCGAGGTAGGGTTTGCACACACGGTTCATGAGGTCCATGAACACAGCAGGTGCATTTGTCAACCCAAAAGGCATGACCAAGAATTCATAATGACCGTAGCGGGTACGAAACGCGGTTTTGGAAATGTCTTCTTCGCAGACTCTGAGTTGATGATAGCCAGATCTCAAGTCAATCTTCGAATAGTAACTTGATCCCTGGAGTTGGTCAAACAAGTCATCGATACGGGGTAGAGGGTATCGGTTCTTGACTGTTACTTTATTTAGCTCCCTATAGTCAATACACATCCGAAACGTGCCATCCTTCTTCTTAACAAACAGGACAGGGGCTCCCAGGGTGATGTACTAGGGCGAATAAAGCCCTTATCTAATAGCTCCTGGAGTTGTGACGACAACTCCTGTAGTTCGTTCGGTGCTAATCGATAAGGTGCTCTAGCAATCTGGGCTGCGCCGGGAGTTAGCTCAATTTGGAACTCCACTTGACGATGAGGTGGTAATCCAGGAAGATCCTCTGGAAACACCTCTGGAAAGTCGCGCACTATGGGAATATCCTCCATTCTCCTTTCCTTCGCTTGCTTATCAGTTACAAGTGCTAGAATAGCCACACGACCCTTTCGTAGTAACTTTTGGGCTTTCATGAACGAGATGATGCCTATCACAGCACCACTTCTATCACCTCGGACTGTTAGAATTGTGTCATCAACAGGAATTCGTATGATCTTCTCATGACATATAACTTCTGCTTGCTTGCTAGAAAGCCAATCCATGCCTATCACAACATCAAAACTCCCCAGCGTAACAGGCATAAGATCTATAGCGAAAGTATGACCAGCAAGCTCTATCTTACAGTCTTTAAGGATATGCGTTACGTGAATCTGTTTACCGTCAGCCAACTCTACGGTGTATTTAGATTCTAGGGCGGAGGGTATATCACTTAAAAGACTACAGAATTTTAAGGACACGAAACTCCTATCAGCTCCAGTATCGAATAGTACCGTAGCAAAGCAACCATTAACAGAGAATCTACCAGTAACAGTTGTAGGATCATTTAGAGCCTCACCTGAGCCAATGACGAAGGCTCTCCCTTTTGCTCCATCCTTATTACCGCCATTACCATTGCCATTTCCACCGTTGTTGTTACCATTGTTGTTGTTGTTATTGTTGTTGTTGTTGTGTCCATTTCCATTGTTGCCATTTCCATTTCTCCTTAGTTGTGGGCAATTTCGCTTGTAGTGCCCCTCTTTTCCACATTCAAAACAACCCTTAGGAGTTTCCTGAGGTTGTTGTGTCCTCCTAACCAGCTCACCACGGCAATCCTTCGCGGCGTGTCCAATTTTACCACATCGCTGGCATTTGAAGCTATCACATCGTCCCACATGATGATAGTTGCACCGGTTGCACTTCGGGTGTCTACCACCATAACCACTGGGTCCTTGATTAGTTGCAGTCGTTTGGTGGAAGTTACGATTGTTGTCGAACCTCCATTGTTGTTGGACCGGTTGTTGTTGCTGCTGAGGATGAAGTTGACCGCCAGAAGATGATGATGCTTTGGTGTTGCTAGTACTATCCCACTTTCTTTTGTTATCGGGCACGCTTGCCACGGCGCCCCGCTTGGGTAGACGTCCTTGTTCCACGGCTTGGTCAGTTAGCGTATGGGCTAACTGAATGGCTTGCTGTATGGTGGTTGGATTAGAAGCAGTTACCATACTCTGAATTTCGGGTACAAGTCCCCGTATGTAATGCTCGATCCTTTTATGCATCTCATTTACCATTCCCGGGCATAGTGTTGCTAGCTCGTGAGTTCTAGTGGTGTAAGCCTCGATTTCTGAGCCCTACATTTTCAGTTGCCAGAACTCTATCTCCAACTTCTGTACCTCATTGCGAGGACAGTACTCCTCAGTCATCATGGTTTTGAACTCAGCCCACGGCAGTCCATTAGCCAGTGCTTGCCCCAACATCTGGACTTGTGCATTCCACCAGGATAAGGCGGCACCCTCCAGGGTCCCGGTGGCATATTTCACCTGATCAGCAGGTGGACAGTTGCACTGGGAGAATACGGACTCCGTCTTCTCGAACCAGCGTACTAGTCCCACAGCACCTTCAGTACCGCTGTAGGTATGGGGCTTACAGTCCATGAAGGACTTATAAGTACATGCTGGTGGTCCTGCTTTAACACAACAATTATTGATCAGACAACCTATACGGTTATACAGGATATTCGGTTTAACTTTCAATCATTGTTTACCTGCTGGCTGTCCCGCTTGGGCAGCAGCCACCGCCGCCTGAATCAGGGCAGCTAACTCAGCAGGGGTCATATTAACGGCACCAGCGCCATGATCTCCGGCGTCATGGTCTCCGGCGCCACGTCCACGACCGCGCCCACGGCCACGTCCACGACCACGTCCACGTGCGTCCATTGTTCACTTTACATCCACAAATACAATAATGAGTAACATCAAACACATTCATCTCATTGAAGTACAGTAAACAATAAAGGAATAATAAATCATCACAACCACAACATTCATAACAAAAATAATAACCAAAGTAAATAAATTGCAAATGAGTCACAATGTATTCATCAATGTCAAAATTTAAGTTTGTCGTTCGAGTGGGGAAACAACCCTTCCCACATAGGTTTCAAAGAAAATCAATCGACAATATCAGATCCATCACTCTCATCTTCCTCCTCCTCGGGTTCCTCCTCCTCAGGTTCCTCCTCCTCAGGTTCCTCCTCCTCAGGTTCGACTGCAGGAGTAAGAGCTATAGCAATCTGGAGTGCTGCTAGCTGTGCCTCCAAAGTAGCAATCCTATCATCAGCCACATCATCCCTCTGCTCGCGAGCAGCCACGCGTCCACTGAGGGCTACGATCCCATCTTCCATTTGGTAACACCCGTCTAGGGTCTTTCCATGGCGCCCCTCAAGTTCATCCACCTTATGCCTTAGGTTGTACACCTCAGTCTGTAGTGTACAAACGTCTCTAATGAGTCGCCTGACTCGATGCTGCTCTGTATCCAGTGCTGCCACCAATGCAGCAATCAACTGCTCGTTGGACTGCACCGTCCGGGGAAGTGAAGGCACTGCTTGATCAGAGTTACCTCTCGTTCTGGGTCTCGGCTCGGGCACGCGTTCCCTATACATGATGTGGTTGACAAACCTAGGATAAAAACTCCAGTCCCTTGGGGGATCACGCTTCATCAACGCGAAAGGTTGATCCCAGTCAAACTCCCCTCGAGGATAATCTAAACGAGGCCAGTCGAGTCCATCATCGGGTACAGGTGCGGGAGGTGGGGACTCGGATCGTGCAGGTGATGCAGGTCGTTTACCAGAAGCTCTTGATGACGATGCCATGCTGCAGATAGTGTAACGTGTATGCCAATGAGTATACAGTAGATGAAAATAAAGTACAGGTAACTAACTAAGTGTGTGTGGTTATAGTCTAGTGTGTATGCAACCTAGTTCCCTATAACCAATGGCTCTGATACCAATCTGTCACACCCTCAAAATCCACGTGCGGGGTTTTACCGCGAGACGTGTGAACAAACCAGATCACAGTCAGTAGCTACATAGAACGACTCTATATGCCATGTTGAAAATAAAACAAACAAAGTTCAACTTTAAATTGTGCGGAAGCGTTTTGAAAACAACTCAAATAAATAAAAGTGTAAATATGGCAAAACATGTGCCAACCCAAAAGAGTAAACCATAATCATTAAAATGCTAATGTCTTGAAAACCGAGTCTTAGTATGCAAGTGAACCGTGGAGTGCTCCTAGAGGCAAGCAGCTAATGACCTGAGAAAAGCATACTAAAATTTCAACACATAGGTTGGTGAGTTCAAGAGTTTGAGTTCAATAAATATATAAACAGTTGTGATATATATAAGCAGTGTATTGTAATAGATAGCTAGTCTATTAACAGCAAATATTAATACATAGTGATTTCGCAATTGAAGCTGACTGTGATAGTTGTTGCCTCCTGTCACGACTTACCATGTCGTGACAATGTTCAATAGGACAAATTGCACCCGGTTGACCTCGAGTCACACAGGTGGGGCTCGTCAGACCCAGTAGTACTACCCAAGTTTCCCCGCTATTAAATATTAACAATTCGAAAGTGTGAGGACTTTTCCCATGGTAAACAGCACTATATTAATATTATACACAACTCAAATATTAAAAGCGTTCGTAAGATACCAGTATGCTATCTCCCCCAAAAGAGATTAAGTAAAGAGTGGGGCATGAACTCACCTGATGTATGCAAAGAGTACTTAGGGTTTATTTGAGAAACGAGAGGATAGCCAACCTTCAAAGGTTACCTAGATCATGTGAGTACATAAGTACGTGTAAATGAAAGACATGTGAAACCCTAAGCATACCAAAACCAAAGACTCAAGCTTCCAGAAAAATAGACACATTTGACCTAGTTGACCCGTTTGACCCGTTGGTGACATTATGAGTTATAATTCAAATAAAGCCAATGAGCACATATAACATACATGATTAACATTCAAATAGTATCATACACACGCTATATTATCCATACATAACACTTAAATCATAGCCATGCCCATAGCATACAACATACACCATAATCATTACTCACCAAACCCAAACATGATATCCTAGCAACTAATCAACACCAACATCATATATGATCACCAAGGTCCAAATATCACCCATGATTATCCAAGCATGCCATACAGCTAATTTAACACGTTCTATCACACTAGAATTTATCCTTGAACATACTAACATGCTCCTAATATCCCAAACATGTTCAAGATATCATTTTTCAGACGTTATGCAACTAAAGTTTCCCTTTTGGGAAAGTACATCCCAACATCCATCAATCATCCAATGTATTCATGAATTCAACATAATTATACCATCTCAAGCTCCATACAATATCTAGACATGATTAACATCACCTAAACACCATAATCTAACCATCTTCACAAACAAAAGTTTCTACTTTTGGCAAGCTATGAACCAACAACATGCATTCAAAGATTTCTAGCATTCATAACAACAATCTAGTATCTAATCATCATCATGAACACATCCATAACATCAATCCATCACTAGATCATCATTACATGCAAAATAAAGTTACTATTATTAGTAACCTATGAACACCAACTTCAATTCACCAATTTCTTGCAAAATCAATGTATTCTAACATTCATACAACCTACTAATCATCATACATTCATCAAACAATCATCCATCATGCATAATCATAGCATTTTCGAACTAGGGTTTGTTTCATACACAAGGTTCATGATTAATCCACTAAAAACATAGAATTCATGCATAATCGACGTTAACTAACATGTATACAATCTAACTAACATACTAACATCATCAACCAACATCAATTTCGACCCCATGAAGGCCAATTCACGAATTAGGGTTCGGCCCTAAACAAAAACTCACAAAAACATGAAAAATCTAACCTTTACACGTGTATTAACTTGCAATTGATGATTCCTACATGTAGTATGCCTTGTAATCGAATCAATTGGTGTTTTGATGCTTGTTCTTGGCTGATTTTCGCAAAGGGAGAGGTGTTTAGAGGAGTGTTGCGGCCGAATGGGTGGGATTAGGGTTTGGGATTTGTTTTGTTTAATTTAACTTTGCATAATGACAACTTAGGCCCTTGTGTTTTGCGTTTTATTAAAAAGGCACTCTTTTAAACACTTTTAAATGGTTTTTTTAACTACAATACTAAACATATAACTCATGGTAACAAATTATATGTTTATCTTTATAAAACACAAACATACGAATTAATACACACGTTTCCACGTTACGCGATTAATTCTCAATTAACATATAAAAACATGCAAACACATAAACATAATACAATAATCACATAATCAATTATATTATCAATAATTTGACATTATTCATTCTTATTAGGTCACCAACGTTAAACGACAACTAGTGTGTGCTCACGACACGTGTATGCAAGACTTAACGAAACTAACGGAGTTTGGTAACGGAAATTTACCGGATGTCACACTATGGGCTATATAACAGGTTTTGCGAAATTATCTTTTCATTTTTGCATAGCTTGTTTCACCGAACTTTCAGAGCACTAATCGGACCTCTCGACCGAAATCGATTATTGTTTATTTCCGCTTCATTTTCGTGTTGATTTAGACCTTAGGTGGTGTTTCGAACTTGATTAGATACTTTAATATGTTTTTAACCGCATTTAAATGGTTTATTGATTATGTCAATTCATTAACTTCGCAGATTCAATCAGCGAAAGTATCTATGTTTTGTAAAAAACTGAGCAAAAGTTCATATGAATTCAGCGAAACTGTACTGTCATGTTGCCCGTGCGAACTTGACACTTTCGCATGTCTGAATTCACCGAAATTACAATTTCGCTCAACTCTCGTTCAGTTTCTCTGATCTTAGCGAAACTACACTTTCGGCCAGCGAAACTATATCTGTTTTACTTTAATTTTATCATTTTTTATTGTTTATCTTTTTTGTTGGATCTAGAAAGGCTGGTGCAACCAAAACCAAATCACTTAGAATATTTTGGTACAACTAATAAAGGACTTCCGAAGCTAAGTGTGGAACTTCCGAAGGAAAAAGGAGCTCTTCCGAAGACAAAGTGTAAAACTAACTTCCGAAGGAAAACTCCAACTTCCGAAGACAAAAGAACTTACTTCCGAAGATCAAGACTTAGAATGATAGATCAGAAGTCAACTTCCGAAGTATAGAAGTCCTCAAGCCTCAGAAGTATAGAAGCCTCTTCCGAAGTATAAGTGGCTTTGGAAAAACTTGTTCTTCCGAAGCCAACTTACCTTCGGAAGACACTAGTATTATCCAGTGGACATAAGTATGGCCTTCCTGACACTCCGCTGCAGATCTCTGAGATACTGCATGGCGTTTTCTCAAAAGCCATGTAGTTGACCATACTTTATTCCACTGTTTACCTTTATAAGATAGTACAGTTGCCGTCTTTAGTTGGTGACAAAAGGTAAGTCATGGACATGTCATGACTACCATATCATAGATAATACTTTATCTAAGATACCTTAACTTTAGCATTGTAGTATATGCTTTAGTCTTAGGTTTCCAGCTGGTATCAAAGTATGTCCGGCTGTAGGATCTAGTATATATAGTTTCTCATTGTAACTCATGTTCTATGCTTGTAAGAGTCTTGTAATACTTTGAGTTGAGAAGTAATATATACAAGTGCCTTGAAAATTATTTTTGTGTGTTCTTTGCTACATATTATATTATTATCAACTTTTATAAGAGACTCTACTTCATCTGGCTTGAGTGTTATTTAAGTGAGTTTGAGAGAAATCCAAGTGTTTAAGTGACAAACCCAATCCTGCAATTGGTATCAGAGCTTTTTAGGCTCTTGATTGTGAGATCTTACCATCCTAATCAACCTGTTTTTCACTCCTCCTTATACCACACTCAAAATGGCCCTCAACAAATCTGAAGTAGAGATGGGGACGATGACCAAAGCACCCATCATCACCCCTAAAAACTTCAGGTCATGGAGCAGACGAATGGAAGGCTTCATCAGGTATCAAGACAGCAAGATGTGGCAAGCTATTGTCAATGGCCCGTATAAGCCAAAGGTAGCTGGCGGAAACGGTGCCATGATTGAGAAAGCTGTTGAAGATTATTCTGATGAGGACCGGAAGAAGCTGGACATCGATAGCAATGCTATGACTATTCTCATGACTGCAATTCCCAACTCCATTATGGTGGGGTTTGAACATTGCAAGTCAGCCAAAGAACTGTTTGATGTGCTTGCTCAAATGTATTCAAGCTCAAATGACTCCAAGAAGGACTCACTTAAGCAGCAGTTCGAGAACTTCACCTACGTTGCTGGAGAGACACTTAGCCAGCAATACTTCAGGTACATGGATCTCATTTCTTCCCTTCAGTCTGTGGGAATTGCTCATGAACTTAGAGATCTTACAAGAAAGTTCATGACTGCATTACCCAATGAGTGGACATTCTACTGTGTCTCTATCAAGAGAACAGAGAACCCGAATACACTCACCATGACTGAACTCTATGGCATCCTTGATGGATACCGTTTGGAAATGGAGAGTAAGAGAGGTCATCAGACAAGCAAACCCTTGAGTTTTCCTGCTAGCAACGCTTTAATGGTTGCTGAAGGCTCAGGACCCTCCCAGCCTCAACAATACCTGACTTACACCCAGCAGCCATCTTGTTCTTTTGGGCCATACATCATATTTCCTGAGACTCCAAGATCTCAACAAGCTCAGTAAAGTTCCTTTCAGGACAGTTGTGCTTTTGTCTAAGGAAGTGGACACTCAAATGATTATCAATATTGCTTTGATGATCTGGAGTGCTTCAGCCCAGATGACGTGGAATACGTGGACATAGTCCAACAAATGGCTCTATTAACCTACAGAGCAAAGAAGTTCTTTAAGAGAACTGGAAGGCAATTTCCCCAGAACCCAATCAACAGCAAATTTAGGTTTGACAAAACCAAGGACAAATGTTACAACTGTAACCAACTTGGTCATTTTGCAAGGGAATGCAAGGCTCCCAAGTCTAATCCGGGAACCTCACAGGCCTCCACACATCCCTCTACACCAAAGCCCACCGGAAAGTCAACAGAAACAGCTTCAATGGCTCAAGAAGTTGACTGGAGCTTTATGGTACAGGATGTGACTCCTGCTCAAGCACTCATGGCCGGAACAGATGAAAATAAGGTATATGAACATCTCTGTACTCCTGCCTGTATTGCTAAGGTTAAATTGTATCAGGACTACAATATGGAGATTAAACCGACATTGAGTCTTTAAATGTTTTAAAATCTGATTTTAAAAGGGCTGAATCTGACTATCAAAGAAAAACTGAGGAGTTAGAGAAAACTGTGTCCCTATTAAAACACGAACACACAAACTATAAGACTCAAATAAAGGATTTAATATCCAAATTGACTGAGGCTCAAGCCCAGCTTGTCACAGCTGAGGCTCAAGCCCGGAAGTATGCTAATTCCGAGCAAAACTTCCAAGCCATTCTTGCATCATCCTCTCACTCAAAACTTTGTTACCAAAACAAAGGTGGGTTGGAAACAAAGGTTGGTTGGGAACCAATGAAATTGCTCCACCACACTCCTATGAGTCTATAAGACAACCAAGGTGTGGTACTGAAGAGCAAGAGGTTCCATCTGCTGACCCACCTTCTCATGAGTCAAAGAATGATGCAACCATGGAGACCATCACAGGGAAGAACCAGGTAATTATACCCTCTCCTACCAATGATGATCAAACCCTAACCACCAAGAAGCAGAGTTAAGGCAGCCAGAAAAACTGCCAAGAAAGTGGCTGAGTCTAAGCTGAAGAAAGACCCAAAGCAAAAGTGTATTCATCTCAGCTGGATTCCAGGTGGTTGGAAACTCTGATTCAGGATAGGGGTGTAGTACCAGCACTCCTGTCCTACCAAAGGATCAGAAGTTAAAGGGAAAGGTTGCTGATGAAGAGAAAAAGAACAAGAAACAGCAATCCTCAAATTCCCAAAAGATTAACATTGCATGCATAATGTGTGGTCTGCAAAACCACATGCCAAAGATTGTTACTACAATCCTGTTAGCACACATTATGCAAATAATGTTAAAAAGGAAGGAGTCAGGGAAGGTTTCTCATTGGACCATATCAAATGGTTCAAGTGATGAAAAAGGGAAAGCTTGTTTCCGAAGCAAGGTTGCTTTCGAAAGAAGGTCCTTTTTCTGAAAGGAAAAAGGCTTCGGAAGCTAAAACTATCAAGACTCAAAAGAATAAAAGAGTCCCCTTGAGACCATCCCAGAAGAAGACTGCTTCGGAAGAAAAGGTGGTGAAGGCTTCTTCCGAAAAGAAAGAAGCTTCAGAAGAATGCCAAGCTACAAAACTTCAACAAGCTCATCCTCCATGATCAACCAAGGATGGAATGGAAGATCAAGGAAGATGTTGTAGCCCAAACCTCTTCTTCAAAGACATCCATTGAACCCCCATGCATAAATTTTGGTTCAATTATGTCACTATCATTGGAAGAACCCAAGACCAACAAGGCTTGGTTTCCAATCAAAACTAATCATCTCATCTTATGTGCAGGGACATCCATATGACAAGAATAACAATGTTTGGATTGTGGATAGTGGATGCTCCAGGCACATGACAGGGAACAATCTCTCCTTCAACAATTTCAACATTATGATGGAGGTCCTGTCCAGTTTGGAGGTGAGGCCGGAGGATATATTTCTGGCAGAGGAAGTATATCCAATGGAAAATTAAAGGTTGACAAAGTTAACTTTGTCAAACAGCTTGAACACAACCTGTTAAGTGTTTCTCAGTTCTGTGATCAAAAGCATCAAATGCTCTTTACAGAACATGAGTGCATAATCCTCAAACCTGTGATGACAATTCCTCAGGAATTGGTGCTTCTTAAATCTCCCAGGAAAGGAGATATGTACAAGCTGGATATGAACAATGCTTCCCCAATGGGAGAAGTATCATGCTTTCTTTCCAAAGCTGATGGTGATGAGTCAACACTAGGGCATAAACGAATGTGTCATGTAAATTTTAAGACAATGAATAAATTGGCTAAAAATAACTTGGTACATGGTTTGCCTAAAAAGAATTTTTCTACAAAGATAACTGTGTTGCATGCCTGAAAGGGAAGCAACACAGGGCATCTCATAAATCCAAAGTTGTTAACTCCATCACCATTCCATTACACTTATTGCACATGGATCTATTTGGTCCCACAAGTATAATGAGCATTGGAAGGAAATCATATTGCCTTGTGATTGTTGATGATTTTACTAGATTTACATGGGTATTCTTTTTAAGAACCAAAGATGAAACTACTGAAACTTTGAAATCTTTTATTCTTAAATAGAAAATCAAATTGATCACAAGGTTAAAATAATTAGAAGCGATCAAGGGACTGAGTTTAAGAACCACGTTCTTGACTCATTCTGTAACTCAAAAGAATTGCCAGACAATATAGTGCCCCTAGAACTTCTCAACAAAATGGTGTTGCTGAGAGAAGGAATAGGACACTTATTGAGGCTGCTCGGACTATGTTAGCTGATTCAAAGCTACCTCTAACATTCTGGGCAGAGGCAGTCAGCACTGCATGCTATGTGCAGAACAAGGTCCTTGTAGTAAAGCCACATGGAAAAACCCCTTATGAGCTATGGAACAAGAGGCCACCATTCATTGGCTTTCTAAGGTCCTTTGGCAGCAGGTATACCATACTTAACACAAAAGACAATTTGGCAAAATTTGCTGAAAAGTCGAATGATGCCATCTTTGTTGGATATTCCTCTAACTCTAAAGCTTATAGAGAACATTGTAGTTAATGAGCACACTCCTTATGTTAGGGGAAATGGCCCTGATCATATATTTGATTTAGAATTGTTTCCAAACTATTCTAAACCATCTTGTGAGAATGTTTCAGCTGGAACAGGTGCTCAAAGTGATTCTAATGATGATCAACTGTTTGAGCTTCCCAGACCTATTCCAAGTTCTCCAAGAGCTGAAAACAAATCAAGTTCCCACTATTGGCATATTGATAGTATAACCATCTCAAGAGATAGTGGAGCTTCAACAAGCGGTTCACCTGTTGACTCTCAAACCTCTTCAGGTGACCCTGCACAACACCAAGCTGATGAAAGCAACATCTTGAAGGAACAGGCAACTGTTAATGCTACTTCACAGCAAACAAATGATGATGTTTCTTTTTCATTCAATCAGTCCTCATTGAATGAGTTTGAAACAGCAGCTGGACCAAGTGTTCAAGCTCCTGAGCAAAATATGTCCACTTTGGATTTATCTTTGCAACTGGAGGTAATTCCTAGACTTAGGATTCACAACACTCATCCAGCTGAGAACATCATAGGGGAAGTCTCTGAAGGCGTGAGAACAAGAGGACAAACTCACAATGGGAATGTCTGCTTGTACTCATGCTTTTTATCCCAAATGGAACCCAAGAAGGTGGAAGATGCCTTGAAAGATAGTAGCTGGGTTGAATCAATGCAAGAGAGCTGCTTCAATTGAAAAGACAAAAGGTTTGAAACCTATGTCCGCTACCATCTGGTCAAGTACCTATAGGCACTAAATGGGTTTTCAGAAACAAGAGAGATGATAGAGGCTTGATTATCAAGAACAAAGCAAGACTGGTGGTTCAAGGATACACTCAAGAGGAGGGAATCGATTATACTGATGTCTTTGCACCTGTTGCAAGACTTGAGTTAGGATCTTCCTTGCTTATGCTGCATCCAAGAATTTCACTGTCTACCAGCTTGATGTCAAGTGTGCCTTTCTATATGGGGATATAGATAGGGAAGTCTATGTATGCCAACCTCCGGGATTTGAAGATCCACAGCATCCCAACTATGTGTGCAAATTGGATAAAGCTCTATATGGGCTGCACCAAGCACCTAGGCTGTGGTATGAGACATTGTCTCAGTTTCTCCTGAAGAATGGTTACACTAGAGGTACCATTGATAAGACTCTTTTCATAAGAAAGTCTGGGAAAGACATCTTGCTTGTTCAAGTCTATGTTGATGACATCATATTTGGTTCCTCAAATGACCAAATGTGTAAAGACTTTGAGAGTATCATGAAGAAGAAGTTTGAGATGAGTTCCATGGGAAAATGGACTTTTTCCTTGGAATTCAGGTGAAGCAAATAAGGAAGGGTTTTTTATCAGTCAATCTAAGTATGTCAATGACATCTTAGAAAGATTTGATATGAAAGATTGTAAGGCAGCAAAAACATCTATACCCATAAACCACAATCTTGCCCTGACTCTGAGGGGGAAGATACTGATCAACATCAGTATAGAGCAATTATTGGTTCTCTGATGTATCTCATAGCAAGTAGACCCGATATCATCTTTGCAACTTGTATTTGTGCAAGATATCAGGCTGCTCCAAAGGTGTCTCACCTAGTTGCTGCCAAGAGAATCCTTAGATACCTTAAAGGAGCACCTAAAATAGGTCTCTGGTATCCAAGAAATAGTGATTTCAATCTCTATGGTTACTCTGACAGTGATTATGGTGGCTGCAATATCATCAAGAAATCAACATCTGGTGGATGTCAATTTCTTGGTGGAAGGATCATCTCATGGCAATGCAAGAAGCAATCCCGTGTCTCTACATCAACTGCTGAAGCTGAATACATTGCTGCTGCTAGTTGTTGTGCTCAGCTGCTGTGGATTCAAAACAAGATGATAGATTACGGATTCAACTTCATGAGCACTCCTATCCACATTGACAACAACAGTGCTATCTCCATTACTGAAAATCCAGTGAAGCACTCCAAAACTAAACACATCGATATCAGGTATCATTTCATTAGAGATATTCATGAGAAAAATCTTATCAAGCTAATCAAAGTTGATTCAAATGAACAATATGCTGACTTGTTCACCAAAGCCTTTGATGAACAAAGATTCAAATATCTCATTACAGCTATTGGGATGATAAACCTTGATTAGTCTATCTCATTTGAAAACTTTTTAATGTGTAAAGTTTTATGTCAAAACAATCTAAGCCCTGTTACAAAAAGTCTTTCTCTAAAATTTTATCTAAGTATGAATTCTTCCGAAGAGGAATTAACCCTCGGAAGATATTTTTCATATCTTCCGAAGAAAATTCCTCTCAGGATAATTTTCTTCTTGGAGGAATTGTTAAGTCTCGGAAGAAGCGATTGATTTCATATCAGATCTACTTCCGAAGCTTGTAACATTCTCCATTCGGAAAGCAACATATACTCTCGGAAGTAAAAACTTTACCTTCGGAAGTAAATTTTCCTTCGGAAGAACATTACCTTCGGAAACGCTTTATACTCGGAAGAAAGATTCTACTGTGTAACGAAAATCTTTTGGGCCCCACTCTGTAAAAAGTAAAGATTTTGTTAATGATGTCGGATTATTTAAATGGATTAACCTTACCGCCCATGTCACATCATCCACTGAAACCTCCCATCATCTTATCCAAACCCCCTTTAAACCGTCATTCCACCCATTTAAATACCTCCGGCTAATCACTTTCATCCTTTTTACCAAAATTACTGCCCTAAAAGCTTTCTTCATCTTCAATTTACCCAATTCCAAACTATCTTCTTGCAACTTTCTCAAATGGCACTTAACCCTCAGCACAACCAAGTCGCACTCCTTGACTCTTCAAGGGATGCCGACTTCTCAGATATCATCTCCTTCTTAACCCAATCTTTTACTACACTGCCCTGACTGTTAACCCTACGGTTTACTCAAATCATATGTCTGAATTTTGGGCAAACGGTCAAATTGAAACCCTAAATGGGGTTCGTGTCATTAGATCGAGCATATGTGGCCAGGAGTTGGTCATTTCTGAACAAATCATCAGGGAGCATCTAGAGCTTCATGATGAGGGCGCTCCTACAGAATCCCCCAAAGCAGATCTGGACAAAACTTATATCTAAATGGGATATGGTGGAGATGTTAGCAGGTCAACCGTCTACAAATTCAACTTCTCTTACAACTGGAAGTTCCTGTTGCATGTAGTTCTTCACTTCTTGTCCAACAAATCTAGGGGATGGGATCAAATCCCATATGAACTTGGGTGCCTAGTTCATGGTTTGGTGAGAAGCCTCCGCTTCAACTACTCAAGATTTGTGCTGACCAATCTCATGGGAAACCTTCAACGGGACACATTCTTCATGTATCCCAGGTTTCTCCAGCACATAATCAATTGTGAGCTGGACCAGAGCAAGCTTGTCTGCGCAGCTGCTCTGATTGTTCCTCAAATGAGGCCGACCATCTTCAAATCTTTGAAAAGTGTCCACCAACTTCACCGGAAGAGATACTGCACTTCTTCCAGGTATGATTGAGCCAGACATCCCTGTTAACCCCACAGGTGATGAACCCACACCAGCAACTACCCTCACTTTGCCAAATCTACCTTCTCCCCCCATTACCATCACTTATCAAAGACGCCCCAAACGAACCCTTGTTCAAACTTCTCTGATTGAATAAGCTCCTTATGTTCTACCTAAAAAGGCTAGAGTGGAACAATGGGCTCCCACTCAGCCTGAGGTCCAACCATCCTTCACAATTGACCTCAATATGGGTCTTGAGTCTCCTCAATCTCAGACCCATGAGCCCGAAACCCAAGCTGAAAACCCTCAGGGAGAGTCTTTATACTCCCCTAAGCAACCAAAAAGGGACAGCCCCATCACAGGCTCAATGCCTTTAGACATTGATCAAAGTCCCGGGTCACTAGGTTTTACTTCCATATCTTTTACTGACCTATTAATCGGAGCTGATGAAGAGATTATGTCTCTTCAGGGCAATGAAGTTGATCCAAAACACCCTGTCAAGGATCAACAGAGCCCAGAGAGATCTCTTATCTCTAGCCCCCATCACCAAGCCTTTACAGAGGTGAGTCCCACTGATGTGGAGGGGACTCATGTAGATTCAGCTGCCACTACTGAAGGAGCCTCAAGGGATCCTCAGGACAGTGGTTTCATTACTGAGACTGAATCTACGACAACCATGCCCTTTGATGACTCTGAAAGAGACATCATTGAGCAAGGGAAACCAGGGCGCCAAGAAACCACATCTGGTGGTGAGGATGAACATACAAGGTATGTTACCTCATCTCCCCATGATTCTTCAAAAGAAGATGAGGGAAGACTGTAACTCACCATTGAAGACCTACTTTCTAAAGTCTCAAATCTTGAATCTAAGGTTAGGACTTTAGAGGATAGGTCTACCACTCAGCAACTTGAGATTGAAAATCTCAAGGCCAAACTAGCTGAGAAACAGATTGAGAGGTCTGTTAGGCACGTACCAATTCAGGTCTCTTTGACCTCTTCCTCTAGCTCATCAAGCTCTCAGGATGATGCTACCAAAAAGGGGGAGAGTATTCAGGGACAAAGCCAAAGAAAAGAGGAGCCATAAAGTCAAGCTCTCACTTCCCTAACTCAAAATATCCTATGCAACAAGCTTCAATTTTTCCTGAGCCTCCTCCAGTCGTAATTCAAATGGATCAAAGGATGCTCCAAGATCTCAATAGGTTCTTCAACAAGTTCCTGTTGGAATCTCTTATTGAACAGCCAAGTCCTGATCTGTCTGTGATCTACTTCGGAGCTCAAGAGCTTCAGAGGTTAAATGCACCTTCTACCACTATTGAGGAAGTTGATCAACCTAAGGTCCAAGTGGAACCTGAGATTAACTTCGAAGGGGAAACAAGGACTGATGGCCCAGCAACTGAGACAGTTGGGACAGATAGTGCATTCTCACAGACTTCCGAAGCACAAGTCAAAGCCTCGGAAGAACAATTTCAATCTTCCGAAGCTGAGATCGCAGCTGCGGAAGGACTATTCTCCTTATCCGATGATCTAATAGTCACAGATGCAATCCTAGAACTTGCATCTGAGGTTAATAGGGAGGATTTTCTCACCGAACCCCTAGCTCAAACATCAGCATTAACTCCAGCTTCCATCTCTACTACTCAACCTGAACCTTCCATCCAAGAACCCCCAAAGTCTAGCACTTCCGAAGACATCAAAGGAAAGAGGAAGATGACTAAGGAGGGAGCTTCAGGAGGAAGAAAGGTTAGAAAAACTCAAAAGAAAAGGTAGACTTCCAACTGGAAAACTGCTAGCTGCCAGTAGCAAAGCAGTTGCAGCCAACCAGGAGGCAGTCAACAATAGAAGAAGAGTAGAGATCATTGATAGACTTGTCAGTCTAGGAGCTGCGAGTGAAGATGTACTCCTGTTACCACTAGAGGAGTTAGTTCAGCTAGAAAAGGCAACTTTGCTGCAAAAACAGCAAAGAGAAGAGGCAACAAAGTTGGCCTTAGAGGAAGAAAGGGAGAGGAAAGAAAGAGAAGCTGATCAGCAGCTCAGGAGGGAAAGGATAACTTTCCTAACCTCCAGAGGTTTCTCTCTAGAAGAATTATCTCCACATAACAATGATACGATCTTATGGCTCTTCAACAAAGAGCAAGATCAAATGGAGAATGAGAGAAAGAAAGCTGTCAGGGAAAAGCTGATGCTGAAGTAGAAGAAGGAAGAGGAAGCAGGACTAGTTGCTACCAAGAAGATAGGTGAGAAGGCCTAGATAAAGAGCTATCTCCGGGCTCATGGCTTCTCTGACAGGCAGGTGGGTCCTATGTCTGAAAAGACCCTCCAACAACATGTCAGTGACATAAAGGCTGACATTCGCTCGGGGAAGAGGAAGGAGACGTACAGAAGGGGACAGGGGATGATCTTCAAATCAACTACTCAACCCCAACTTCAAACCCAACCACAACCTAAACCAATTCCCTTTCCATTCCCCATCAAAACTGAACCAACCACTGAACCATACACCCCTGAACCTACACCATCACCCCTACCAACCTCTTCACCTCAACCACCTAAACTACCCATCCTCCAACCCAAAACACTAGCCAAAACCCAAACACCTCAACCTACCCAACAACCCCTCAAACCATCCCCTCAGCCTTCTAAACATCTCCCCTTAAAGGAGTTCAAGGCAATCAAGACAAAGCTCATCAATTGCACAACCCTGAGCGACATCTCTTGTGAGGAGGATTCAGTCAATTTGACTTATGTTGATGGATCCTCATGTTCCCTCACTAGAGATCAATTTCTTGATCTGCCCAGAGGAACATTGGACCAAGCTGCAAATCTCCTTGGCCTCAATTCAGACACTTTGAATGAGGAAGAAAAGAAGTTAAGGAGAAGGCTGGTGACTCTGCTGGATACCAAGAAAGGTGACTGGGTGCCAAGACAACCTCTTGCACCTAGGAAGAAGATCATCCAGTGGAGGTTCGAAGACTCTTCTCGCAACTTTGTTGTTGAAAGAGAGAATGGAGAGCTCAACAGGCTAAGTGCCTCATCTCTGCTACACTTAAGCAGATTTGATATTGCTGAGTTAGCAGAGAAGCCATTCTCCAACCCTTCAAACTCTGATGTAGCTGCTCATATCAGAAATCATCTAGGCAGTCTTCATATGGCCGAGCTAACTGCTAGGACCAAGGTTGAAGAAGAGTTGAAACTGAGAGAGGAGGAGAAAAGGAAGGGATCAACAACCAAAGGCAAAGCCTTTCTACAAATGGTTGAAGGTCCTAAACTTGAATCCATAGTTAGATGGGAGTATGACTATAACTCCCGTCAACTAACTCTTTTCAGGGGGACGCAACAGAGGGTACATGTCATTCAGAGTGATAGACTGGATCTCCTATCCACTAATGACTTGTACAAGATTCTCAGCACCACTTCAAGGAAGAACAAAGAAACAAACAAATATCTTTTGTCCCTGGTGTTGAAAGCTTTGAGAAGCAGAAACAAGTGAGGTTTTGGTAGCATCAGCCTAGGGGGAGTTTGTTGGATCTAGAAAGGCTGGTGCAACCAAAACCAAATCACTTAGAATATTTTGCTACAACTAATAAAGGACTTCCGAAGCTAAGTGTGGAACTTCCGAAGGAAAAAGGAGCTCTTCCGAAGACAAAGTGTAAAACTAACTTCCGAATGAAAACTCCAACTTCCGAAGACAAAAGAACTTACTTCCGAAGATCAAGACTTAGAATGATAGATCAGAAGTCAACTTCCGAAGTACAGAAGTCCTCAAGCCTCGGAAGTATAGAAGCCTCTTTCGAAGTATAAGTGGCTTTGGAAGAACTTGTTCTTCCAAAGCCAAGTTACCTTCGGAAGACACTAGTATTATCCAGTGGACATAAGTATGGCCTTCCTGACACTGCGCTGCAGATCTCTGAGATACTGCATGGCGTTTTCTCAAAAGCCATGTAGTTGACCATACTTTATTCCACTGTTTACCTTTATAAGATAGTACAGTTGCCATCTTTAGTTGGTGACAAAAGGTAAGTCATGGACATGTCATGACTACCATATCTTAGATAATACTTTATCTAAGATACGTTAACTTTAGCATTGTAGTATATGCTTTAGTCTTAGGTTTCCAGCTGGTATCAAAGTATATCCGGCTGTAGGATCTAGTATATATAGTTTCTCATTGTAACTCATGTTCTATGCTTGTAAGAGTCTTGTAATACTTTGAGTTGAGAAGTAATATATACAAGTGCCTTGAAAATTATTTCTGTGTGTTCTTTGCTACTTATTATATTATTATCAACTCTTATAAGAGACTTTCTTTTCTAACCTATTTTATCTATTTTTTCAGTCAAATGGCCAATTTGAAATTCGATGACCGGAACAACATCACGGCAATTCTGGATGATCAGAATCCAAAAGCTGTGGGATTTAGAGACTGTATTCGATGGCTCAAGAACTCGACTATCGCCTATGCTATTTCTCACTCTCCGACCATATATAATCTGCACATCAGAGATTTCTGGAAAACAGCAGAGTATGACACAAGGTCAAACCCTTAGAGGATAGTGGCAAGAGTTATGGAGAACGACATTTCTATTACTGTGGAGATTATTACGAGAGTTTTGAGATTAGTATATGACTGTGGAGATGAGGTGTTTTTATCTGAGTCTGAGGTGTTAGAGGCCTTCAGGAGCATTAGTTACAAGGGACCTCCTTTTGGCATTAGAAAGGAGATCAAGAAATCCTTTCTATCCGAAGAATGGAGATACATCGCTCACGTATGCATCATGTGTCTAGATCATAGGAAAGAAGGGTCAGATGGGCTGAACCTGGATTGGGCAAGGGCTATGATTATATTCTGTAGAGGCCAAAAAGCCAACATTGCTAAGCTGATTTTTGTTTGCATGGCTGAGAATATCATGGCTCTGAAGAAAGACAAATGGCTTCTATACCCAAGATTCATACAGATGTTGATTGAGGATTTGATCCCTGATGTTCCACATCATGCAAAAATTAAAAGGCTTGTTCAGATGAACACAAGAATATTGGATGACTGCTCCATAATAAGACATGATTTTTGTGGAAAGATCACTCACTTATGGGAAAATATGTATCCAGTAGAGAGGTGGAACTATATCAGAAGGGTGATAGAGACAGAGAACAAAAATGCTGAGGAGAATAGGGAAAAATAATCCGAGGCTATCAAGAAAAGAAAGAGATATGCCAAGGAGAAAGAATATGATTTTGAGGAGGAAATTGATGAGGTTGAGGAAGCATTGAGGGCTGAAAAAGAAAAGAGATCAAAGAAAAAGGCTGATCAAGCAGAGACTGAAAAGGTGACTAAGAGGAGGTTAAAGCATAAACATTAAACCTTCTCTGAGACTCAAAGAAGAGATGAAAGGTCAACCTTGGATGAAGATGTGATTAGAAATCTTAACTCTTCCCTGGCGAATGAGTTAAGTATGATTAAGACAAAACTGATGAATCAGGAGTTAAGAAACAAGAAGAAAGATGAGATGTTGGAGAGTATGACTAAGATAATGGTGGATCAACAGGCTTTGATTAAGAGATTACTGATAGAAGTGAATGAGTTGAAAGCTTCAGCCGGCCTGCCAAATCATTTAACTCAATCTGAGTTAAATGATCTTACATATACATCAAGGTACTCATTTCTCAACGTGAGTAGTTCATCAAAGGCAGGAGAGGGCTCTAGTGGTGCTGGTGTGTCACACCACCGCTAAAAGCGGAAACACGGGGATGTAACGAGATCGGGATCGTCATAACACATGGTAAGCGATAAAGATGCAATATAATAAATGATGACAAGCGTGTCATGACGACACCCGACAACAAGGGGACTTGTGTCGTGTTTAGTCAATATTCACGACAACATAGCCATAAGCATAAACATGTTAAATGATTCACATAACATAGAAGATAACATTGTAATGTAAATTCCCACAACCCGGGAACAAGTATCAAAAGAATGTAATTTGTTTAATCAGACTACAACATTGTTCAAAATAATCGTTTGTCAAATATGTTTAGTCCCAAAAATGCATCCTAGGGTCTCCATTAAGGCAGCACACCTAGATTCCTCAATTTGCATGATCACCTGAAAAGATATGCTCAAAATGGTCAACAAAATTGTTGGTGAGCTCGCAGGTTTAAGTAATAAATAAGTAAGTGATGTTGTATATAGTAAATGATGTGGAATACCGTGAATACAGTTATATAAACAAGTAAAATCACATGACAATGAGCTTTGCAACCAAACCTACCGACGTACACAAAGATATTGTCAGAATATATTCACCCAAGGGCCCGTTCCTGGCCACTGATGGTACCAACTAGTATACCAACGAACAAGGGTAGGGGTGTCAACCCAGTAGTACTACCAATACCTATCTGTCGGTTCCCATACTGGAATTAAATAGTTGCAAAGATAGAACCACATAACAGACCCAAGCATGTATCAGATAAGTACTTGTAAAACAGTATCACGTTGATTCCATGTATGTAAATTGTAAGTTAATTGTACAGCATTGAAAATGGGTGAGCATACTTTTCCCCCAAGTTGTAAATGATTGAAATATTGTAAGCGTAAAAAGGGGCCACGAAACTCACTTGTTAAGTGGTAAGTATGTAAGATCAATGTATCCAAATGTTGTATGCAAATGAACAGTCAAACACCTATTGACAGTTATTGTTAACCATTAATGATATGAATGAAGCATATAATATTGTTCGGTCAGTTCGCGTTGTATCGGTTGGGTCGCGTGTAACACACACAAACAGACACATGTACTAGACCTTATGTAGATCCAAGTACCAGACATTGTCGCCATTGCTGATGATATTTGAGTAAAAGTTTCATTGTCATTGAAGATGTATTTGATAAATATTAGTAGTTACAAATCGATTATTGATACTTGTAAAATGTTAAGTTGATTTAATTTGAAATAGTATTTGTAGGCTTGATAGCGTTGATTTTAATCTTTGTCATTAGTAATGGCAACCGTGTCGATGTCACCTTAACATCACACGACATACACACACCACACACAAGAAGGGATATCACACACAACAACTTCAGTCGCACGACAGGACCAGACGCACGACTCAACACTCCATTCGCACGAATCAACCCTCAATCGTGCGAATCAGCTTCATTCGTACGATTGAACCTTCATTCGTTTGACTGGCATTCAGTCGTACCACACAACACTCAATCACACGACTCAACCTCCATACGCACGAATCAACCTTCAATCGTGCGAATCAGCTTCATTCGTACGATTGAACATTCATTCGTGCGATTGGACTCCAGTCGTGCGATACACGCACAATCGCATACATTCATTCGCTCGCATGACTCAATCGCACACATTCATTCGCACGCATGACTCATTCGCACACATACACACAGTCGCACGACTCAGTCGCACGACACACCCAGTCGCACAACTCAGTCGCACAATTGACTCAGACGCATGGCTCAGTCGCACGACTCATCCAGTCGCACGACTCAATCGCATGACAGACCCAGTCGCCTGGACAGCAGAATCGCGACTGTTGACGGGGCTGAGCAGCCTTCGGCTGCTCCGAGCACGAGTTTTACACAACAAGGACTTCCAGAAACACTCTACACACATACACAAACAAGAAGCACACGCAGAAAGACCTCACACGCACCCACACGACCTCATGTGTTCGGGTTGAACCCGAACACCCGAAACCCTAGAATGGGCAGCCATGAATAAGCAAGAAAAGGGACAACCAAGGTCGTCTACTTGCTAGAATGGAGTAGACTAGGTTGTAGATGAAGTATAGACGACGAAAACGAGACCAAGCAGGTGGGATTTGGTGCTAGAATGAAGATGATAGGTGAAGAAGAGGATGAAGAAGATGAAGAAGAAGTGAATGAGCTAGGGCTGGAAAAATAGGGGTATTTATACCCATCCCAAGTTTGCAAAATGTCAATTTTAGTCCCTGCACTTAACCCCCGAGTTTCCCAAATTTGTTTCGGTTGAAAAACGACTTTGTTAGGTTAATCATATTAATTATAAAAATGTATTTAAAAATGGGTTTATTGGTGACGTTAGTTTTATATAAAAATGATATATTTGGTGGTTACGATGTTAAAAGTTTTAAAAGTTTTTAAGGATAGCATATGTTAACGATACGAACACAAGAATAAAGATGATAGGCAAGCATGATATCCACATAAAGAGTTAATAAAGATGAGGGATTATTGATCAAAGATAGTTAACGAAAAATCACATTAATTGACGGACCTTAAGGTGACGGATGTCACAGTATCCCCCAGTTGAGAGAATTTCGTCCCGAAATTCAGCTGGAGTTAGGTCCATGAGTGTCATCCTCGAATAGATGTGGATATTTGAGTTTCATCTGGTCTTCTCGTTCCCATGTAAACTCTGGCCCTCGTTTTGAATTCCACCTAACGCGAACAATAGGTATTCTGCTGCGCTTCAATTGCATGACCTTTCGATCCAAGACCTCAATGGGTTCCTCAACAAAATGAAGCTTTTCATCAATCTTGATTTCCTCGATTGGCACGTGAAGGGATTCATCGGCCAAACACTTCTTGAGGTTTGACACGTGGAAAGTATCATGCACACCGCTGAGTTCTTGTGGCAACCTTAATCGGTAAGCCACTGGACCGATTCTTTCTGTAATCTCGAATGGTCCAACGTATCTTGGGGCTAACTTCCCTTTCTTTCCAAATCGAACGACTCCTTTCCAAGGGAAGACTTTAAGTAAGACTCGATCCCCAATGTTGAATTCTAGAGGCTTCCGACGGTTGTCGGCATAGCTCTTTTGGCGATCTCTAGCAGCTTTCAATCGGTCTTTGATATGAAAGATCTTGTCAGTTGTTTCTTGAATGATCTATGGGCCTGTTAGCTGACTTTCACCAATCTCGGCCCAACAAACGGGAGATCTGCATTTCCTTCCATACAACGCTTCGAACGGAGCACACCCAATGCTTGTATGGTAGTTGTTGTTGTAAGAGAACTCAATCAACGGTAGATGAGCATCCCAACTACCACCAAAGTCAATTACACACGCTCTCAACATGTCTTCTAGCGTCTGTATAGTTCGTTCACTTTGGCCATCTGTCTGAGGGTGATAGGTGGTACTCATATCTAATCGAGTGCCCATCGCTTTCTGTAATGTCTGCAAAAATCGTGAAGTAAATCGGCTGTCACGGTCGGATATGATCGACACCGGCACTCCGTGTCTTGTCATGACCTCTTTGATGTACAATCTCGCCAACTTATCCATTTTGTAGTCTTCCTTGATCGGCAAGAAATGTGCTGATTTCGTCATTCAATCCACTATGACCCATATTGAGTCATACCCGCTGCTTGTTCTAGGGAGTTTGGTAATGAAATCCATAGCTATATTCTCCCATTTCCACTCGGGAATTTCAGGTTGCTGTAATAATCCCGATGGTTTCTGATGTTCAGCTTTAACTTTCGAACATGTCAAGCATCTGCTTACGTACATAGCAATGTCTTTCCTCATGCCTGGCCACCAGTAAAGATCTTTGAGATCATGATACATCTTGTCTGCACCAGGATGAATAGAATATCGCGTCTTGTGGGCTTCATCCATGACTAAGGTACGTACACCTCCCCATCTGGGTACCCATATACGATCCATGAAGTATTGTATACCATCATCCTTGCAACTCATCTGTTTATCTAACCCTCGGAATTCTTCTCCCGCAAGGTTTTCTTCTTTCAATGCCTCACTTTGTGCAATTTGGATCTGGGCTTTCAAATTCGTTTGAATAGTCAATCCCAACGCTCGAGCACGTAGTGGTTTCATGTGTTCTTTGCGGCTTAAAGCATCAGCCATCACGTTAGCTTTCCCCGGATGATACCGGATATCACAATCGTAGTCACTAAGTAGCTCTACCCAACGTCGCTGACGCATATTGAGTTCCTTCTGATCCAGGATATGTTGGAGGCTCTTATGATCTGTGTAGATGATGCATTTGGTTCCATACAGGTAATGCCTCCAAATCTTGAGTGCAAATACTACAGCGCCCAACTCAAGATCATGAGTTGTATAGTTCTTTTCGTGCACCTTAAGTTGTCACGAAGCGTAGGCAATCACCTTATACTTCTGCATTAGCACACATCCCAATCCCTAATGTGCAGCATCGCAGTATACCACAAAATCATCAGTTCCGTCTGGGAGGGACAATATAGGCGCGTTACACAACTTTTCTTTCAACGTTTGGAACGCTTGTTCTTGTGCATGTCCCCAATCAAACTTCTTGTCTTTCTGAGTAAGCAGGGTTAATGGCTGTGCGATCTTCGAAAAATTCGCAATGAAACGACGATAGTAACCGGCCAATCCTAAGAATTGTCGTATCTCTGATGGTGTCTGGGGCACATCCTATTTCTTCACCGCTTTGATCTTGTCGGGATCTACATGAATCCCGTCCTCGTTAACCACATGACCCAAAAACTTCACTTCCCGCAACCAAAATTCACACTTCGAGAACTTGGCGAAAAGTTTCTCTTCCCGTAGCAATTCCAGTATTGCCCGAAGGTGTTCTTCATGATCCTCTTTCGATCGGGAGTAGATAAGTATATCGTCTATGAATACGATCACAAATTTATCCAAATAAGGTTTGCACACCCGATTCATTAGATCCATAAACACGACTGGTGCGTTAGTCAGCCCGAACGGCATGACCAAGAACTCATAGTGCGCGTAACGAGTTCTAAACGCTGTCTTCGGTATGTCGTCCTCGAAAACTCTTAGCTGATGATATCCAGAATGAAGGTTGATCTTGGAAAAATATGAAGCTCCTTGCAGCTGATCAAACAGATCGTCGATCCTGGGGAGATGATATCGATTCTTCACGGTTAACTTGTTTAGCTCACGGTAATCGATACACATGCGGAACGACCCATCCTTCTTTTTGACGAATAATACCGGTGCTCCCCACGGTGGAATATCTACTAGTTTCCTCTCTTCGTCCTTCTTTTCCACCACATGAGCCAGGAAAGCGTAGCACTGCTTTTGTAAACTTCGGCGGGCTTTCATGCAGGAAATAAGCTTTAAGATCCTTCCCGGTCGTTCTCCTTGAATCTTGAGTACCTCCCCCTTTGGCATAGGGATTCGTACTACTTTGTCCCGACAGACAAACTCTGCTCCGTTTTGTGACAACCAATCCATACCCACAATCACGTCAAAACTTCCTATCTCGAAGGGTATCAAGTCTATATCGAAGGCATGGTCCTCCAATGTTAACGAGCACTTCCTAATAATCTCATCGGCCTGAACAACCCTACCATTGGCCATTTCTACAGAGTAGCTAGTTTCTAGCCTACTAGGACTCAAATCAAGCAATTGCACAAACTCAAAAGATATAAAGCTATTGTCTGCTCCAGTATCAAATAATATAGATGCGAAGTGATGATTGAGTAAGTGCGTACCCGTGACAACATTCTGGTCCTGACGGGCATCGTTGGCTCCAATGACAAACGCACGTCCCCGAGCTGCATACCCTTGATTGGTCGGGCCTTGATTTCCAGCTATAGCCATCACTTGCTGCTGGTTGTTTCCTTGTTGATCTGGTGCCCGATTCAGCCTGGGGCACATGTTTCTGTAGTGATCTGGGCTTCCACACTCATAACAGGCCCTGGCATTCCCGGCGGGGTTAACCGCGTTGACCGGTGCCACAAGATTCGGCGCTGTTCTGCAGTCTCTCGCCAAATGCCCCGGGCGTCTACAGTTCGCGCACACCCGGCACTGCATTCCTGGGGGATGATGATAGTTGCACCCGTTACATTTGGGGTGCGGCCCACATACTCTCTTTTACCCTGAGTCACGGCCAAAAAATATTTTGTCGTCTTGGCCCTTTTATCGAACTTCTCGGCACTCGACCGGCTCGTTTCCCCAACATCTTTTCTCTTTTCTGCTCCTCTCCCCATAACCCTTGTTCTCACCATCTCATCAGTTAAAGCGCCAGCCTTCAGAATTGCACTCTCGATAGTAGGAGGAGCAGCTGCTGTAACCATCGCCCGGATTTGAGGCGCAAGTCCCTAAATTAACTCTTGATTTTTTTGATTCCGGCGTGACCAGATGCGGAACCAATCTTGCCAGCTCATGACAACGGTCAGTATAAGCAGCATGCCCGGCCCCCACCATAGCATGATTCCAGAACTCATGCTCCAATTTCTGCATCTCGTTGATGGGGCAGTATTCCTCTGTGATTAGGGCCTTAAACTCATCCCACGACATCTGCATCGCGGATTCTCTCCCTCTAGCTTGAACCTGGGTGTTCCACCAGGTTAGGGCCTTGCCCTGCAGTGAACATGTGGCATATTTGATTCTCTGGCTGTCGAGGCATTCGCTGATGTCAATCACCGCCTCCATCTTTTCAAGCCATCTGGTTAGGGCTATCGCCCCACCTTTCCCATAAAATTCTCTTGGTTTGCAGGCCACAAACTCTTTGTATGAACACCCCCGTCTAGTATTAACAACCCCAGTCTCAATACCGGCTGTACCACCATTCCCGGTCTCCTGATTGCTTTCGTTCCCAGTCAGGTTTCCATTTCCCACTTCAGTTTCAATCCCACCTTGACCTCTTTCTCCATTATCTCCATTATCATTGCCACCATCCCCGTGGGGGTGGTGTTGCTGGAGTGCATCGCTCACTTGGGCCACGATAGTAGGAATCAGTGCGGCCAACTGTTGAGCGATCAGAGCTGCCATATCAGAGTTTCCTGTTTCCTGATTGTTACTGGCAGGACCATCATTTGTTCTTGGTGCTCTACCTCTGCCCCTTGGGGCTTCACTCCCGCCACTATTGCTGCGGGTAACTCTTCGAGGCGGCATTTTCTAATCATAGAAATAGTAAACACGTAAGCTTAAATCATTTCAAAGTGTATTATCCATAACACTCATCAAGTCCAGTATTCCCAAGTTAATATCACACTTATTGTCACCACACATCACATGCAAGTCATGTAGTTCTCACACCATGAATTGATAATGTCTCAACAATAGTCCATCATATCAATTGTAATTCCATGTATATAATCACGTTTAGTCTAGCGGAGGTTGTCTATCTCTTCCTCTTTCGAGGTTTCAGACATAACCTCCTCGGGGTCAATCTCAATGTCCAAGGTCAAGCGCAATAGCATGATCTGTGAAGATCTCTTCGGGTTTAATACCCGGATTTGATAAACCAACTTGGCGCGCAGAGGGAACGGAAGATCCAATAGAAGCATCCCATAAAGAGTGAGCACAAGGGCTCTCTCACAGGGTGAAAGATCACATAACAGATAAATGAACGAATCAAGCAATGAGGAACACATACACGAGATATAATATGCATACAGATCCTAGCATGCAAATCTACATGAGGTTCCTAGGTTATAGTCTAGGTCAAGCGTATTGCCTAATTCTCTATAACCAATGGCTCTGATACCAATCTGTCACACCCCCGCTAAAAACGGAAACACGGGGATGTAACGAGATCGGGATCGTCATAACACATGGTAAGCGATAGAGATGCAATATAATAAATGATGACAAGCGTGTCATGACGACACCCGACAACAAGGGGACTTGTGTCGTGTTTAGTCAATATTCACGACAACATAGCCATAAGCATAAACATGTTAAATGATTCACATAACATAGAAGATAACATTGTAATGTAAATTCTCATAACCCGAGAACAAGTATCAAAAGAATGTAATTTGTTTAATCAGACTACAACATTGTTTAAAATAATCGTTTGTCAAATATGTTTAGTCCCAAAAATGCATCCTAGGGTCTCCACTAAGGCAGCAAACCTCGATTCCTCAATTTGCATGATCACCTGAAAAAATATGCTCAAAATGGTCAACAAAATTGTTGGTTAGCTCGCAGGTTTAAGTAATTAACAAGTAAGTGATGTTGTATATAGTAAATGATGTGGAATACCGTGAATACAGTTATATAAACAAGTAAAATCACATGACAATGAGCTTTGCAACCAAACCTAGCGATGTACAAAAAGATATTGTCGGAATATATTCACCCAAGGACCCGTTCCTGGCCACTGATGGTACCAACTAGTCTACCAACGAACAAGGGTGGGGTGTCAACCCAGTAGTACTACCAATACCTATCCGTCGGTTCCCACACTGGAATTAAATAGCTGCAAAGATAGAACCACACAGCAGACCCAAGCATATATCAGATAAGTACTTAGTATCACGTTGATTCCATGTATGTAAATTGTAAGTAAATTGTACAGCATTGAAAATGAGTGAGCATACTTTTCCCCCAAGTTGTAAATGATTGAAATATTGTAAGCGTAAAAAGGGGCCACGAAACTCACTTGTTAAGTGGTAAGTATGTAAGATCAATGTATCCAAATGTTGTATGCAAATGAACGATCAAACACCTATTGACAGTTATTGTTAAGCATTAATGATATGAATGAAGCATATAATATTGTTCGGTCGGTTCGGGTTGTATCGGTTGGGTCGCGTGTAACACACACAAACAGACACATGTACTAGACCTTATGTAGATCCAAGTACCAGACATTGTCGTCATTGCTGATGATATTTGAGTAAAAGTTTCATTGTCATTGAAGATGTATTTGATAAATATTAGTAGTTACAAATCGATTATTGATACTTGTAAAATGTTAAGTTGATTTAATTTGAAATAGTATTTGTAGGCTTGATAGCGTTGACTTTAATCTTTGTCATTAGTAATGGCAACCGTGTCGATGTCACCTTAACATTACACGACATACGCACACCACACACAAGAAGGGACATCACACACAACAACTTCAGTCGCACGACAGGACCAGACGCACGACTCAACACTCCATTCACACAAATCAACCCTCAATCGTGCGAATCAGCTTCATTCGTACGATTGAACCTTCATTCTTTTGACTGGCATTCAGTCGTACCACACAACACTCAATCGCACAACTCAACCTCCATACGCACGAATCAACCTTCAATCGTGCGAATCAGCTACATTCGTACGATTGAACCTTCATTCGTGCGATTGGACTCCAGTCGTGCGATACACGCATATTCACATACATTCATTCGCTCGCATGACTCAATTGCACACATTCATTCGCACGCATGACTCATTCGCACACATACACACAGTCGCACGACACACCCGGTCGCACAACTCAGTCGCACGATTGACTTAGACGCATGGCTCAGTCGCACGACTCATCCAGTCGCACGACTCAATCGCATGACAGACCCAGTCGCCTAGACAGCAGAATCGTAACTGTTGACGGGGCTGAGCAGCCTTCGGCTGCTCCGAGCACGAGTTTTACACAACAAGGACTTCCAGAAACACTCTACACACATACACAAACAAGAAGCACGCGCAGAAAGACCTCACACGCACCCACACGACCTCATGTGTTCGGGTTGAACCCGAACACCCGAAACCCTAGAATGGGCAGCAATGAATAAGCAATAAAAAGGGATAACCAAGGTCGTCTACCTGCTAGAATGGAGTAGACTAGGTTGTAGATGAAGTATAGACGACGAAAACGAGACCAAGCGGGTGGGATTTGGTGCTAGAATGAAGATGATAGGTGAAGAAGATGAAGAAGAAGTGAATGAGTTAGGGATGGAAAAATGGGGGTATTTATACCCATTCCAAGTTTGCAAAATGTCAATTTTAGTCTCTGCGCTTAACCCCCGAGTTTCCCAAATTTGTTTCGATTGAAAAATGACTTTGTTAGGTTAATCATATTAATTATAAAAATGTATTTAATGATATTTATGACTAAAAAATGGTTTTATTGGTGACGTTAATTTTATATAAAAATGATATATTTGGCGGTTATGATGTTGAAAGTTTTAAAAGTTTTTAAGGATAGCATATGTTAACGATACGAACACAAGAATAAAGATGATAGGCAAGCATGATATCCACATAAAAAGTTAATAAAGATGAGGGATGATTGATCAAAGATAGTTAACGGAAAATCACGTTAATTGACGGACCTTAAGGTGACGGATGTCACATGGTGTTACAGATATGGGAGGTTCAGGTGATAAAGATGTTGGTGTTAGTGAGGCTGGTGTTGGAAGGGAAGGAGTTGCAGGAGATGTGGAGAAAGTTGTTGAGGCTGAATTCATTGACTTAGGATTGGATATTGATAAAGACCTGGTTGGTGAGGAGGTGGTGAAAGACCCAAATGCTGAAGCTGGTGAGAAGACTACTGAGATGAATCTGGTTGATGAGGAAGAGGAGATTGAAGAACAGTTGGTAGACTATGATTCTGAACCAGAATACTATGAGGTGGATGAGCGTCCTTTGACATATGTAGCCAAGAAGGGTTGTACTGAAGGAGATCTATTTGAGCTGGAAAAGGAAGAATGGTTTGTGAAGGAAAAGGAACAAGAACAACTGACCCCACTATTTCAGAATATTCAAGGGCCAAGAAGGAAGGAGTCAGACAAAAAGATTATAAGCTGGAAGTGTAATGCGAGCTTGAAGATGTTTATGATCAAGAGAAGGGGTGGTAGGATATCTTACTTGCATAAAAGGAAGGCTTTCAAGACCTTGCCTAAGTGGGATCTAAGGAGGTTAGCAGAAATTCCGTTGATTGAATCCCATTTGAGCGAAAGAGCTAAGTTGTTAGAAAAAGAGATTAAGCGAGGGACAAATGATAATTTTGAATCATTTGGTTTTATGAAGGCTGAGAGAAAAAGATCCAAGAAAGATAAAGACTGGGTGACTGGAAAGCAGAGGATTGTGCTAAGGGTAAAGCCCCCAAAGACTGTTAGCAGGGTGAGACTACCTGATCCCCTCCCCCAAAGGCTCCAAAAGTTTGAGAAGTGGTTTTATGACAATAACACTAGGGAGGCTGTAATAAGGGTTAAGGATGGAGCTGAGATTAAATTGTTTGATCCTATGGAAGTGTTTGTTTCTGTGATGAAGACCTATTGATGTGTGAGAACCATATTAAAGCAGGAGCTGGAGTTGAGACTAGAAAGGAAGCTAGTCTGTTTATGGAAGTTGCAAACAAAGCTCGTGGTGTAAGGGCAGAGGTCAATGAGTTAGCAGAAAAAATTCTTCAAGCTGACAAGACGAGGATGGATGTGCAAGACCTTTCTAAGCAATTTTAACGAGCAAGTGCACATGGTGAGGAAGCTGGTCTAGCAGGAGCTGAAAAAGAGTCTACATCCAAAGTTGGAGAGGAGGCAAGGGCTGATGATGCTGTAGAAAAAGCTCCAGTAGGTGAGGTCCAACCTAGGGGGAGTATTGAAGATCAAGATTAGGTTGGACTCACCTTAGTTAGTGTTTATATTATGTTTAAATGTAATAGGATTTATGTTAGATTACTTTGTTTAACTTTTGTATTTTGTGCTTTTTGTTGCCTAGCGAAACTATAGTTTCGCTCAAAGTTAGCAGACCAGGTTCACCCGACGAAACTATGTTTCGTCAACTAGCGAAACTGGTCATGGGCAGCGAAACTGTCAGCAAAACTAGTTAGCCTATATATTGAATTGATTCTATCATTGTAGGCTAACCTTGCAAAAACCCTAAGTCGAAATAGTATTGTTGCAAGTCTGTAATTGGTGGTTGGATACTAATAGAATTCATTTTGAGCCTTTGATCTTATTATTGTTTGATTTGTATTGTTTATTATTGATCACCTTTGATTCTATATCATTGTTGTGTGGTTATCATGGATGTTTGTTAGTGGATTTTGAACGTTTTGATAATCAATTGCACTGTTTATCGATCAATTGGACCAACAATGATGGTGATGATAATGAGAAATATGGTAAGGATAATAAGAAGAATGATGATGATGATCAGGGCAGTGATATAGGTTCTGCAACTGGTGCTTCTAGATCATCGGGTTCTGCCAATATCTCTGGACCAAGTCCCAATGATACAGTTCACTATGCTACTTTAGATCCCACTACTGAAGAAACTTATGTGAAGGAGTTTTATACATTCTAGAAAAAACTTCTTGCTGAGGAAGCTGATGAAGACTTTGGTACATTTGATAATTTTGAGGAGACTGTAGATTACATTGAAATATTTGGAAATAGTCTAAAAGACTTATTTTCTAATATATTGATCGAAGAAGGAGAGATAGTAGGTGAGTCAAGTGCCAAAGAGACGACTGACAAGACAGTTCATTAAACTTTTTAATGTGTTGTACGTCAGGTTGAAAATCTTATTGTTGTCACTCCTCATCCGCGAGCTTATGTATACACGCTGAGACATTCCAAACCTTTCACAAGGTATGGAAACTCAGAACCTATTCTTAGTTGGGCGTACGGTGCTAAGAAGAAGATGTATGTGGTAAAGAGAAGGATGGGCTAGAGCTATAGAGTACTATCAGGACGAGCACGACTTTCATACACTCAGAGCTTCGGATTTATATGCTATGGGTCGTGTTCCGTTTATTAATCCGAGCAATTATGGAAAGGGGAACTGGATAAGAAACATGATATGAAGACATAGTAAGACCAACTTCAAAGACTTCAAAACTACTAAATCCAAACTCATTGAAGATGAGATGCGTATAGATCCAAACACCAACGTGCGATTACTTACTATAAAACAGCATATCTGCTTCAATGTACATTATGATTCCATATTTTAAATCGAAGTATGTTTTACTACCTTACAATCTAATATTCACAATACCATGTTTCGCATACGATGTTCACTATTTCAATAACCTAGTTGATAATAAAACCAATAAAAACTATGTACGACAATTTGATGTAGAGTCTTCCCTACTCACGCCCCTACTTGATCTCCAAAAACATCTACTAGCAACACCCAACGGGTATTGAGAACTCGAGATTCTATTTATATTAGAGCATTCCCATAGAAACTTATATTCTAAATTCAAACTTAAGGTGTCTATTCATAAGATAGCAGGCAGTCACGTGAAGTTCTCGCAGTGAGGTAGGATAGAATTGAGCAGGTAACCTGCTTGCTTACCTAATATAATTAATTCATTTGCTTACTTTGTTTTTCTCTTATAACTTTTAATGTATAACGTTTTATAAAATTTCGAATATGTCGTTGTGAGAAGCTTATTTTTCTCTAGTAGTCAACCTAACTTTCGTCAAAACGTAGCAGGTTCGAATATAATATATTATTATTATATTCAATCGGTCTCTTATAACATAACAATTTCATCTAAAAACTTCAAATTTCAAATAGACAATTTACTCATTATTTACTCGTTTGGCAATATATAAAATGTGAAGTTCATATTGCTTGTATTTTAGCTATTACATATGACGCGAGCGCTCAAGATGTTACACACACACATACATGTACACGTACACGTACACCTACACGTGCATGTACCTGTACTCGTACATGTTCACGTACCCATACCTGTTCTCATACCCATACTTGTACACGTATCACATACATGTACACATACCACGTATCACGTACATGTACACATACCACGTAGACGTACACATACCACGTACACGTACACGTTCTTGTACACGTACACCGACACGTACCACGTACGCCTACACATATGATGTACACATACACATACCACACACACGTACACGCACATGCATATGCATACGCATACACCCAAACATATACACATACATATACATATACAAACACCTAGAAACACATATATCCATAAAAATAAGTAAAGACACATATACATATATACATATACGTATACATACATAAAAATACGACCTAAGATATACACAATTTCATCAAAAATTATAACTTAAATAGTATAACTTCAACATTAATAAAAATAAGGGCAAAGTAGGGTATAACCGTTTACCTATAGCTATAAAGAGTCACAAGATAAAGGTCGTTGAAGGTTTTGGCCGGTGGAAGTCGGATATTGCCATATTTGAGCTGCAGATCGGTTTTTTGATTTTGGGGGTGAAATGGCGACGATGGGAGCTGCAGATCGCTTTTGCCCTAACTACTAGCTATAGAGACAACAAGTCACCACTATAGTCTAAGGATGTCGTCTCTATAGCCGATAAAAATGATGCCTTTCCCCTAAAACGCTGATGTAAAAGTTTTAATAAACAATAAACTCTAGTCGTCTCTACCAGGGTTTTTTATTTTTTATTTTCCTTATTAATGGATAAATACAAATATATTAAAAATAGTATTAGCGACGACCCTTCATCTCTAATAAGTTTTCATGAAGCGGGTGTATTTCCCTCCACCGCGCCAAACTCTGATACGAGGACAAATCGGAGAAAAAGAAAGCAAAATCAAAGATATATAGAGGCACTTGTCATCACTATAGGTGTCTCCTCCCTAGGACTGGTTTCTTGTGATGACACGATATTGTAATGAATTAGACATATATTTGTAATGGAAGAAGGGTACTTGAGTAACCAGAAGGTAATACAATAGCGAATCAAATATGCAAAGTTAGACGAAATGTCATCAACACTTTATCAAGATACATCATAGAAACAAATCAAAGCTCATTATAGAAAACAAATCAAAACCAAAAATTTAGATACCCAAGTAATGAATACCTTTAGGGTGTACGGGGCACACCCGCCGCAAGGGTACGATGTGACCCTGCTTCGCAAAATTTCACTTTCACGGTATGTACTCACCATGGTCGTTCCCCCATTATGACCGTTACTTGGTGGTTCCGATTAGTAAATGTATTTACCACTAAATCAATATTTTATTTCCAAGCTGGTTCCTATTAGTTATAAGTTTTTCATTAGATCAATACTAAACAATTAATTCTATGCAACAAAATAAAAAAGTTTTCCTACACTATGAACGAAAAAGACTAGGTTATTTGATGTCATGTATGTGTATGTATGAACGCATGCATGCATATTGGTACAGTGACTTGAACGATACACGTCTATAGTTACATTTTGTAAAGGGAAAGAATAATAAAAGTGAAATTATATAAAAAGAAAAAGAAAAGAAACTGACTTGAAGAATCTTTGCACTTTTTTATAAATTGTGCAAGAGAAGTGACTTGATCTCATTTATAGGTCATTCCTTTGATGCAATGCCTGCCAAAGCATAATCCCATTATTCCAACTTCCAAACTTGTTATACCCACTTTAAAAACCCGAATAAGTAATCGCTCGACCAGGCAACCACCGTCTACACCTACATCGTGATCGGAGATCTACCTATATAACTACAATTCTTGTTTGAACACTTTCATGTTGTTCACGCCAACATATACAGGAGGCACCGAGACAGAATAGTGCACACTGGTAAACACAAGTTGCTTAGTAGCTTCTTAGATTTTGTTGCTTTCATGTTTGTTTCAATCTTTTTTGGATCGTGTATAAACTTATCTTGAGAAATCTACTTAAACAAAGCAATGAAAACCTTAAATGTTTGAGTTTTCATTGTTCTCAAAGAAAGCTGCATTATAAATTTCTTTGAGCACGAAAGGACAAATCCAATGCTATAAAGCGTCGAGGGTGATGTACGCACCTGTATTTCTGAAAAATACGACTCGAATCTATAACCTTCAGACCCTTAACAACAACTTCATCATTAATTACTTCTTTTGTGTGCATGAAGGAAGTTTTAAAAAGGCTAAGGATCATATATGTACATTTATGGAAATATCCTTAGCTCCTGTATGGTGGTATATGCCTAGAAAACCCATATATAGGGTTGGGGATCAGCAGAATAATAATTAGACCACAAAGTTCGAAAACCAATTATAGCCTTTTTCTTAGTCGTCAATCCTTTTTATCATATAAAAATTTTTAACATCCCAACTCTACCTAATATACCTAATATTACATGGTAAGGATTTAAACTCACTATCAATTTTAATATTAAGGGTAACACCAATACCATTAGATCACAAGACCATAGGTTTTTTTAATTATAGAAGTGAACCAAAACCTCGAGTTCCTGGTACAGATCTCATATCATAATACCTATATTTGAGGATATGCAAACACAACAAGGAAGAAGACCAATAGCGGCGACAGATTTCGCCGCTATTAGTGGGGTTTGTCGCCGCTATTGGTAATTGCGGCGACATGTCGCCGCTAATAATAGTATTAGCGGCGATTCTGTCGCCGCTATATGTGTTTGTTAAAAATTCCGGGGGATGACTTTTAGCGGCGACATTTGTCGCTGACATGATAGAGAGTCCCTTACATTGCAAATGCTCTTATCTTGTACACTTCCATAAGGTCGCTGACATGATAGAGAGTCCCTTACATTGCAAATGCTCTTATCTTGTACACTTCTCTTATGTTTAAGTTGGTTAACTATTTTGGTAAATTTTTAAAAAGGCCATATTAATTTGCTTCAAATTATTCTTGTAGCATGATTCTTCTTAAGTTAAATTTTAAAGCTTTGAAATATTTTTAATTTCAGTCCAAAAGAAATTATAATGTTATTTATATGTGGTTGAATTTATAGGTTTCGAGAATCACGTGAGTTCACTTTCTCTGGGAAGGTAATCAACAGGTATGTTCTCTTTTGAAATTTATTCTTACAAAAAATGAAACATTGTGTGTGGTTTTTTATATTAACTAGTAAACTTATCCAACGCTCCGTTGTGGGGAAAACGTATATTACAAAAATAAATCATCATGTAAAAATGATTCGTAAAAGCTCATGACTGGTATTTCGTAAGTGGAGTTGACTATAAAAAGAGTCATATCGCAAGTGTATGTTCAAAATCTTCAAGTAATCCAGAAGCTAATTTAAAAATATCATGATCTATTTTATGAAGTATAAGAAATATTAAATAAAACAAATTAAAAAAACTCATAAAAATCAGAGGAAGAAATAAAAAATAAATTCACTAAATATGAAAAAGGAAATTTATGTTAAAAATTATGTAGTGAAATAATTAAAATTTTAAGTTAAAAAAAGAAAAGAAAAACCAAAAAGATGAATGTTTTATATGATAGTAATAATAAATATTTTTAATAAAATATATCAATTAATCTTAAGCATAGAAATAGCTAAATTATAGACACTTAAAAAGGAACATGAATTTTGAGATATTAAACTACATTATTGGGAAAGTAAAACCAAATGCCAAGAAAATGTGAAAAAAGGCCAAAACAAAGTATGTGGTAAAAGTGAAAAAAATAATAAACTTTGGTTGTCAAATTAGGAGAAGCTAATTCTTTCATGTAGCATTTGCTTCTTCTATTATATGTAGTTTAATGTTTTTATACACACTTATATTTTATATGAGGAATAAAGATACAATTATAATCTATAATACTTATATAAAAATAAAATAATGATAAAATTGATAATTTTGACGTAATTTAAGACATTTAAGCATTTAATTCCTTTGTAAATTTTTGTTCTAATATTAAAATTGTTCTCTAAGCGTGATGTATAAGTAACGTAAGCATATAAGACATTTATTGATTAGTATAAGCAATTTTATTAATATGTAGACTTTAAATTTCATTAATATTGACAACAGTAAATTTATAAATTATTATATAAGTACTATTTTTATAAATTTGTATTTGAATTTATATAAATTATTATTTATATAATTTATAATAATATCATATTTTAAATGTGAAAACATTAAAAAAAGCATCCAAACATGAAAAAAACATGTTTCTTGTGATTTATACATTTTACAAAATATATTGGTAAATCCCAAACATTATTATCTTTGGTAAATTTTAATCTTTTTATAAATCGTTTTGACTCGAATCTATTTTGACTCATTACCCACCCCGACAAACACGCCTAATCTGTCACCTCTAATCTTTCTTTAGGGATAGAGATGAGGCAATGATTGCAATATAATACTTATAAGAAGCGCACTGTATCCCTTTAGTCTTATTGTTTGGGTGTTTGATCGTATTAGACCGGATACCCAGCATGCTTGTCCCGCCCATTCGTACCATTGTTTAACTATTAAAAAAATCTATGGGGCCATGATTTCTTTTTAATTTCTAATTCTATGCATTATTATATCATTTTTAAAACAAAGAGTGCAGGATTGACACATTTGATAATTTCTTACTATAGATAAAGTTTATTTTATCTTGAAGATCAACATTTTGAAAATCACTAATAATGATTTTTACAGAACAAAAGTGTGCCTTATCGTACAGATTATGAACCTCCGAATTTAATTTACCTTTATGTTGAATTGTTGCCCATAATACTTTTTTAATATTAACAACATAAGAAACGATAATTCAAAAAGTATATAGAAAATATATTTTACTAATATAAAATTATTCTATAAGTATTGACATAAATATTCACGTCAACAAAGTCTTTTTTCATTTTACTCTTTAAGTGTTGTAGGTGAATTTACGTTCATAATTATGTTTAAAATGTCAAAAATTGATTTTATAATTTATGTACAAATAATTTAGTGTAATCACATTTCTAAAGTTATTACTTCTAAAGATCAATCATTTAATGAAATATTTTACATAATAAACATTAAAGATGATCACATAAATGAACCAAATAACATAAAACAAAACAGATGAACTAGCAACAATACGTAGAAATTCCCACTAGTTATATTATGTGTACAAAATAAAGAGAACATTGCATAAATGGCCCCCCTGGTTTGACCAGATTACATGTTTGATCCCCAAATTTTAAAAATTACAAAGTTAGTCCAAATATTTGTGTAGACATTGCAAGTTTGTTTCTCAAATTTAAAAAAATGCGAAGTTAGTGTAAAGTTTTTATGTAGGCATTGCACTTTTAGTTCTTAAAGTTAAAATTAAAAGTTAATACAAACTTTATGAAACACATAAATTAAATGAATTTAATGAGAGGGACCAAAACTGCAATGAGTACACAAACGTTTGACCTAATTTTATAATTTTTAAAGTTTAGGAACCAAACATGTAATTTAATCAAAACACATGTACCATTTATGTAATTTTCTTTAAAATAAAAATACAATATCAGTTTCTATAGTAAGTTCTTTTTCCATTAACTATATAAAGATGGCACCAAATGACCAAAGTGGAGGTCACCTAATGCCCCTAACTTTTTTTTTCAGTAGTACTAGTAATTGCTGAACTTTTTATAATACAATTAAACATGTTTAATAAAAAATATACTCTGTAATTTTTTACTTTTTAACATAATTAAAATTTAGATGTTAAAATCCATCATTTATCCTTATTGGTACGTAAAACTTGTAACAAAAATTATAGACCATAAGATAAGATAGTTAAACAAGTCATTTTCACGTTTAGTACTTGTGTTAACCGTGTCATCTCTAACATGTTAAACGTGATAAAAATTATTTCTCAGCCTACTAATTTTCAGCTACTTCCTTAATTTCTTAAATTTTCATCATTTAATTTACGTCTCTTCATTTTCTTAATTCATCATTTTTTATTGTTTTTAAAAGAAATCCGCACTTAACTTTTCGTTTCTTTTGAATTTATTTTGATTGGAAGGATTTTTTAATTTATATTAAAATGAATAATTAGTTAAAGATGTATGTTGTTTTTGCTTGTAATTTTCACAATAGATTATAAATTCTGAATATACCGTTACTATGTTATTATTTTTATCTTTTTTTAGATATCAATTTCATTTAAAACGAAGTTTTGCGTGATGATATACAAGTAACCAGAGCACAAAAATAGTTAAAACTACTTCAAGGTTTGTTTTTTTATTATATATTTTTGTTTTTCTTTTAATACCTTTAAAATATGATGTTTAAAGCTCCGGATTTCCCTTTGCAACTTGCTTCTTTTTATTAAAGTTTCAACCTGATTTTTTTCACAGGGTAAATGCTAATTTATGAATAGTTAAAAAAAAACATCTTACAACTTTTAGCGCCCCCAGTGCACTATGTCAGTTTCACTCACTAGTTGTTTGAATGATATCTCATTCACCAGACAATATTTCAAATTTACTTGGTCATTTTGTTTGATTCACCCAACAAGAAGTCATAATATTATTTAAATTTAATGATGTCTTATAAAATTTTGCTTTTCAATACGGTATATAACCCTTTACCAATCAAGAAGACAATATTTCAAATTTACTTGGTCATTTTGTTTGATTCACCCAACAAGAAGTCTTAATATTATTTTAAATTTAATAATACTTGTAAAATTTTGCTTTTCAATACAGTATATAACCCTTTACTTGTTTAACATTTTACAAATTCTTGTAAAAAGGTTAAGTTTAGCAGTATTATTTTTAATGGGGACTAGTATTAAGCTTAGCCTTATATCTAACATTATATACATATTAAATAGCAACACATATCCTACACAAAAGTTTCTAGGATTTTATAATGGTTATCAAAGTTTACATATTAAACAGTAACACATGTGCTACAATAAAGTTTTTAAGATTTTATAGTGATCAATAAAATTTAATATTTTACAAGTAGCTTTTACACTCCACTTTTGTGGTTTTAATTTTTGGCCACATATGTCTTATTTTGGTATCTAATTTTTGATGAAATGTCGTTTCTGGTCCTCTTATATTTCTAGAAAATATAGAATAACAATTGACTTTATATAATTATATAAATTCATTACTTTTAACCTTTTTAGTTAATTGTTTTTAAAGCAATATTATCATGATAAAACCAACCGATTATGAGCGGAAACCATCGTTTCCGGCATGGATATTATTTTAAATGGTTTCGGTATATATTTTCTTTTTGGTTTTTGACAAGCCGAAAAGATAATGACCAAACTCACGCCACGTAGCTTGGGGGAATCAACGCGTTTTTTCATCGGCAATATAAGTCGATTATCGTAAACACAGAAGTTAACAACTTAACTCAGGAATCAAAATTGAAGTTATTAGTTGTATCTTTGTGTTAATTCTGTGATTCATTACCAACCTTAAGCATTAAGTGGTATAGAGCCAATGTGCTCGAAATCGATCAAAGAAATGAAGAATAGAAACAATCGAAATCGCAGAAGGTGATAAACCACATCATACATCAGAAGAGTTGAAATCCACAAAGAAAACTAAATCAAGTCATGGATTAGCACAAAAAAATTCAGTTACCAAACCAAAGAAAAAAAATAGGCTCTAGTGGTTTCTTGGCTTGATGACTTTTTCGAGAAAGGTGTGTTGTGTTTGTTTTCTAACAAGATAAGTAGGATCGTTTACATTTCATGTGGTTAATTGAACCATTTTCTAAGTACCATACGACTTCTTCCTTGGTTTCGGCTTTGTATTTCTTAAGCGCACACTTTCTTTTATTAAGAAACATGGTTTCAGTTTGATTTCTAACATAAAACTATCGGTTTTAATTTAACATAAACAGTCAAAGAAGGATCAGTTCATCATGTTAGGTATGAACTAGATCTTTACGACTTGCAACACCACATTCTTTGATATTTCCTAGGAGGAGTATACTCAAACCATCGTACTTTTCCTTTCGTCCAACGGTGTGTTTTGTGTTCTGTTGCATCCCGTTACTCATGGGTTTCCACAATCAACTTGATCTTTACATACCAGATTGAGTAGCTTATTGTGGCTAGTATTGGGAATTGATAGTTCAAAGAGCTTCTCACAAGGATAAGTGTTACGCGTTGGCTACCATTGTGATCGGTTCGTAGGGTGTAAATTCTTTCGATTGTGTACAGGGTTTGTTCTTTATGATGTTAGGTGTGGTTAAGCCTCATCGCTACTCGTTCATTTGTTTGGTCTATCAGCTGCTAGTTGCGATTGAGAGTTAACCAGACGTATGAAACTTTCTTCTTCCTTCCTAGCTCTAATACCAATTTAAATCCGTAATAAAGTTATTATTGCCATTTTCGATCATAAACCACAAGAACATGATATCGAGGAAGCTCCTTGTCCCTCGGCTTTTTCATGAATAATTAAAACTGAAACACGATTATAAATAAATGTCTCCCTTCCATCTATTTATAATGTCAAAAGCTAACTATTGAAACAATAAAATAATAAATCAATAAATATATTAGAACATGAAATTAAATTAAATTGCTATGGACTTATTTAACATTTCATGCATATCTGATTACCAAAATTATCCAACAATTAACATGAAGTATTCTTTAACTTTTTCCAGCAAGGAGATCTTTAACGATAGTGTGAATCTCATTGCTCAAGAAATGGTTGATGTAGTGGTAGGTTGCGCTAGTAATATTCTAGCTAAAATTGGAGAACAGCTTATCATTAAGACTCATCGTCATCTAGGATATGTGTTGTACTATAATAACTACGTTAAAAGTTTCAAGGAACAACTGAACAAGTTAGAGGTCAAATGGAAAGATATCACGTTACAAGTTGAGGAAGCAACTAGAAATGGAGATATTATTGCACCGCAGGTTGATGAGTGGTTTACACATGTGGATATAGTTTTTGAAAAGTCTACGCGCTTTTTTGAAGACGAAGTTCCAAAAAACAAACATATCCTAAAAGGATGGTTTCCAAACATTAAAAGGCGTTACATCTTAAGCAAGAAGGCAAGAAGGAAGACTGAGCAGGTTGTGACGTTAACCGAGGAAAACTTTTCTAGGATATCCTACCCAGCATCTCCACTAGCAGTAGGAGACAGATCTATCAGAAATTTTAGAAACTTTGAATCCAGAATACCTACCATAAATCAGTTGATGAAGTGGTTAAAGGATGACAATAGAAATATTATAAGCATATGTGGTATGGGAGGATCTGGAAAAACAACGATGGTGGAGGAAGTTGCCAGGCGCGTAAGAGGGGAGAAACTGTTTGATGAGATCATATTCGCAGTGGTGTCAAAAGATCATGATTTGATGAGGGTTCAAGAAGGTTTGGCAGAAAGGTTGGGATTAAGGTTCAAAGCTTCGAATTTACAAGGAAGGGCGGATGAATTATGGAAACGATTACTCCAAAGCAAGAAGGGGAATCTTGTGATACTTGATGATGTATGGAAACATTTTGACTTGAAAAGTATTGGAATTCCTTTTGGAAAAGAATACAATTGCAAACTTCTTTTAACTTCACGAAGCGTAGATACATGCAAAGCAATGGGTTGCAATGACATTCTAGGACTAGACATCCTAACAGAATCTGAATCTTGGAGTCTTCTAGGAGAGATGGTTGGTGATTCACTACATGATCCTGATCTGCATGAAACGGCGTCTGAAATTGCTAAAAAGTGTGGAGGTTTACCCATTGCAATAGTATGTCTTGGCAGGGCACTAAAGGACAAAAGAAAAGAGGTGTGGAATGATACGCTTCAAAAGCTGCAGCGATCTATTGTACCTGAAAACATGGAAGGTGTCAAGGAAGATGTTTATAAGTCTCTACAAGTAAGTTATGATCTTTTAGAAGATGAGGAAGCCAAGAAAATCTTTATTTTATGCTGCATGTACCCAGAATATGCAAATGTCCCACTAGAAGCATTAGTACGCTGTGGGATTGGGTTAGATTTCTTTAGAGGGATCGACTTAATAATAGGTGCAAGAGACAGGGTACATGCGCTCACTGATAAACTTAAAAGTCGTTTTCTGTTGTTAACCGGCGATAGGAAATCTACAGTGAAGGTACACAATGTCGTACGTGCTGTAGGAATATCAGTAGCATCTACATCAAAGCCAAACATAGAGCAATTCAGTGCAGTGGTTATACATGAGGACAGATGGCCTAGAGGTGTGCCAAACAAAGATTACAATGCTGTTTCAGTTGTATCAAATGAAATATCCGAGATTCCTTCACGTGGATTGAATTTCCAACAGCTTGAACTTATTCAACTCGCATGTCCAAAACTCACATTAGAGAAACTGAACACTGTGTTTGAGGGAATGTATAAAATGAGAGTTGTTGAATTGTGGAACATGTATATATCATCATTCTCATCATTACTAATTTCTTTGCCTAGAGACATTTATAGTTTATGTATGGACTGCAAAATGGAAAATATTGGAGATATCAGGCCAGGGGAATTCATGAATCTTGAAATACTGAGCTTAGGAAATTGTGACATTAAAGAGCTCCCCGCGCAGATGGGTAAATTTGCTAATTTGAAGCTGCTTGACTTGAGTCGTTGCCACCATCTTGAAAGGATCTCCCCTGGTGTCATCTCAAGCCTGTCTCAACTTGAAGAACTAGACACAGGATCAAAATGGTGGGGAGATGACGAAGGTGACGCAAGCCTCACCGAACTAGAGTCCTTGACTAAATTAATTTATTTAGGCATTCGCATTAAATCTTTGAATATCCTTCCAACGAATTCTCTCTTTGAAAAGCTGCAAAGGTATGTGATTTATGTAGGTGTACATATCGAAAAAGCGCGTTCCTTCAATAACAGGATGCTTTTGTTGAAGCATGAGAGTACAGATACGCGTTTAGGTGGTGGCATTGACAAGTTGTTAAGGAAGAACACTGAAAAGGTATTCTTGTCTGGAGATGGTATGAAGACTGCTTTAAAGGAGCTAGTTCCAGGTGGTTTTCAGCAAGTGAAGAATTTAACTGTTGAATGCTGCAACAGTGAAGGGACTGAGTATCTTTCAGATTACAGCTACTCGTCGAATGGTGTTGCCGTCTTTAGTAAGTTGGAAAAACTGCGTATGAAAAAAATGTGGCATTTAAAGGGAATATTACGTCACAACGGCCAAGGGCTTCCATCTAAATCATTTTCACGCTTACGTAAGATCCATCTGTCAGTTTTACCTGAAGTAACCCATCTGTTTACACAGTCAGTAGCAAAGAATTTGGTGCTGCTCCAAAGCCTTCACATAGAATATTGCACAAATATGCAACAAGTCATTCTCAATCCATGGCCTTCCACACTGGAAAGCACCACTGAAAATAAGATTCCGTTCCCAAAGTTAACCGAACTAATCCTGAACGATGTAGTAAGCCTCATTTGTTTTTCCCAAGGGGGCAACCTGCAAGTTGAGTTTCCTCAACTCAAAGTGTTAAAGCTTGCATATTTACAGAATTTCTATACCTTTTGTCCTAAGGAGATCAATATCGCTTCCAAGGCAAACTACAGGGGCGCTAAGTTTCAATCTCTCGTGGACCACAAGGTTTGCCTCTACCCACATCTTCATATAACACATTATAAATAACTGTGCATAGTGCTGATAGAAGATATTGTGTTTTCACTTTGTGGTTTTTTAACTTGAAAAAGGTTTCATAATCATCTTACTATAGCAAACAAAAACATATCCCTACTTTTGATTAATTAGAAGAAAAATACCTTGTCATCTTCCTTTTCAAAGTATCAGTACTTAAGATTACCCCTTACATACCAAAAACCATGTTAACTTCTATAAGCGAAATGGGATTGCCAGTCTATAGAAAAATATGTTATGTTGGTTCATATGTGCTAAGAATTCAGGTATCCTTCTTGCTCCTATTGCAATTCACTTCAATTTATGAACAGACTTGTGTAATTCTATTGTTTGAGGTTTATGATCAATAGAGATTCTTGACACTATCTATATGACTGCAGGTTGAATTTCCAAGCTTGGCTGAATTGACAATCACGAACGTTGGAAATATTAAGGAAGTTTGGTGTGGTCACCTTCCAAATCTAGTGCATCTACAAGGGCTTTATATTCAATTCTGTCACATGATGGAAGAAGTTATTTCAATTCAAAGGCCCTCAATAACTACAGTAGGAGAAAGGATTGTGTTCCTTAAACTAAAAGAAGTAATCTTGTTTGGTTTAAATCTACTCACTTATTTTTGCAGAGGGATTGATCATGTTGAGTTTCCCCAACTCAGAGTTTTACGACTTCGTTGGCTAACACATTTCAGAACTTTCTGTCTAGAAGATTCTACTAGTCGCTCATCTTCTGTCTTTGTGGATAATGTATGTTAATTGATCAGTTATGTCCTTCATCAAGTCATGGTCGTAATCTGTAGCATCACTACTAGAAAATGCCTAATGTAACATTTTAGTAACAACACTTGTAACAAAAAGATTGCTTTTGATAACAAAAAAGGTTGTTTTAGATCTAACGTAACTTCACCTGATGTGCCTTTGGTAGAAGCTTGATTTAGGCATAATACAATATTTTCAAGGCATAATGCAACATTTTACCAGGGTTAGATTAGCTTCATTTTGTTGTAGTGCGTTGTTTAATAGTTGAAGTCATTTAATATCTACTTTCTTTACTGTGCAGGTCACATTTCCTAGTTTGGAGACACTTGAAATGTCAGAACTCGATAGTGTTGAAGAGTTATGGTCCAGCCAACTTGCAACTAGCGAGTTTGGTAAACTAAAATTCCTTAGAGTTGATAAATGTCACAAACTGGTGAACATATTTCCATCAAATTTGCAAACACTATTTCCAAATCTGGAAAAGTTGGAAGTCGAAAACTGTGATTCACTTGAACATGTGTGGGGATACCAAGGGGTACAAATCAGAAACTTGAAAAGTGTGCATGTTTATGAGTGTCCAAACTTGAAAAACATATGCTCTTTCAACACATTTAAAGGGCTTTCAAGTCTACAGATTCTTGAAATATGCAAATGCAAGATGATGGAGGCCGTCGTTGCAGATGACAATAAACATGGAAAAACAAATGAAGTTCTTTCCCTTAACAAACTGGAAGAAATAAAGCTCGAGTTTCTGCCAAATCTTAATTACTTCTCCAACGCGAAATGTGTCCTGGAACTAGCAGAACTAGCACAAGTGACTGTCAAAAGTTGCCCAGATATGTATACTTTCTCTGTAAGTTCAGTTATCACACCCAACCTTAAGTTTGCAGTGATTGATGATGTAGAGAGCTGGTTGGGTGACCTCAACAGTACTATGCGGCACAGGTTTCGTAACTGGGAATATTAGGTATGTTTTCATCATGTTCCATCAAAACGCTAGTCTCATATGCCATAAGTATCAATATTCTTTCCCTAGAGTAACAAATCTTCACATAGGAAGAAAGAGTTAAATCTAAGTTGTTATGCGTATAACCATATGTTTTTTTTAAATCAGCTATATGACACCAAAGAAATTATTACAATTCCAGGTAGATTTGAATCCAATTCTAGCTGAGATATACTCACTGTAATTTTTTGTGATCTTAAAGATTTAAGGTTCCTGTCATAGCTTGTCTTTTTCAGTACCAACTACTGATTTAAATAAAATAAACATGATGCTAAGTAGCAAGTATTGACATCAAATGGAACAAAACTAAGTTGATATTGATGGAATATTAATCATTCCTATCAATGCTGCATATAAAGAGTAAAGAAAAGGAAAAATCAACAATAGATAGTTGTTGCATTTCCTAATGGTGTTAATCTTGTTTCTTGTTACAGGATTCTACGCTAGAAATAATAGTTCAGGCCAGAAAAATGACAGAACTTTTATGATGGACACCATATGTTCTTTAAGGAATTTGAACAACCGCTCTACTAAATATGAACACTTAGAAGCATTGTTTATGGATTGTAATAAAAATTTATTTGTCTGAATTTTTTTAATAAATTGTTATATGAAATAAAAGTTACCAGCTTTGGTAAACCTCAGTTAATGGTATCTCAAAGCATAAAATGGGCTGTGGTTATTCGTTATTACAAATACATTGCACTAATCCTGTTGTGAGTTTCAACATTAGTTGGTTTTGTTGGCCCTTTAGGATCGTTATGCTCTTTAATTGATGATCTTGAACATGAAGATTTGAATATGAAACTCGAGAGAAACTTGAACAAACGTATATTTGATTATGAATGTTGATTTTTGGTTACAGACTCTTGACATCTATATATACCCCTTATGGTAGTTAACATGTTTAGGCTTTGACATACTAAGCCCCATAAATACGTAACCTTTACATAGTTAGACTCTAAGTTTGACTTTCGACTAATTACATAAACAACCCAATAGTTTAACTATACTTTGACACTTCTATATATGGATTAAGATCATTATACTTTTAACAGGTTTTCATTTCCGTGTTAGTTTTGAAATGCTTGTACCAGCCAATTTTAAAGAGGCAAGGAAGGAGTATAAAAGAACAAAGTAAAAAAATTACAAGATAGAAAAGATTATAAGACAAAAGAATGGAATGACACTATGTTGGAAATAATCATTTGGCTTCAAACATAATTAAATATTACTATAAGTATTATATAATTGTAAAGTTTAATTGTGGGTCATGGGTAGAAAAGAACCCGTAAGTACATGTAAATGGTTGGCGCCAAATTCCCGCCAAACCATCTGTAACCGTCGTATAACCGTCCTAGACATAGTGTATAAATAAGGGTCATTGTACAAACGTTTGTGGCATTCAAATACAAGAAAGTTAGTGAAAACTTTGTGTTTTATATTCTGCATATACATAGTGAGTGTGTATTTGTAGGAGTATTTGAATCCAATAAATGGCATCAGAGCCCGGATCTTGTGGACTTGTGAATGTAAATGCGGTAATCGACTTAGAAGATCAATTAGTAATAGGAGGATGTGATGGCACGGACGTTAAGGTGATGAATCTGGCGTTAAGATTCGGTCAGGAGGACCAGGAAGGATAGAACGTTCATAGTCGGGATGACGAAGAGGATTTGAGTAAGGAAACATTGTGCACCAAGATGAACGATTTCAATCTGGATCAGGAAGAAGTGATTGAAAGTAGGAGAAGACAAAAGGCAATGTCAAAATTTAGAAGATTTGCAGGAGGAAGGAATGGACTTCTCCGTTCTCTTAGAAATCATGTGTGTTACTATTGCAACCGTCCTGGGAAATTCAAAAAGGTATACGAGAATCTAATTCAAAACAATTAATTTCTTGTTAAAGGAACGAACATGGGCAATTTAGGATAAAATTTGGTATGTTAATTTGAATAGAAAAACTCATGCTTGTGGCACAAGAAACTGTTTAAGAATCTTAGAAAATCATATGGAATTGAGACCCTGCTTCATGGTTTCAATAAGGCTTACTACTAAGGGAAGGGTCAGATGAAGTTATATTGCAAAAATACTCACCGAGTTATCGAATCGGTTGTTAAGGCCCTTGATTGATGATCGGATTGGATGAACAATCAATGGGTACTGCATAGATTTGTGCATGGAACCCGGTGGAAGAACAGGGTCAAACAAGAACAAAATTAAACACTCAATACTTATATTATTCCACACAAATGTCACTACAAATACGGTATTTATACCCATACAATAGCGTATTGTGACATCCGGTAATTTTCCTTTACCAAACTTCGTTAGTTTCATTAGGTTTTGCATACACGTGTCGTTAGCATACACTAGTTATTGTTGAATGTTGGTGACCTAATAATAATTAATTTTGGTTAACAAATAGTAACTTAATTAATAATTTTGATTATTAATATGTGGTTATGTGATTCATGAAATTTAATATTATTTGTGAATTTCGCCTTATAATGTGATGCCTTGCAAAATATGATTTACATTTGTTTTTATTAATTTGAATATAAATTGTTATTATTGGTTAATAATAATACATGTGTTTAAAAGTTAAAAGTATTTAGAAAGTGTTAAAAAGATTAGTTTTTATAAAATTTAAACAAGAAGGGTTTAATTGGTTATATTACTAAACTTAAAATTAACAAAATTAAAACCCTACGATTTATTGAAGAACCGGTTAAGGTAATGGATCGTGCAATCATGACTCTTAAGTAAATAAAGATACCCATAGTTAATATCCGTTGGAACTCAAGACGTGGACTGGAATTCATGTGGGAACGTGAGGATTAGTCGAAGCTTAAGTATCCTTATTTGTTCGAAATGACGATGTCAGCCGCCGAAAGTAATGCTTAAATTTCGGGATGAAATTTCTTTCGACATGGGAAAGATGTGAAAATTCACTTAGTTTTTTGCCAATACAATAGACAAGGGATGTAACACAACTATGAAATGCAATTTTTTGGACGAAAAATTCTTTAAACGTGGGGATAATGTAACATGCTGTAATCTTTCATTACCAAACTCCGTTAGTTCCGACTAATCTTGTATACACGTTTTGTGAGCACACACTTGTTGATGTTGAACGTTTGTGACCTAATAATAATTAAATTTGGTTAACAAATAATAACTTAATTAATAATTTTGATTATTAATATGTGATTATGTGATTCATGAATTTTAAATATTACTTGTGAAATTTGCTTTATAATGTGATGCCTTGAGAAATATGATTTACATGTGTTGTCATTAATTGGAATATAGATTTTTTTGGTTAATAATAATACATGTGTTTTCTAGTTAAAAGTGTTTAGAAAGTGTTAAAAAGATTAGTTTTGATAAAATTTAAACAAGAAGGGCTTAATTGGTAAATATTACTAAACTTAAAATTAACAAAACTAAAACCCTAGCCCCCTACCCATTCAGCCAAAACCTTCCCCCAAACTCCATCCCATTAACAATTTTGATCCAATAACAACTCAATCCAATCAATTTTGGCTTAGCTTTGATCATTCTAACGTGTTAGCAAGTGTCACTCTTAATCCTTATGTTATTAAAGGTAACATTTTGATTAATTTTTCATAGTTTTTTATCGAAGAACAACACTAGTTCAATCAACATTGAAGAAATTGAACTTGATATGATTTGATGATGCTATGATGTTAGTTGGGTTGTATTGATGCTAGTTAATGTAGATTATGCAAGAATTTCATGGAATAAACGTGTTGTTCATACATTACTATAAGTAGAAACTTTTGTTCATGAGAATTTGGAATTTGATGAATTGTTGATGTTTATCATGCTTAGATGATTTCTATAAACTAGATTAGGCATAACACTATTGAATTCATGATTGAATTGGATGATAGATTGGTTTTTGGGTGTTACTTTCCCGAAAAGGAAACTTTACTGATGGGAATTAGTGGATCTTGTGAGTTGGGCATGTATATGATGTTAGAATCATGCTAGAATACTTGTTTATGATGTCTAATCTAGCGTGAAATCTTGGGTACTACTGGGTGTAACAAGCCCCACCCATATGATTGGAGGTCAAGCTGGTGCAATTTTGTCCTAAACGACTAACAGCGTCACAATTTGTATGTCAAGGCGAAAGGCAAACAAACGAACACAGTTAGCTTCGATCACGAAATCACTATGTTTATAACTTATGAAATTAGACTATCTATCTATTTAAATACACTTGCTTATGTTTTACAAACGTTATTGTGTATGATGACTTAAAAAGTCTTGAACTCAATTGTATGTCATGTTGACACTTTAGTATGCTTTTTTCAGTTTGTACCGAGCAGCTGCCTTTAGGAGCGCCCACGAGTCGAGCATGCTTTTGAACACTTATTGGTTTACATTTGGTTTTTATTTCATAGTTACAAATATTGGTTTGGGTGCATGTTTGTGCATTTTACATTTTATTATTTGGGTTTGAATTATTTACTAAACGCTTTCGCTGTGTTTGAAAGTTTTAAACTTTGTATTATTTTAAATGTTACATATAGAGTCGTTATGAGTAACTAATGACTTGGATCCTGGTTCGTTCACACGTCTTGCGGTAAAACCCCACACGTGGATTTTGAGGGTGTGACATATTAGTATCAGAGCCAATAGTTATAGGAAACTAGGTTGTATACACACTAGTCTATAACCTTACATAGTTAGTTACTCATTAGTTATCCCTTACTATATACTCATGGGAATGCACATCACGTACACTGCAGTATGGCATCATCATCACCCTCATCCCCTTTACGACACGCGCCAGGAAAAAACCCGAGTTTCCACTGTCCCATCGTCATCTACAGGTTATAGTTCTCGACCCCCTATGTTTATACATGATACACACCTTCCGGGCGAGCCTATTGTCTCACCCTCAAATTCCACTAACGGAGTATAACCGCAAGAGTGTGATAAAACATGATCTCAGCCATTAGTCATACAAAACGACTCTATATGAGTTTAAAGAAAAACCATATGTAAAGAAAACCATAAACCAAAACAAAGTTCAAGATTTAAAAAATACGAAAGTATAATGAAAATGCAAAGAGAACACAAACAATTATCTCATAGTAAATGACCGCCAAAACACACAAGCAAAACAAATTTTAGAAGCATGTAAAAAGTAAATATGAATTTCCAAAAACCAACGATGCCATGAGATGCCTTATATGCTTTTAATCTTGATAATGTGAGAAAACATGCTAAAATGTGTCAACGTAAAGTTTGTGAGTTCACAAGTTTTGAAAACCATAAAATAAAGTTTATGCAGATTCCATAAACAAAGTATATCGAGTAGTTAGCTAGACTCCTATACATGTTACACTAGTGTGCGAATCATTCATGACCAAAGTTGACAGTAATGTATGTATGGTGTGCCTTGGCCAATGCCTCCCAGGCATAGTAAAGATAGGACAATTAATCACATGTTTGACTTCCGTGGTGCGGGCGCGACCAGCCCGGGTGGGGTTTGTTAGACCTAGTAGTACAATTTAAAATTTTACTAGCTAAGTAATGCAATTAACGATCCGAAATCCGAATAGTAAGGTAGGGAAGTGACACTAGGTACCCATGTAATCATACAGTTTTATTAATCCATTAATGAAAATACAAAATGTTATCCCTCCCGAAGGAGTAAGTTTAAGTATAGTAGTGACACTCGCCTTAGGCTGCACAGTAGAGTAATTCAAGATTAGAGCACATAAGGCATCTCATGGCATCCTTGGTTTTTAGGAAGATATATTTACTTTTTACATGCTTCTAAATTTTTGTTTTGCATGCGTGTTTTACGCGGTCATTTACTACGAGATAACTGTTTGTGTTTTCTTTTGCTTCCTTATTTCTTAAATCTTGAACTTTGTTTTGGTTTATGGTTTTTTTACATATGGTTTTTCTCTAAACTCATATAAAGTTGTTTGGTGTGACTAATGGCTGAGATCTCATTTTATTACACTCTCACGGTTATGCTCCATTAGTGAAATTTGAGGGTGTGACAGATTGGTATTAGAGCCATTGGTTATAGCAAACTAGGAATTGCATTACATTCTAGACTATAACCACACTGCATTAGTTACACACACTTAAACTTAATTACAAATCATTACTATAGTTGTTGTGACATTCGTACTTTGCACTATTCTCACACTAACAGTAGCACTCACACATGGTATACATTGACACTTTTACATGAGGGACTTACATATATACCACCCAAACGTACAAAATATTATGGGCCTATTGACATCATCCATGTCTCCTTTTTATTTATGAGGAACACACCAATCTCATTGCCACATTAATATCTACCCCTGTCTTGCACCACAAGCGCCAAGGAAGACACCGACTTGAGGCTATCAGTGACACCATCAGCTATGACCGTGTTAAGGGCGAGACCTAACATTGGCACATATCTCTTTAGGGGTTAGTTTCGTTGGAATGATACCCTTCCTTACCTATCATCGTAAATACCCTAACATTACTATCCATACTCTACTTTCCAGCCTGAACCCGTGGGCCTCGCATGAAGTACACCGTGTGCTGGCAAACATTTACCCACATTATTTTAGAAATTGATTGACATTAAGATGACATCACTCACCCAAACCATGAGCTTACATCTTTGGTTGATATTCTTTAGAAGGTAAATTGACTTCATAGTGGAGAAGATTTTTCTTATTTCATACTTGAATCCTAATCTGCCTCATATGGTAGAACAACTATTTACTTCATCCAGTAACTTATATCAATAAATCAGTTTCACCTCTCGAAGTCAAATCCTGTATGCAAGTTTGTTTTACGTACCTATTTCCATCTACAATCTGTTGGACTGAACTCTCATGGTGTGTTTCAACTCGAGTGAATACTTGGATCAAAAATTCCAGTGAGCCATCCGTACATAACTACTATTTGTTCAAATGGTGGTTGATCACTACGTCCTTAGATGGAATTTCATCTTAAGCATCACTTCGTACTTGGTAGTACATGTGAGGAATATTTTAACACAAGACAGGAGGATCTAGAGTGAGCGTGCAAAACAAATTAAATCTATCATTTTATCGGTTAATTATATCATTTTATCTTCAATCATATAAGAGTCTTAGTGAACATAAAATTCTCTCCTAAATTTTTATCAAGAAAACCATATAGACTGGAACTCTAATAGATCTCATGTCACGTCTTTTGACATAGGAATATACGCAAAATTTGAAGAATTCATCATAAGCTAAAACTTTACTCCATACACTTAAACTATGATTTTTCTAACTTTATTGCCTACCTAGTCACTAATTTGGTACCCCAGCATATCCAACACTTCAATCGGATTTCCTCAAATACGATTCAATCGCCTCACTCATGTTAGAAAATGAGGATTCAAACCAACCAACATCTAGTTGAACATGATGACTTAAGCAACTATTTTATCTATTATATTCATGAGATCGTCATATCAGAAAATGTCACACCCCCGCTAAAAGCGGAAACACGGGGATGTAACGAGACCGGGATCGTCATAACACATGGTAAGCGATAGAGAGCAATATAAATAAATGATGACATGCGTGTCATGACGACACCCGACAACAAGGGGACTTGTGTCGTGTTTAGTCAATGTTCACGACAACATAGCCATAAGCAACATGATGATGATAACACATAATCACATAAGATGAAAATGTAAATGTTAATTCCCACAACCCGGGAACAAGTTTCAAAAGTTGATAATTGTTTACATGCGTTCACATTGTTCAAAATATTGTTTATCAAAATGAGCTAAGTCCCAAAAAATGCATCCTAGGGTCTCCACTAAGGCAGCACACCTAGATTCCTGGACTTGCATGATCACCTGAAAAGATATGCTTAAAACGGTCAACATAATTGTTGGTGAGCTCGCAGGTTTATGTAATAAAAATGTAAGTGATGCTGTAATAAATAGCGCGTCGGAATACCGTGAATACAGTTATTACACAAGTAAATATCACATGACATGAGCTTTGCAACCAAACCTAGCGACGTACACAAAGAAATTGTCGGCATATATTCACCCAAGGGCCCGTTCCTGGCCACTGATGGTACCAACTAGTATACCATCGAACGAGGGTGGGGGTGTCAACCCAGTAGTACTACCAATACCTAACCGTCGGTTCCCACACTGGAATTAAATAGTTGCAAAGATAGAACCACACAGCAGACCCAAGCATGTATCAAATAGTACTTGCAACACAGTATCACGTTGATTCCTTGTATGTAAAATGTATGTAAGTTGTACAGCATAAAAATGTGTAAGCATACTTTTCCCCCAATTGTAAATGATTGAAATATTGTATAAGCGTAAAAAGGGGCCACGAAACTCACTTGTTAGGTGGTAAGTATGTATGAGCGATGTATCCCAAATGTTGAATGCAAATAAACAGTCAAACACCTATTGACAGTTATTGTATAGCATTAATGATATGATATATGTATAAGCGCGCAATAATGATGGGTCGGTTCGGGTCGTATCGGATGGGTCACGCACAACACACACAGACTGACACACGTACTAGATCCTATGTAGATCCAAGTACAAGACATTGTCGCCACTAATGATGATGTTTAAATAAAAGTATCGTTGTTATTGAAGAAACATTGAATAAGTGTCAATAGTTATAAGTCAATTTGGTCGTTGTAAAAGCGTTAGTTTAATTTGCTCAAAATAGTTTCTGTGCCCTTTCTCACGTTGACTTTAATCTTTGTGGCCGAACAATGGCATTATTGTGTTAGTGTTACCTCGACACCACACGACATACTCACACCACGCACAAGGGGTCAAACACAACAATTTCAGTCGCATAACAAGGTCAGACGCACGACTCAACCTCCATTCGTGCGAATCAACCCTCAATCGTGCGAATCAGCTTCATTCGTACGATTGAGCCTTCATTCGTATGATTGGCCTTCAGTCGTACCACACAACACCCAGTCGCACGACTCAACTTCCATGCGCACGAATCAACCTTCAATCGTGCGAATTAGCTACTTTCGTACGACTGAACCTTCATTCGTGCGATTGGACTCCAGTCGTGCGAATCACATTCATTCGCACACATTCAGTCGGTCACCTGACTCAATCGCACACAATCACTCAATCGCATGACTCAATCGCATACACTCAATCGCACGCATGACTCAATCGCACACAAGCACTCAGTCGCACAACTCAGTCGCACGACATGCCTAGTCGCACAACTCAGTCGCGCGATTGACTCAGACGCATGATCCAGTCGCACGACCCACTCAGTCGCACGGCTCAATCGCATGGATGACCCAGTCGCCTGATCTGCAGAATCGCGACTGTGGTCGGGAGGAGCAGCCCCCGAGCTGCTCTAAACACGGGTTTTACACCACAAGGACCTCCAGAAACACTCAACAAACATACACAAGCATGAAACACAAACAAAGAGACCTCACACGCACCCATACGACCTTGTGTGTTCGGGTTGAACCCGAACACCCGAAACCCTAGTTTGGACAGCCGTGAAAAGGCTAGAAAATGGACAACCAAAGACAACTACCTGCTAAGGAGGGGTAGTCTAAGCTGTAGACGATGTCAAGACGAAGAAAACGAGACCTCTCAGGTCGGATTTGGTGCTAAAATGGAGATTTTGTGTGTGAAGAGGAGATGAGATGAAGAAGATGGTGAAATGGGGGATTAGGGCTGGTAAGGGGGTATTTATACCCAGCCCAAGTTTACAAAATTACAAGTTTAGTCCCTGCACTTAACCCCCGAGTTTTCCCAAATTTTGTTCGGTTGAAAAACGACTTTGTTATGTTTTATTTTAATTGTAAAAGTTCATTTAATGTTATTATGACTTAAGAAATGGTTATATTAAAACATTTATTATATTTATAAAATGATATATTTAACTTTTTCAAAAATGAAAGTTTTAAAGGTCTTTTTAAGGATCACACACGATTTTTTAACGAATGTACACACAACGATAATATTGCACACATGATATCCACATAATGAGTCAAATAAGATGAGGAATGACCAATATAGATTAGATGACGGACAAACACGTCAATTGACGGACCTTAAGGTGACGGATGTCACAGTATCCCCCAGTTGAGAGAATTTCGTCCCGAAATTCAGCTGGAGTTAGGTCCAAGAGTGTCATCCTCGAAAAGATGTGGATATTTGAGTTTCATCTGATCTTCACGTTCCCATGTAAACTCTGGCCCTCGTTTTGAATTCCACCTTACGCGAACAATAGGTATCCTACTGCGCTTCAGTTGCTTGACCTTTCGATCCATGATCTCAATGGGTTCTTCAACAAAATGAAGCTTGTCGTCAATCTTGATTTCCTCGATTGGCACGTGAAGGGATTCATCGGCCAAACACTTCTTGAGGTTTGACACGTGAAAGTATCATGTACACCGCTAAGCTCTTGTGGCAACCTTAACCGGTAAGCCACTGGACCGATCCTTTCAGTGATCTCAAATGGTCCAACGTATCTTGGGGCTAACTTCCCTTTCTTTCCGAATCGAACGACTCCTTTCCAAGGGGAAACTTTAAGTAACACACGATCCCCAACATTGAATTCTAGAGGCTTCCGACGATTGTCGGCATAGCTCTTTTGACGATCTCGCGCGGCTTTGAGTCGATCTTTGATTTGGAAAATCTTGTCTGTTGTCTCTTGGATGATCTCTGGGCCTGTCAGTTGACTTTCACCAATTTCGGCCAACAACAAACGGGATCTGCATTTTCTTCCATACAACGCTTCAAATGGAGCACATCCAATGCTTGTATGGTAGCTGTTGTTGTAGGAGAACTCAATCAACGGTAAATGAGCATCCCAGCTACCACCAAAATCGATTACACACGCTCTCAACATGTCTTCTAGCGTCTGTATAGTGCGTTCACTTTGGCCATCTGTTTGAGGGTGATAGGCTGTACTCATGTCTAACCGAGTACCCATCGCTTTCTGTAGTGTCTGCCAAAAACGTGAAGTGAATCTGCTATCTCGGTCGGATATGATTGACACCGGCACCCCGTGCCGTGTCACGACCTCTTTGATGTACAATCTCGCCAACTTATCCATCTTATAATCTTCTCGGATAGGCAAGAAATGTGCTGATTTTGTCATTCGATCAATAATGACCCATATTGAGTCATGACCGCTGTTTGTTCTAGGGAGTTTGGTAATGAAATCCATAGCTATGTTCTCCCATTTCCACTCGGGAATTTCAGGTTGCTGTAATAATCCCGATGGCTTTGATGTTCAGCTTTGACTTTCGAACACGTCAAGCATCGACTGACGTATAAGGCAATGTCTTTCTTCATGCCTGGCCACCAGTATAGATCCTTAAGATCATGATACATCTTGTCTGCACCAGGATGAATAGAATATCGCGTCTTGTGGGCTTCATCCATGACTAAGGTTCGAACACCTCCCCATTTGGGTACCCATATGCGATCCATGAAGTACTGAATACCGTCATCCTTAATCATCTGTTTATCTAACCCCCGGAATTCTTCTCCCGCAAGGTTTTCTTCTTTCAATGCCTCACTTTGTGCAATTTGGATCTGAGCTTTCAAGTTGGTTTGGATGGTCAATCCCAACGCTCGTGCACGTAGTGGTTTCACACGTTCTTACGGCTTAAGGCATCAGCCACCACGTTAGCTTTCCCTGGATGATACCGGATTTCACAATCGTAGTCGCTAAGAAGCTCTACCCAATGTTGTTGGCGCATGTTGAGTTCCTTCTGATTCAGAATATGTTGAAGGCTCTTATGATCAGTGAAGATGATACATTTGGTGCCATATAAGTAATGCCTCCAAATTTTGAGTGCAAATACTACAGCTCCCAACTTAAGATCATGAGTGGTGTAGTTCTTTTCGTGCACTTTAAGTTGTCGCGAAGCGTATGCAATCACCTTATCCTTCTGCATCAATACACATCCCAATCCTTGATGTGACGCATCGCAGTAAACCACAAAATCATCTGTTCCGTCTGGGAGAGACAGTATAGGCGCGTTGCACAACTTCTCTTTCAACGTTTGGAACGCTTGCTCTTGTGCATATCCCCAGTCAAACTTCTTGTCTTTCTGAGTAAGCAAGGTTAACGGTTGCGCGATCTTTGAGAAGTTCGCGATGAAGCGACGATAATAACCGGCCAATCCTAAGAATTGTCGTATCTCTGATGGCGTCTGGGGCGTATCCCACTTCTTCACCGCTTCGATCTTGCCGGGATCTACGTGAATCCCGTCCTCATTAACCACATGACCCAAAATTTCACTTCTCGCAGCCAAACTCACACTCGAGAACTTGGCGAAAAGTTTCTCTTCCCGTAGTAGCTCCAGAATAGCCCGAAGATGTTCTACATGATCCTCTTTTGATTCGGGAGTAGATAAGTATATCGTCTATGAACACGATCACGAACTTATCCAAGTAAGGTTTGCACACCCGATTCATTAGATCCATGAACACAGCTGGTGCGTTGGTCAACCCGAACGGCATGACCAAGAACTCATAGTGCCCATAACGAGTTCTGAACGCAGTCTTCGGTATGTCGTCCTCGAAACCCTTAGCTGATGATAACCAGAACGAAGATCGATCTTTGAAAAATACGAAGCTCCTTGCAGCTGATCAAATAAATCGTCGATCCTGGGGAGAGGATATCGGTTCTTCACCGTTAACTTGTTCAGTTCACGGTAATCGATGCACATACGGAACGATCCGTCCTTCTTCTTGACAAATAGTACCGGCGCTCCCCACGGTGAATGACTCGGTCGAATGAAACCCTTCTCCAGTAGTTCCTGTAACTGACTAGACAACTCTTGCATCTCGGATGGCGCTAGTCGATATGGCGTTTTCGCTACCGGCGTAGCTCCAGGAACCAACTCAATACGGAATTCCACCTGTCGTGGAGGAGGTAAACCAGACAAGTCATCTGGAAATACTTCTGGGTAATCCCGTACCACTGGAATATCCACCAGTTTCCTTTCCTCGTCTTTCTTTTCAACCACATGAGCCAGAAAAGCGTAGCACTGCTTTCGTAGACTCTGGCGTGCTTTCATGCAGGAAAAAGCTTTAAACTCTTACCCGGTCGTTCTCCCTGAACCTTGAGTACTTCCCCGTTTGGCATAGGGATACGTACTACCTTGTCTCGACAGACAATCTCTGCTCCATTCTGCGACAACCAATCCATACCCACAATCACGTCGAAGCTCCCTAACTCGAAGGGTATTAAATCTATGTCGAATGTATGATCCTCCAACGTCAACGAACACTTCCTAATCTCATCGGCCTGAGCAACCCTACCATTGGCCATTTCTACAGAGTAGCTAGTTTCTAGCCTACTAGGACTCAAATCAAGTAATTGCACAAACTCAGAAGATATGAAACTATTGTCTGCTCCAGTATCAAATAATATAGATGCGAAGTGATGATTGAGTAAGTGCGTACCCGTGACAACATTCGGGTCCTGACGAGCATCATTGGCTCCAATGACGAATGCACGTCCCCGAGCTGCATTCCCCTGAGTAGCCGGGCCTTGATTCCCAGCGATAGCCAACACCTGTTGCTGGTTGTTCCCCTGTTGACCCGGTGCCCGATTCAGCCTGGGGCACATATTCCTTTAGTGATCGGGGCTCCCACACTCAAAGCAAGCCCTTGCATTCCCGGCGGGGTTAACCGCGTTGACGGGTGCTACAAGATTTGGCGCAGTTCTGCAATCTCTTGCCAAATGACCCGGGCGCTTATAGTTAGCGCACACCCGGCACTGTGTCCCTGGGGGATGATGATAATTGCACCTTTCACATTTGGGGTGCGGCCCCACATACTCTCTTCTGGCCTGAGACACGGCCACAAAATTCCTGGTCGGCTTAGACCTCTTCTCAAACCTTCCGGCACTCGACCGGCTCGACTCCCCAACATCCTTCCTCTTCTCGGCCCCTCGGCCCAAAACCCCTGTTCTAACCATCTCGTCAGTCAGAGCGCCAGCTTTCAGAATTGCGCTCTGAATAGTAGGAGGAGCGGCTGCTGTGACCATAGCTCTAATTTGAGGCGCGAGTCCCCAAATGTACCTTTCATTCCTCTTTGATTCCGGCGTAACCAGATGCGGAACCAGTCTAGCCAGCTCATGAAAACGATCAGTATAAGCTGCATGCCCTGCCCCCACCATAGCATGATTCCAGAACTCATGCTCCAGCTTCTGCATCTCGTTGAGAGGGCAGTATTCCTCGATGATCAAGGCTTTGAATTCATCCCATGACATCTGCATCGCAGACTCTTTTCCTCGTGCTTGAATCTGGGTGTTCCACCAGGTTAGGGCTTTACCCTGTAGAGAACAAGTAGCATACTTGATCCTCTGGCTGTCGAGGCACTCACTGATGTCGATCACTGCCTCCATCTTTTCCAACCACCTGGTTAGGGCTATCGCCCCACCTTCCCATCGAATTCCCTTGGCTTACAAGCCACGAACTCCTTGTACGAACATCCCCGACGAGCATTAACCACTCCAGTTTCGATACCGGCAGTACGCCATTTCCGGTTTCCTGGTTGCTCTCGTTTCCAGTCGGGTTCCCGTTTCCCGTCTCAGTTTCTATCCCACCTTGGGCTCCATCATCGTTGCCACCATCCCCGTGAGGGTGGTGTTGTTGAAGTGCGTCGCTCACTTGGGCCACGATAGTAGGAATCAGTGCGGCCAATTGCTGAGCGATCAGGGCTGCCATGTCGGCGTTCCCTGTTCCTTGACTGTTACTGGCAGGAGCATCGTTTGCTCTTGGTGCTCTGCCTCTGCCTCGGCCTCTGCCCCTTGGGGCTTCACTCCCGCCACTACTGCTACGGGTGACTCTTCGAGGCGGCATGTTCTAATCATAAAAGAGGTAACATATCAGCTTTAGTCATCATAAGATACAAATGTATTCCACTTATCAAGTTCCAATGTTCATGTTCCGGTCAGTCAAGACCACCATGCAGCCCATTTCGAGCATATTCTCGGTATACCGGTGATGTTTATGTATAGGGTTCCCCGCAGCGTTCCCACCACACCCACGATGTACCGAGAATGATGCTCGATCCGGTTACATGACGTCCGACTTTCCTTTACATCATATCCATAATAATCCATCAAGTCCATGTATTTCATGTCAATATCATGCTTATTGTCATCACACAACACAACAGTTGTAAGTCCATGCATACAATCACGTTTAGTCTAGCGGAGGTTGTCTATTTCCTCATCCTTCGAGGTTTCAGACATATACCTCCTCAGAGTTAATCTCAATGTCCAAGGTCAAACGCAATAACATGATCTGTGATGATCTCTTCGGGTTTACTACCCAGATCTGATAAACTAACTCGGCGCGCAGAGGGAACGGAAGATCCAATAGAAGCATCCCATAAAAGAGTGAGCACATGGGCTCTCTCATAGGGTGGAACGATCACATAACAAATAGATGAACAATCAAGCAGCGAGGAACACATACACGAGATATACTATGCATACAGAGTCCTAGCATGCAAATCTACATGAAGGTTCCTAGGTTATAGTCTAGGTCAAGCGTATTGCCTAATTCTCTATAACCAATGGCTCTGATACCAATCTGTCACACCCCCGCTAAAAGCGGAAACACGGGGATGTAACGAGACCGGGATCGTCATAACACATGGTAAGCGATAGAGAGCAATATAAATAAATGATGACATGCGTGTCATGACGACACCCGACAACAAGGGGACTTGTGTCGTGTTTAGTCAATGTTCACGACAACATAGCCATAAGCAACATGATGATGATAACACATAATCACATAACATGAAAATGTAAATGTTAATTCCCACAACCCGGGAACAAGTTTCAAAAGTTGATAATTGTTTACATGCGTTCACATTGTTCAAAATATTGTTTATCAAAATGAGCTAAGTCCCAAAAAATGCATCCTAGGGTCTCCACTAAGGCAGCACACCTAGATTCCTGGACTTGCATGATCACCTGAAAAGATATGCTTAAAACGGTCAACATAATTGTTGGTGAGTTCGCAGGTTTATGTAATAAAAATGTAAGTGATGCTGTAATAAATAGCGCGTCGGAATACCGTGAATACAGTTATTACACAAGTAAATATCACATGACATGAGCTTTGCAACCAAACCTAGCGACGTACACAAAGAAATTGTCGGCATATATTCACCCAAGGGCCCGTTCCTGGCCACTGATGGACCAACTAGTATACCATCGAACGAGGGTGGGGGTGTCAACCCAGTAGTACTACCAATACCTAACCGTCGGTTCCCACACTGGAATTAAATAGTTGCAAAGATAGAACCACACAGCAGACCCAAGCATGTATCAAATAGTACTTGCAACACAGTATCACGTTGATTCCTTGTATGTAAAATGTATATAAGTTGTACAGCATAAAAGTGTAAGCATACTTTTCCCCCAATTTGTAAATGATTGAAATATTGTATAAGCGTAAAAAGGGGCCACGAAACTCACTTGTTAGGTGGTAAGTATGTATGAGCGATGTATCCCAAATGTTGAATGCAAATAAACAGTCAAACACCTATTGACAGTTATTGTATAGCATTAATGATATGATATATGTATAAGGGCGCAATAATGATGAGTCGGTTCGGATCGTATCGGATGGGTCACGCACAACACACACAGACTGACACACGTACTAGATCCTATGTAGATCCAAGCACAAGACATTGTCGCCACTAATGATGATGTTTAAATAAAAGTATTGTTGTTATTGAAGAAACATTGAATAAGTGTCAATAGTTATAAGTCAATTTGGTCGTTGTAAAAGCGTTAGTTTAATTTGCTCAAAATAGTTTCTGTTCCCTTTCTCACGTTGACTTTAATCTTTGTGGCCGAACAATGGCATTATGTGTTAGTGTTACCTCGACACCACACAACATACTCACACCACGCACAAGGGGTCAAACACAACAATTTCAGTCTCATAACAAGGTCAGACGCACGACTCAACCTCCATTCGTACGATTGAGCCTTCATTCGTATGATTGGTCTTCAGTCGTCCCACACAACACCCAATCGCACGACTCAACTTCCATGCGCACGAATCAACCTTCAATCGTGCGAATTAGCTACTTTCGTACAACTGAACCTTCATTCGTGTGATTGGACTACAGTCGTGCGAATCACATTCATTCGCACACATTCAGTCGGTCACCTGACTCAATCGCACACAATCACTCAATCGCATGACTCATCGCATACACTCAATCGCACGCATGACTCAATCGCACACAAGCACTCAGTCGCACAACTCAGTCGTACGACATGCCTAGTCGCACAACTCAGTCGCGCGATTGACTCAGACGCATGATCCAGTCGCACGACCTACTCAGTCGCACGACTCAATCGTATGGATGACCCAGTCGCCTGATCTGCAGAATCGCGACTGTGGTCGGGAGGAGCAGCCCCCGAGCTGCTCTAAACACGGGTTTTACACCACAAGGACCTCCAGAAACACTCAACAAACATACACAAGCATGAAACACAAACAAAGAGACCTCACACGCACCCATACGACCTTGTGTGTTCGGGTTGAACCCGAACACCCGAAACCCTAGTTTGGACAGCCGTGAAAAGGCTAGAAAATGGACAACCAAAGACAACTACCTGCTAAGGAGGGGTAGTCTAAGCTGTAGACGATGTCAAGACGAAGAAAACGAGACCTCTCGGGTCGGATTTGGTGCTAAAATGGAGATTTTGTGTGTGAAGAGGAGATGAGGATGAAGAAGATGGTGAAATGGGGATTAGGGCTGGTAAGGGGGTATTTATACCCAGCCCAAGTTTACAAAATTACAAGTTTAGTCCCTGCACTTAACCCCCGAGTTTTCCCAAATTTTGTTCGGTTGAAAAACGACTTTATTAGATGTTTTATTTTAATTGTAAAAGTTCATTTAATGTTATTATGACTTAAGAAATGGTTATATTAAAACATTTATTATATTTATAAAATGATATATTTAACGTTTTCAAAAATGAAAGTTTTAAAGGTCTTTTTAAGGTTCACACACGATTTTTTAACGAATGCACACACAACGATAATATTGCACACATGATATCCTCATAATGAGTCAAATAGAGATGAGGAATGACCAAATATAGATTAGATGACGGACAAACACGTCAATTGACGGACCTTAAGGTGACGGATGTCACAGAAAAAATATTACCTCCATGAGAATCCTTTTCCTTAGCACTTTCATTTATCGGTGTATACCTAATTGGTGCGGTATTTCCAAAAGTCTCAGAAGTACCCCGAAAATTAGGCCACTACTACGGTTTTACTTTGAAACTAATATAAATCAATACCTTTGTGACATTATCCATTGAGCATGTATTGAATCATCACTACAACCTCGATGTCACGAAACCCAAATCGCTAACGGTATCTCCACCGGTAATTTAGGATTCCTGTTTCTTTTTAATTTTTAGGTAAAATCTTATTCTTGGATCAATTAGTATTAATCGTCTTAGCAACACCTAAAGTGTTATTGAGAAATCCAACGATATAACTCTTATCCTATGCCATACTTAATATAAAAAATATATTCGACACTAAGTGTAAGGTTTCATATAAGGTTGATGCAACCCAAAACATCCAAAGTCTCTCCTGCATGCATGCACAAGAGTACTGATGTAGAATGCTTTGGAAGTTTCACACTCTTCCTTAGAAAACATTCTAAGTGTGAAATCTTTCGAAGCCAAGACCAATATCTTCCGAAGCCAAACATGAAGTCTTCCGAAGCTTCAAAGACAAATCCGAAGCCAACTCTTGAAGACAGATTTCTTCCGAAGACTTTTTAACACATGCTATTATCTGATGTACCTTTATCATAAAGCTGGACCACCTTTCCGCTGCAACTCTGATTAGACACTACCTTTACATAAGTTGGTGAAAGGTCCATGCTTTTGGTAACTGTACATTAAGGTCTTGAGTCTGTACTTTCTACTTTATGTACCTTTATCCTTCGAATATATTAGATGTGAGCTATGACATGTCATAGTCACTAGTCAAAAGGCAATCTGCCTTTTGACTCTACATTGATTTTGTTGTTGTCTAGATCATGTATCCAGCTGGCCTTCAAAGTATGGCCGGCTGTAGGTTGTAGTATAAGTATCTCTGGTCCTTGTATCTTATGATCATTGCTTTGTAAACACTTGTAAGGAACTAGAGAGAAATAAACATCATCCTTAAAAACCAATTACTTGTGTTCTAGTTCTGTCTCTTTATTACTTGTGTTTCTTAACTCTCATATAATCTGGTTTTGTCTAGTTCCCCATTTGATCTGTTAAGTGTTGTTGAATACTCTCCACTTGTGTTGTTGTGTTGTAAAAGTGTATTGCACCCTTCCTAACGGTCCTGCATTTGGTATCAGAGCCAGGTTCTTGATATAAGATTTCACAATCTTAAGATCCCTCACACACACAAAATACTTAACATCTCAAATGGCAGCCATCTCTAAAGCTGACATGGAAACTGTAACCATGACAAAGTCTCCACTGATCACTCCTGAAGACTTTGATACTTGGTGTCAAAGAATGGAAGGCTTTATCAAGTCTCAAGACTCCAGGATGTGGGACTCTGTTGTTGAAGGACCTTACATACCAAGCACCCCATCTGCTACTGGTGGTGGTATGATTCCTAAGGCTGTGGCTGACTTCTCTGATGAATACAGGAAGAGAATAGAGATTGATCAAAAAGCCATGACAGCCCTTCAAACTGCTCTTCCAAACTCAATCTACAGAGGCTTTAAGAAGTGCAAGACTGCAAAGCAAGTATAGGAAGTACTGAAGCTTATGTATAAGGGCTCAACTGAAGCCAAGTAGAACAAGAAAGATCTCCTCAAGCAGTAGTTTAAAAACTTTACCTTCAAAGTAGGTGAGACCATGACTCAACAATACTTCAGGTATGTTGAGATTGTGGACACTCTAATGGATGTTGGAGTAACTCTTGAAAACAGGGACATTGTAAGGAAGTTTATGTCCTCTCTTCCTAGACAATAGACACATTACTGTGTTGTTATCAAGAGGACTAAGAACCTTAAGACTCTTACTCTGACAGAGTTGTATGGTATTCTCAGTGGATACCAGATGGAGATGAACATACAAAATTCACCTGGTAACTCTAGCAATCAAATGGGTTCAGCCCTTCATGTGACTGAAAGGGATAGCATGGAAACTCAACATCATCTTATATGCTACCCTGACAACTCACAAAAGGGTCCATTCATCACCTCCCCAGAGACTCCAAGAGAAAGCTACACTCAAGGAAGTCCCTTCCAAGATACAAGTTCTTCTCATGCTTTTGTCTCTGCTGAAGAATCCTCAGGCAACTTTCTCTTCACTCTTAAAGACTTGGACTGTATCCATCCAGATGATCTGGAGTATATGGAGATAGTTCAGCAAATGACTCTTCTCACTCACAGAGCCAAGAAGTTCTACAAGAGGACCATGGAGAAAGTTTCCTAGCAATGCAGGCAGTGGAAAGTTTGGGCTGGATAAAAGCAAGGTAAAGTGTTACAACTACAACCAGATGGGACACTTTTCTAGAGAGTGCAAGGCACCAAGAGCAAATGGTGGCCAAACTCAATCCAGACCAAACTACACTGAGAGAGCTCCCTAGAATGAAAAGCCAAAGCAGCAAGCTGCAGTTGCTGTTGAAGAAGGAGGCTTTGACTGGAGCTTTCAGTGGAAGATGCATCTCCAAATCAAGCACTCATGTCTGACCATGATGAAGCCAAGGTATTGGAACATCTTTGCACTCCTGAATGTATTGTTAAAGTTAATAGATACAGGTCCTACAACATAGAGATGAGATCTGATCTTGAGTCCTTGAACATCTTAAAATATGGTTTCAAAAAGGCTGAAAATGATTATAAGTTAAAGATAGAGGACTTAGAGAAAACTATTTAGTTCTTAAACATGAGCACACCAATTATAGGACTTAGATCAAGGATCTCATAACTAAGTTGACTGAATACCAGGCTGAGCTTGTGATCAGGAAAGCCAGGGCAGAAAAATGTGTTCTTGAAGAAGAGACCTTCAAGAACATGATATCCTCATCCATGTATGCAAAAGTGTGTTATCAGAATAAACAGGGACTAGGATCTTGTGAGATAGCTCTTCCACACACAATCTTGTCTGTAAGATCTCCTAAGTGTGGAACTAGTGAAGATGAGCTTCCCCTCATAGACCCCTTTACTGAAGAGGTTGAAGAGGAGATGATGAAGAATGGCTCTGAGAGAAGTGACCAAATCCAAGAGAAAGAACTTTATCAGAAAGAGCAAAAGAAAAGCAAGGAAGGCTCAGGAGATCAAGGCCACCTTCAGCTCTGCACAGAAACAAGTCTTTGTTTCTGCAGGATTTGAAGTGGTTAAAACTGAGGATACAAACTTGAACTCCAACAACAAGAGTTCTAGTTCATGTCCAAGTCATCCCATCATCATGAAGAAGGCTGATAAGTTGTGCAACACTGTTGTACAACATGAACCATCAAGCTCCAAAGGTAGTTCTGACCCCACAAGAATTGCCACATCATCTGAGAAGATGAAGATGGAGATTGAAAGTGATCAAGTTCAGCCTTGCTCTCAGAAGAAGACTCCAAGAAGGAAGAAAATGGACTGTGTTATGTGTGGGAGTACCTCTCATCTTGCTAAAGATTGTATCTACAATCCAAAGAGTACTCTCCACATCACAAAGAAAGAAACTTCTAAGAGTCTGGAGAAGAAGAAAGCTTTGGAAGGAAAATCTATTTCCTTCAGAATCTCCAAAATGAAGAAGGTAAGTGGAAAATTCTATTCGGAAGAAAATTTGGTCTCGAAAGAAAGGAATACCTCCAAAGCACTAAAGTCTGCTGCAGTGCTAGCAAGATCTTCCGAAGGTCCAGTTATAAAAACTTTCAAAGCTACAAAAGCTTCCGAAGTTTTGAAGGTCGAGTCCAAACTTTCAAAGGTGGTGCAGAAGACAAAGAAAGAATAAATGACTGAGAGTTCTCCATCAACAACAACAATAGATCATCAAAGCACAACTATAGGATTTATTATTGTTTCATTACCTTCTACTTCTTTTGATAAGCCCAAGACCAATATGGCTTGGGTTTCCAAATGTAACTAATCATTTTCTTTGTGCAGGAACAGCTCAAGACAAACAAAAATGTCTGGATCATTGATAGTGGCTATTCCAGGCACATGACAGGCAATAGGTCACTACTCCAAAATTTTGAAATAACTGATGGAGGGCTAGTTGCTTTTGGAGGAGATGAAGGTGGTTATATTTCTGGAAGGGGCAAGGTCACAAATGGTAAGCTCAGCATTGAGAAGGTAAACCTTTTCAAGGAGCTTGGATACAATCTTCTGAGTGTATCTAAATTTTGTGATCAGAGTCATAACATGCTCTTTCTAGAGCATGAGTGCATTGTTCTCAAGCCCGGGGTGGTCGTTCCTCATGAGCATATCCTGCTCAGAGCCTCCAGGAGAGGGAACATGTACAAGATGGATTTGCAAGAAACATCTCCCTCAGGAGAAGTTTCATGCTTTCTATCTAAAGCAAATAATGATGAGTCTTTCCTTTGGCATAAAAGAATGTGCCATGTAAACTTTAAAAACATGAACAAACTTATTAAGAATGATTTGGTAACTCGAATGCCAAAGAAAGAGTTTACAAGTGATGACCATTGTGTGGCATGCCTGAAAGGGAAGCAACACAAGGTATCTCACAAACCAAAGGAAAGAAACTCCATCACTACTCCCCTACACTTGTTACATATGGATCTCTTTGGCCCACCAGTGTAATGAGTCTAGGAAGGACCTCTTACTGTTTAGTGATCACAGATGACTTTACAAGATTCACTTGGGTCTTCTTCTTTAAACTAAGGATGAGACTCCTGAGATTCTGAAGAATTTCATCTTAAAGATTGAGAATCAATGTGATCACAAGGTCAAAACCATAAGATGTGATCAAGGAACTGAATTTAAGAACCAAATCCTTGATACATTTTGTGATGAAAAGGGTATTACAAGACAATATAGTGCTCCCAGGACTCCTCAGCAAAATGGTGTTGCTGAGAGGAGAAACAGGACACTGATTGAAGCTGCAAGAACTATGTTGTCTGACTCTAGACTGCCTATCATCTTCTGGGCAGAGGCAGTAAACACTGCTTGCTATGTGCAAAACAGAGTTTTAATGGTTAAGACACATGGTAAGACTCCTTATGAACTTTGGCACAAGAGAAAACCTTTCATTGGTTTTCTCAGGTCATTTGGATGTCCTTGCACCATCTTAAATACCAAAGATCAAATTGCCAAGTTTGCTGAGAAATCAGATGATGGACATTTCATTGGATACTCTTCCCAAGCCAAGGCTTATAGAGTATACAATCTCAGAACTAAAGTAGTTGAAGAGTCAGCCAATGTGTCTTTCAATGAGCACACTCCCAGTATGAAAGGTTCTGGTCCGGATTGGCTGTTTGATCTTGATTTAGTTACCAACTGTTTTAACAAATCTTGTGAGCATGTTTCAGGATCTACAGACATACTGCCTACAAGTGATCCTGATCCAAGATTTGAGTTGAGAAGACCTTCAAGATACACATATTCAACTCCAGTTGTAACTAACTCTGCAAATGAAGTTTCTATCAGCCCAACAATGACAAATTCAGCTGATACATCTGAGATGCCTTCAAACTCTAGCTCAGAGGCTCCACAACCAGATAAAGAAGCTTTATTGTAGAAGAAAATGGTGGTGGTGATAGTGATCAAGAATTTCTTGATGCTGACAACCACTCCATAGAAGACAATATCAATGATGTCACACACTCTTTGGATCAAGTCTCTCTTGATAAGTGTGTTGATATGGTGGGAGAAACATCAATGCCAGATCTAAATTTCTCTAATTTAGATCTCTCTTAACAACTTATTATGATCCCTCAGCTAAGCATCCACAAGTCTCATCCCACCACAAATATCATTGGAAATGTTGACACAGGGGTAAGAACAATAGGACAAACCCATGAAGCAAATGTTTGTTTTCACTCTTGTTTCTTATCTCAGATAGAGCCCAAGAAGATTGATAAAGCTCTGAAGGATGGAAGTTGGGTTGAAGCTATGCAAGAGGAGCTGCTTCAATTCAAAACGCAGAAGGTTTGGAATCTATGTCCTCTACCTCATGGGAAGACTACTATAGGAACCAAATGGGTGTTTAGGAATAAGAAAGATGATAGAGGAATTGTCATAAAAAATAAAACTAGACTAGTTGTTTAAGGGTACACACAAGAAGAAGGAATTGACTACACTGATGTCTTTGCTCCTGTAGCAAGACTAGAAGCTGTTAGGATATTCTTGGCTTTTGCTGCATCCAAGAACTTCAAGGTCTATCAACTTGATGTCAAGTGTGCTTTTCATAATGGGGAAATTGATGAAGAGGTGTATGTCAAACAATCACCTGGTTTTGCAGATCCTGATCATCCTGATTATGTCTGCAAGCTTGATAAAGCTCTTTATGGGCTGCACCAAGCACCAAGGAAGTGGTATGAGACTCTATCTTAGTATCTCTGCAAGCATGGATACAGAAGGGGTACTATAGATGGAACTCTCTTCATCAAAGGACAAGGAAATGACTTGATGCTAGTTCAAGTGTATGTAGATGACATCATCTTTGGTTCAACTAATCCAAAGCTCTGCAAAGACTTTGAGAAGCTGATGAAGGACAGATTTGAAATGAGTGCCATGGGGGAACTCAATTTCTTTCTGGGAATTTAAGTGAAGCAAGTTGAAGATGGCATCTTCATAAGTCAGTCAAAGTATGTTCAGGACATACTCAAAAGGTTCAACATGACTGATTGTAAGATTGCTAAGACACCCATAGCAAGAAACCACTCCTTTGGACCTGATCTTGAGGGGGAGTGTGTGGATGAACACCTTTACAGGGCTATGATTAGGTCTCTTATGTATCTTACAGCTAGCAGGCCTGATATCATGTTTGCCACATGTATTTGTGCAAGATATCAAGCCAACCCAAGATGTCACATCTTATCACTACCAAAAGAATTCTAAGATACCTCAAGGGTGCCTCAACACTTGGCCTCTATTATCCCAAGAACTCTGACTTCAATCTGTATGCATATACATATAGTGATTATGGTGGCTGCAATATGACTGCAAAGTCTACATCTGGGGGATGTCAGTTTCTTGGTGGAAGGGTTGTCTCATGGTAATGCAAGAAACAATCCTGTGTCTCTACATCAACTGTTAAAGCTAAATACATTGCTGCTGCAAGCTACTGTGCTCAAGTGCTTTGGATTCAAAATCAGATGCTTGACTATGGATTAAACTTCAAGGAGACTCCCATTCACATAGACAACAATAGTGCTATCTCTATCACTGAAAATCCAGTGCAGCACTCCAGGACAAAACACATTAATATCAGGTATCATTTGATTAGAGATAACTTTGAAAAGGGATTAATCAAACTAGTCAAGGTTAACACAAATGAACAATATGCTAATCTGTTCACCGAAGCTTTTAGTGAACAAAGATTCAAATATCTTATATCAGCTATTGGGATGATTAACTTTGAGTAGCTTTTCTTAAAATTAATCATATTATTTCTAAAATCTGTGTTTCCTAAGTTGTCTATTCTATCATCTTCATAAGCTCTTGTTTTCTCTGGATGAAAATTTTCTTAGAAGAACTTTCCTTAGAATTTTTGAAAAATTCTTGGTCTTTTTCTTTCGGAAGATATAAATTTTATCTTTGGAAGAAACTTATGTCTTCAAAACAAATAACTGCCTAAGAAAATTGCCTTCGGAAGAAATGTCTGAAATCTCTTCCGAAGCTTAAAATTTCTCTTAGGCACTTACATGTTTTCAAGGACAATTTTCTTCCAAAGCAAATTAACTCTCGGAAGCTTTATTCTTAGCTGAATAAAACTTTTAAGTCTTAACTTTCTTCCGAAGCAAAATTTTCAAAAACTCTTTGGAAATTCTTCCGAAGTCATTTTGGCTTCGGAAGCTTTTTCATTAAAACTTCCGAAGACAATTTACCTTCGGAAGATTTTCAAATTCCAAGAAAACTACTTTTTGAGCAAAAACTAAACTTCTTTTTCAGAGGTGGGACCGACATCTGGATTTCAAAGTTTATCCTCTTTCATTAACTTCGTATTAAATCCTGTTTATATAAACCCAATGGTTTCCCCCTCTTTCTATCATCTTCATCTTTCCTCCAAACCTAAATACCTAAAATTCTCTCTACAACCGCCTTCGTTCTTTCTTTCCTTCACCATTAAGCTTTCTTAAATGGCCAACCTTAACAGAAGAAATGATCCCGATTTCTCCATGTAGTTACACAGGCAGCACAATCAGGTTGCCCTGTTAAACTCTGAGAAAGATCCACACTTCTCAGAGGTTTTCCAATTCTTGGCTTTGTCTCACTATTCCACCTCCCTTACCATCGATCCTGTTCTTTATGAGGATCATTTGCTTGATTTCTGGAAAACCTGTCAAGAGGTTGTTCTAGATGGGGAGAAGGCATTGTCTGCTACGGTGCAGGGGAGGACAATCTTCATCACTCCAGCCATCATAAATACTCATCTACAACTGGATGATGAGGAAGGTGAGTTGTCCTTTCCCAAAGAAGCTGTTAACCAGTCCTTCCAGCAGATGGGCTATGAAGGGGATTTCTCTGTAAAGACCTTCAGGAAAGGGAAGGTCTCATCCCAGTGGAAGTACTTACTACATGTGGTCATCCACAACTTATCCAACAAGCATGAGGGTTGGGACCAGATTCCTGAAGATCTCTCCTTCATAGTGCATGGGATGGTTCAGGGGGTCAAGTTCAGGTATTCTCAATTTGTGTATGCAAACCTACTTGCTAACTTAGACTCCTTAGAATATTATATGTTTCCTAGATATGTTCAACACATTCTCAACTGTGAACTAGGCTCATAGTTGAGGGAAACAGATAATATTCTTAAACTGGGACAGATGAAGCCCGACATCTTTAAAATCTTGAAAAAACCAACTGTTGGCTTCTCTGGGGTAGAAACAGCCCTGGTCCCAAAAATGTTAGAGCTCATTGCTCAAGGGAAACTGACAATGACCACTCATCTACAGGCAACCTCAACACAAGCCATGTTGAACCCAACCTTCTACATCTCAACCCCAAAACAGCCACAAATCACCCTCACTTACCAAAGAAGATCCAAACGAACCCCTGCACAAGCTATTCAGTCTGTGCAGGCCCCCATATCACTACCCACACAAGAAGAAGTGGAATCTGGAGCTCCCACTTCTCCTGAGGAGCAAACCACTCCCATCCTTTCAACTATCAGTCCTGAGGTTCCTCATGCTCAGACTGATGAGCTCACAAGCCCATCAGCCTTAAGCCTTCATTCTGAGTCTCTACACTCAGATGAACAACCTTCAGGGGACAGCTACCATCCCCAACCTTTAGACTTGCACCAACCAATTCCCAATCTTGACTTCTATACTAATGAAGATTTAGGTTTCAGTGAGTATCATGAGTCTCTCTATTCCTCCCCTACTCAAAGAGAGATGAGTGCCCCTAACTCACCTATGTCTAGCCCACATCAGTCACCTATCACTAAGGTGGATACTTCTGAACTTGTTCAGGATATCCATATGGAAGAGGCTCTCACTTCAGCAAGTGATTACATAATTAAGACGTCAACCATTGCAACTCAGCCCATTGACACTTCAACTGAAGATGCTATTAAGCAGAGGAAAACCAGCAGCCAAGAACTCCAAGCTGGTGGTGAGAGAGAAGACTTTGGTCCAATTCTCTCATCCCCCAATGATTCTTCTGATGAAGATGAGGGGAATTTGAGACTAAAAGTGCAAAAACTGTCAAAAACATGCACCTATCTAGTCTCCAAGGTTAGTCACCTTGAATCTCAGGTGACTACCTTGCAAAAACAGGGTCAATGATCAGCAACTTGAGATATCTTATCTTAAGGAAAAACTAGCTGGGAGACCTTTAAGAAGAGCTCAACCAGGAACACAAGAACCTGTGAATGTGGTTGATCTAACCTCTAGCTCACCTATGCAAGTGGGTGATGCTACTAAAAAGGGGGAGAAATTCACCACAGACACAGAACCTGGGAGTTCTTCACAGAGCATGGACATTGAGGACTCACCATCTTCACTTGCAACTGACCATACTCAGCAACTTCCTCAAGTTCACATTGATATGGACTCTATAGACTCCTTCATTCAGAGTCTTTTTGAGGAAGGGATACCAAGGGCAGTGTCATCTCCACCTCAAGGAACTTCCAACTACATCATAGGGTGGATGTATGATGCCAACAGAAGAGCCCTCATTCTTCAAAGAGTTCAAGGGCAACAAGAAGTCTTTAACTTTCAGACCTTGAACTACTATGAAGGTCTTGACCTTATCAGCATGCCACTTGTCAACCCAAGCAAATATAGACAAGCTGACAGGCTGGCTCAAAGGATACAAGACAGAATTACTAAAGAGTTCAGACTTAGAAGAAGACAAAGGCAATCAGGTAATACTATTGGTCAACTAGATGTTGAGGCAGACCCTAAGATTAGCTTTAAAGGGGAAACCTTGACCGAAGGCCCAGTGGTAGAGCCTGAGAGTCCTGTCACATCCACAACTACTTCAGCAATTCATTCCCTCAGTGAAGCACCTGCTGGTGAAGGTGCATCACAACCTCTCTCTAGCCAGAGCTTGGAAGCTACACCAAGCAATGAAGGCCAATGCTCTCTCCACCCTGAGTCACAAAGGTCTATGAGTGACAAAGGGAAAAGAAAAATGACTTCTGAGGAGATTGAGGAGGAGGAGAGAGAGAGAGGAAGAGGAAGCTAAGGGGAGAAAGTTCTTCTACTGGGTTTGCTAGATTCATGGAAGCTGCTATCAAGGCTGCCCCCAGGCCAAACACTCAGGATGATGAGTTGATGGCAGTCAGGATAAACTATTTACAGACCAGGAACTATGATATTGATACTATCATCTCCCTCCCCTTAGATGAATTAAATGAACTGGCTGACATGGAATTGTCAAAGGAAAGAAAGGAGGCAGAGGATGCAAAATTACTTCTTCAAATCAAAGAAGAAAGAAGATAGAAAGACTCTACAAGCATGTGCCTACCCTCTCCCCAGTTCAAGAAAGTCCTGTACAAGAGGATGTGACTCCACAAGAACCTCAGGTAGACAAAGAAATTGATAGGATCAAAATGTTCAACTACCTGAGTGCCACAGGCCTCTATCAGGCAGATGTACTCCTTCCCTTATCCTTTGAATACATTGAGTTTGAGTATCTCAAACAGCTTGAACCTGAAGTAACCAAAGAAAGAAAACTCACAAAGAAAAGGTTAAGGGAAGAAGCTGCAAAGTCAAGAGCCATCATCCAGAAAAGTATGAAAAAGTCTGCTGATAGGCAGAGGATGATGAGCTTCTTGAAGCTGTATGGATTCTCCGGAAGGAGACTTGGCCCCATGTCTCTATCCACTATGGATGAGCATATAAGGGTGATCAAGCAGAAGATTCAAAGAGGAGAACTAGTTGACTTACACTCCCCACCAAGTCAGGTCCCTCAAGAAGTGGAGGTTAAGGTTGAACCATTTGAGACAACACAACTTGAACCTCCTGCTGAGCATCAGCAAGCTTCTACTTCTGATCCACAGCAGGGTTCTGTCCCCTCTCAATCTGAACCTGTGAAAGAGTAAGACCCAACTGAGAAAGACAAAGAAGATCAACAAGGTGCTGCAGGCCAGTCTTCTCAGTTAAAAGGTTCAAAAAGGATAAAAAGGATGGCCTCTAAACCAAAGCCAAAGAAGAAGAAGAAAGAGGCATCCAACTCCAAACCTCAGGATGAGTCAGAACATCCTGAGGATGTGCAACAAGAGGATGCTACATCAACTCCAATTCAAATAGCTCCTCTAGCATCAAGAAGACCCATCTTGTCCTGGACATACACTACAAATCCAGAAAGATGGCATGTCATCAGAGATCAAGGTGTTGAAGATGTCTACACATGGCAAGACATGTTCAATCTACCTCTGCATGATCTCTTTGACATGAGAAGACACTATGAGAGTCTGAGTGATCCTGATCATCTTATGAAGAAAGGGATGGTCATCATCATGATGAGGACTGTTGATATCTGAAGTCTTCAAGTGTTTTGGTAGCATCAGCCTAGGGGGAGTTTGTAAGGTTTCATATAAGGCTGATGCAACCCAAAACATCCGAAGTCTCTCCTGCATGCATGCACAAGAGTACTGAAGTAGAATGCTTCGGAAGTTTCACACTCTTCCTTAGAAAACATTCTAAGTGTGAAATCTTCCGAAGCCAAGACCAATATCTTCCGAAGCCAAACATGAAGTCTTCCGAAGCTTTAAAGACAAAATCTTCCGAAGCAAACTCTTGAAGACAGTTTTCTTCCAAAGACTTTTTAACACATGCTATTATCTGATGTACATTTATCATAAAGTTGGACCACCTTTCCGCTGCAACTCTGATTAGACACCAACTTTACATAAGTTGGTGAAAGGTCCATGCTTTTGGTAACTGTACATTGAGGTCTTGAGTCTGTACTTTCTACTTTATGTACCTTTATCATTTTGTAATATATTAGGATGTGAGCTATGGCATGTCATAGTCACTAGTCAAAAGGCAATCTGCCTTTTGACTCTACATTGATTTTGTTATTGTCTAGATCATGTATCCAGCTGGCCTTCAAAGTATGGCCGACTATAGGTTGTAGTATAAGTATCTCTGGTCCTTGTATCTTATTATCATTGCTTTGTAAACACTTGTAAGGAACTAGAGAAATATACATCATCCTTGAAAACCAATTACTTGTGTTCTAGTTCTGTCTCTTTATTACTTGTGTTTCTTAGCTCTCATATAAACTGGTTTTGTCTAGTTTCCCATTTGATCTGTTAAGTGTTGTTGAATACTCTTCACTTGTGTTGTTGTGTTGTAAAAGTGTATTACACCCTTCCTAACGGTCCTGCACTAACTCATTCTTTTGATTCCAGCCTCTGATGGTTCAAGTACATATAGAATGCTCATTATGTTGAACACAATCTAATTCACTAAATTTTCACCCATATAAACCTGGATATTCTACTACCATTCGTTTACACTCACATGATGATGCGTTAATATGGAAATCTATTTCCCCTGATTGGAACTTTGGATAAACAGGAAGCTAGAAGGATGAATGATTGTACTTTTCCTTGAATTGACCAATAAATAAAGTTGACACTAATAAATAAAGTTGACACTATTCTAAATGATCGATCAAACCCCTATAACGATCTTACCCGTGAAGACTATATAATCCCTTGTTTCGTCGTTACACTATGAATATTTTCACGCCCCAATCTATCATTTCATTTTGCTACATGACTAGAGTAATGGGCACATAGCATTTGAGTGTAACACCCTATCAGGTCACCCCATTTGACTAAGCAGTTAATTTCTTAGTTACCACACTCAATTACTTTCTTGCCCATACCTTGATATGGCTTAATCCTGTACTGGACTTATACTCCTCATTAAACAAGAGTGGATTTCCATGGATTCCATGATCACGCACTACCGTGAAAATCCTATCGGATGCGACACCATCTAAGTGATTGTAGAATACTTAACCAATAATCAAAGATGCTCGCAAGATGGAGAAGTCGACTCCCATCTACATTAAAGGAGTAGTCTTACGGCACAAAGTGTTAAATGCTATTATCTCAGGTCGAGACACTCGATGTACTTCACACTTGTGGCAATTGTTACAGTAAACCTTAGAGCTTGCACTTGGATCTGACCATAACATACCATTACCAAACCAATGACTAGGGTGAGTGTATAGTCAAAATCAATGAAATACATGCTACGAGCTTATACAGTATATATTCTGGTAACAGTTGGGAGATTTGCTTATCGCTAATAGAGTTCTCCTATAGTGAAAGCTATCGTTTCATCATCACAACTACATTGTTCGAGACACGATACGAATGTAAGTGCTGATCTCCTTTCTATCAGGAAAGGGTTGGTGATAGTCAACTCACCGGTTCAAACTCGTAAACGAGACTATAGAAAGAATCGTGCAAATTTAAAATTTTCAGAATTCCATGTTCGAAGTAAATTTTTCTGAGGGTCGCACCTTGGAAGGCTTGTGACCTGTTTTTTGGTAAACAAGACAATCTAAATCTATAATATGATTGTATCATTTGAAAGCCTGATGAGGATTGGTCCAAATTGCCTACCAGCCGAACCCATCGGAAGAACAGAGTGGCGTACATGAATGTTCTTCATCAACATAGATGCATATCTAAAACAACATCATTCTTTCCACTTGATGTGATACAATTTAACGACAAATCATGGTTCATTAAAGAACCATTTGAGATCGTGAATCAAAATATTAAAATCACTTAATCACCATAAGATCATTATGGTCAAAATCTTTAGGAACTTGAAGCTTAAACCTGAGTTTGCGTCATGTGGGAGTGCGAGGAAAAAATAGACTTATTTGTTTAAAGATTTCGTAACCTTCTTTTGTTGTATTTGTTGAATTTCTGGACGAAATTTTTTCAACAAAGGGATGATGTGATAAATTAAAATTTTCTTTTCTGCTGAGACCTATATCATCTTTACCCAAATTTTTGGGACGAAAATTCTTTCAACAAGGGGATGATGTGACACCCGTTATTTTCAGGTTAATTACGTTAGCTTCGTTAGTAACATCTTGTTATCCTGTTAAGTTATGGATGCAAGTCACGTGATTTCACACACATGAGTTTGTACCCGAACATTGGTGATCAAGATTAATAATAAAAATTTTGTGCAAATAAATAAATATAAAATTTGAGAATTTATATGTTAACTATTTCTTTGAAGCTATATGTTACGTGATTATACGATACATGATAATTATATAGTTATGCATTAGATAGATATATATAAAATAGATATTTAAAATACGTGAGTGTTTGTTTTTATAATTTAAAGAGTTTCGCTTGTTAGTTGCATTTTTAACACGAAAACACTTGTAAAATAGCAAAATCTTAACCTGAAGCCCACTAAAAACCCACCCAACTTCCTAATTACACTACCTAGTAAAAACTAGCCAACCCTAACCCCCATTCACCCAAAAATTGTCTACCCCAACATCAATTCCCCTTTTTAAAGAAACGTGTAGCAATGATCGGATGATCCCGGAAGATCTAACCGTTGGATCGACGCAAAATTTTTAAAGGAGGTTATAATACATGTACGAATGTTTTCACCATTGGGATTTTGATTTCAAAGCCTAGAAACTGGGCTTTTATTTTTCCGAGCAGAACAGTGCTCCGAGGCAGTTTCCGGCGACTGCTCGGCTTTCTGGCGATAGATTCAGCGGCGTCCGACAGCTACATGTAGTGCTAATGGTAGAGCTCAGTGAGACGGATGCGTGGCCACTTGAATCACTCAATTCCAAAGTCGTTTGATATGGTTTCGACCTCCATTCATATTTGGTTCAATTCAGGTATGATTCGTGGATGTTTCTAGCAACAAGGAATCATTACTTAATGAAAATTGAAGAAAACAAGTTACGTCGAATTACCATGTCTTATTGAATTACTCGGTTGTGCAGCCTAAGGTGAGTGTCACTTTCCTGCCTTACTATTCGAACCGTTAATTGCATTATAGTAGTACTACTGGGTCCGACAAACCCCATCCGGGCTGGTCGCTCTAGCACCACGAAAGTCAAATGGGTGATTAATTGTCCTATCTTTGCCATGCCTAGGAGGCATTGGCCAAGGCACACTGTACTTACATTACTATCAGCTTCGGTTGCCAATGATTCACACACTAGTGTAACATGTATAGTAGTCTAGCTAACTGATCGATATATTTGTTTACTGAATCTACTTAAACTTTATTTTATGGTTTTGAAAACTTGTAACTCACCAACTTTACGTTGACACATATTAGCATGTTTTCTCACAGGTTATCAAGATTAAGAGCACATAAGGCATCTCATGGCATCCTTAGTCTTTGGAAAGACATATTTACTTTTTACATGTTTCTAAGGTTTTGTTTAGGTGTGTGTTTTGCCTTGTCATTTACGATAAGATAACTGTTTTTGTTTTCTTTGCATTTTCATTTTGCTTCCGTATTTCTTAATTCTTGAACTTTGTTTTGGTTTATGGTTTTCTTTACATATGGTTTTTTTCTAAACTCATATAGAGATGTTTGGTGTGACTAATGGCTGAGATCCTGTTTTATCACGCTATCGCGGTTATACTACATTAGTGGAATTTGAGGGTGTGACACCTATGATTGATCGCGACATGTCTGATCCTGACAATTGGGCATGGTATCATACCGCACTCATCAAGATGCTTGAAAAGGAGCGTGTTCCATTTTCGATCCCTATCGCAAGAAGAGATTCCGTATCATTCCCTCTACAATGTGACCCTAATAGGACTATCACTATTGTGGTGGCCTCTCATGATAGACTACGTCAAAATGTCTAGGAGAAATTTGAAAGGTTGGACGCACGACACAAGCATGACATCAAGGTTTACTAAGAGATGGAATACTCATGGCTAGATCTGCAAGGACGTCAGGATAGTCAGACAATAGAGATTCAGACCCTATGTGGATAAGTTTCCAAGTTGACGGCTACCCTAAGCGCGACACATGACAAGGTGGATATGTAGGGAAGTATCCAAAGTGCAGCCGATGAAATTACCACCACACTGGTAGGTGTGGCAACTTTAGATGCCAACGTTGTGGAAAAGCAGGGCACTAGACGAATGATTTCCGTGGTGAGTAGATGAAGAAACCCCAACAGACTCAGTATACACCTAAAGGATGTTTTGAATATAAGAAGAAAGGACATTACAAGAGGAACTGTCCTTAACTAAAGAAGAATGATGGTGGTACTGGGAACGGTGGCAATAATGGTGGAAATGGTGACAACGATGGTGGCAATAATGGTGGAGTCAAGGGAAGAGCTTTTTTCATGGGTACAAGTGAGGCTCTTAACGACCCTACTACTGTTATTAGTAAATTTCTTGTTAATGGTCGTTATGCTATCGTGATGTTTGATATCGGAGCTCATAGGAGTTTTATCTCTACTAAGTTTAGTAGTCTCCTAAGTGATATGCCTGCAATGTTGGAATCCAAATATACTGTAGAATTAGCTAATGGTAAGCAAATTCACATTACACATATCTTTAAGGGTTATAAGATAGAATTGGCTGGTCATACTTTCGACATTGATCTTATGCCTGTTACGCTTGGGAGTTTCAATGTGGTCGTAGGCATGGATTAGTTGTCCGAAAAGCAGGCGGATTTTATCTGTCTTGAGAAGGTCATTTGTATTCCTCTATGGTGGAGAAATCCTCTCGGTGAAGGGCGAGCAGAGTGGTGTAGCTATGGGCATCATATTATTTATAAAGGCGCAAAAGTGTCTACGGAAAGCTCGCTTAGTCATATTAGCCTTTGTGACCGACAAGCAACAGGAGGAAGGAAAATAAAGGATATTACGGTAGTCCGTGATTTTCCAGAGGTGTTTCCAGAGGATTTACTTGGACTACCACCTCATTATCAAGTTGAATTCCAAATCGATTTGACTACCGGAGTAGCACTAATTACGCAAGCACTCTATCGGTTGGCAGCAAACAAATTGCAGGAGCTGTCGGCATAGCTTCAGGAGCTGTTAGATAAAAGGTTTTCACCTCCTAGGCTCTTAGAGGCGTATGCACAAACCAATCATGTGAGGCGCCGCCTCATTTCTTTTACCGTCTCGTCTAGTGACGCACCTCGAAGTGTATGCCTCAACCACTTTTTAAACAATGGTGCTTATTAGCGGGTGATATTTGGCAGTGCTTATTAGGAGCAAGATTATGCTTATTAGGTGATTTGTTTATTTGCTTGTTAGTCAAATTAGAATTGTGATTTAAATATTTAGGCTATGTTGTTCTTTAGTAATCTTGGCTACTCTGTCAACAAGGTTTTATATTTACTATTATTGCATATTAATTTAACAGTGAAAAGCCCCCAATTTTAATTACCGCTTAGCGCCTTCAAAAAGCTTAAGAAGTAATATTATTCACAAGAATACAATGGTAATTTTTCAAAATTATGTCACATAGTGAAGAGTAAGAAATCATGATTTAATAACATTAATTACAACGAAAACTGCTTCCTTCAATCTATCAACATCTTGAGAAAGATTCACATATCCTACATATACTTGGAGAGATTGCAGGTATATTTGAGGAGCTCTTGCCCTCAGAATGATCGGTAGCACCACTTTTTGTATCATCGTGTTCATCATTTAAGCCATTCTTATCTTGCCCTCGATTATTGTCAGGAGCGAGCTTGGCGTCGTGTTTGGCAGCCTTTTCAACTGCCTTATTAACATGCATATCCATCGAAGCTTCGGCTTCTCGTGCTAACCTTATCTCATGCGCTACCTCAGCTCTAGATTTTGCTAGATCTTTCTCAGCCTTAAAAAAGTTGAATACATATAATTAGTTTATCTTAAACGTTAAACCTCCTGTGGGTATTTGATTAATAGGCATTAGTGAGGTTGTTAAACAAAGCAGAAAGCAAAACCTAATTCATTCTAATGAATTAGTTCAACAAATACTCATACACTTATCCGTTGAGTGAATCAAGTTACCCAAACTTCCTATCTACTGAGGCCTCCTAAGGATTGCAGCGAATAAACCCAAATGATCCAACACAATTAAATATATACATTGTTCAAACATTTGACCCGTCACAATTTGGTAGGAATGCTTTTATTGCCAATATATATGCGTACGCATGTAAAAGTATATTTACTGGCATTAATTACATGAGTTTGTTTATACCTTCTCTTCATGTTTGGCTTCAGACCTGGCCTTGCGGGTTGCGTTCAAATCGGTTATTTTATCTTTGATGGCCTGCATATTTCTTGACTTTGTTTTCCTAATGAAAAAGTTTTGATCGGTTGGTTGTTGAACTGAATTCACACCAATATATACAAATTTATTCCGGGATGAGAGACTTTGGTTTCTTAATTGATGGCTATCAATTGTGACAAATGTTAGGATTACATACATCAGTAATTAGTATTTTCAGGTTGACCACTTGTATGTCTCACAGTTATTGGACCAAACATGTAATGTTTTCTTTTGATATACATTAGTATAAAGTCATATGCCGGACGATGGAGCATCAAAGAGGTTTTTTGTCTTGGTGTTATAAGTTTGAGTCATAAAAAGAGACTCTTCATTAAAGCATCATGCCAAGTTGCCTCACACTCCCATATCCTAAGAATACGAGAGCCTCTTGCACCATACTTGACAATTTAAATAATATTTGTGGACTAACTAATGTGGGAAGCTAGCCAAAATCAACCTAATTCTTTAATAAAATATATAATACCAATCATCGAATAGATATCCTAAAAGTTTCTTTGTAAATAATTGATAATTAATTAAATCAAAGCTGACTTGTAACCACGTGATTAACTTTAGTTCCCCTTAGTGAAAAGGTTAGATTAGTGATAAAAGTACACATATAATTTTTCTTTGTTCTTTTTTTTTTTCTAAACTTAGTGGTTTTTGATGTTGTTTTTACCCTTCTCAAATACACTATTTTCGAATACCTCTCCTGAAACATATTGAATTGTGCTTTTCTTTAATTGCAGTCTTGATTGCAGTTTGGATTTTGTTTAATCATGGTTCGATTGGTAATATTTTTTAGCCATTTATTGTATGGTCTGAATCCCATTGAAATTTGAATTGCCCTTGATAAACATAAGACTGTTATGCGCGTGTTACCAACAACTAATAACTCAATTGAGTTGAGGATGAATGAGATGTGTTTGGTTAGGTGTTATCTTCGTTTGTTAGATTATAGAATATCATTTTAGGTGATTTGATAATGGAAATCTATGGTGTAGTTGCACTAGATTGAGTGATTTAAGGTTTTAATGAAGTAAATCTATAACTCTTTTCTACTCCACCTTAGATTTATTAATTATTAATAGCCTCAATACAGCACACATAAGCTAAATCAATGGATTAGCTTGAAGCAATGCAAGTAATCAGGATTAGAGGGCTTGTTAAATTTGTTGATCTAGGGATGCCATGTATGAATTATTGGTTCCAATTGTAGTTGCAGTTCATGTGAACTATATACCAATCCTGCCAAACTATTTCCTTAGTTGCTTGTATATACAGGACAGAACATGATCTTTTAAGGTTGAACTTGATGTGATTATATTATTATTGAAGGCTGAGAATTAAAATCAAGCTTCAACATCATAAATTCCAAAGCATGTGATAAAGGAAGAAGCTTTAAATGGCATGAACTTGGTGTAATACAAGAACCTGGTCTTCAAAAACAAGGTTTAAGCATAAGAAATTAGATCAGTTGATTTATATTCAATGTGGCTATTAAATTGCATCTTATTAAAATTTAAATTAGTACTTTTTTTAATGTCGCTATCAGGTCTTAATTAAAACTGAGCAGTAAGATCATTGTTTATCTTATGCTTACAATAGTAGCATCAAGGTTTCTAATTCATATTCAGTGTTAACATTATCATATTGTTCTATCTTTTGAACTTAAGTTCTCTAATAGCCATGATTTTTTATCATTATTTTCCTTTACCATTAAATTATTATTTATTTATTAAAGTAAATTTGAAAAAAACTATCGCCGATTTGTCTCTACACACAGTAAAAGCTATCTTGAATATACTTATTGTTTAGTTAGTTGCGCAGAACAAAAATCATGGGACCCTAGATTGATGAAAGTATCATAAGAAGGTCCAACCTCTTATCTTATGTAGTCATTTTGAGTTTTGAGCTTGTTGTTTTGATAAAGTGTGTTTTGTTGTTATGTGAAGTGACATTGTCAATGACAAAGGAGGAATGGGACTAATGAGGAATCTTAAATTCAAGCACTTTAGGAAATAGCTTAAATCCAATACTTAGTTTAGATAATTTTTTGAGTGCTTTTGTAAAAGGAGAAGGATCCTTTATCATTTATTTGATACTTATGAACTATCTATTTATGGTGTGTAGGTTGGACAACACTAATGTGCATAAAAGGTTAAGATGATCACAGTCTAAATTTTGCAAAAGTCACGTTGCCCAGAAGCCTTAAACTAAACTCTTATAAGGTGATACCAGCTACAAATTTTCTACAAAGACCTAATACACGATTATTTTTGTTGGACCCAATTAGATTGGAGGATTTAATCCCTTTAATTGTTGATGTATGTTACTATGGCTTTGCATCTTTGTTCTTATTTTTATACGTGTTAGTTTTGAAAATTTCAATAAAAAGAACTGGTTCATGTCTTTTATCTATTTAAAATTTCTTTTTTCACTAGTACGTTTAGGGGAGGAAAGCTCACTTTGGTTTCGAAAAGTAATTCATGAGATGTGTTATGTTAGTTTAGATTTACATCTACAAACTGGTATTCTTCTGACATCGTAGTTAAGGTAACTATATCATACCAGAACTTCTGAATGGGTTAATTTGGCCATGTTTAATTCCAAATGGGTCAAATGAGTGGAATCAAAACTTCTGAATGGGTTAATTTGGCTATGTTTTCATGTTGCTTATTAGCACTTATATGGAGTTATTGATTGTGTGATTACTTATGAAGAAAATAAGGCCACATTAAAGTTTTTTGGTGTTGTTACTAAGATCAATACTATTTATAGGTATCAGTTGTAGTTTCTTTGTTAATACAATTTTTGCTTAGGCCAGGGAATATATAACATGTCTATCCTTTAGTGCGTTTTTTTAGTTTTTTGTGGCACTTTCTTTGTGTTCTGCTCTTTTTACTAGAGTCTTTAGTGGCATTATTTTAGTTTCTTGTGACTCTTTTTGTATGCCACTAAATGGTATTTTTTATAGTGAATTAGGCTTAGTTATTTTAAAGACCTAATATTTGCTAAGGAGCTATACTATTCTAGAGGCCTAAGACTTTAACTAATGATATGTTGCGGGTATTTTAGGTTCAACTTATACATAAACTTTGCTACACTTTCAAATTGTTTTATTGTTACATGATTGTCAATTTACGAACTGATTTGTTTTATAATCCATTGGTAAATAATGTACCATTTGCCTAGGTTAGTGATACTCTACTGTTTCTATTTAATAAGAAATTGATCATTTGGGATGTCACATATTCATACTCAGGTATCATCAATTGTTACATGTGTCATACAACCACTCGTCCTAACGTGTACTTTGTATTATTATTTAATCCTTGAATTCGCCTGCAAGATAGCCGTAAAACTAATATGTTTTTTAAAACGCCTAATAGTGACTTTTCTATATGTTTGTAGGTCTACAATCGGACTGCAAAATAACCATCTTTTCCCTTCAATTTGTCGCTGACTGAGGGTGTGTTCAGGTCCAAAATTGGATTGTAAAAGAGCTGTGAACTTTTTTGGTGTCCATCATTAAATTGAAGGTATTAATCTTCTGTTTATCCAAGTTATTTGTATTTGTGGCACAACATACCAGAGAAATGAAAATAGGTTAAATTGTCGGTCAATTTGTGTTTTTTTTGTTACATCAAGTCCTTGATATTTTGATTGAAATTAGTTAATTGATTTAGATATCTTGAGACCTAAAAGTTTGTATGGTTTGTGGTCATTATAATTGATGTGTTACTCACTGCTGATGGTGTTTTCTTCACTTCAAACTATTGTCTCTCGAACTTATCCCTCTCCTTCTTTACTTTGATCTTATCATAGAGTGAAATTGGTTTTTTCTTAGGTTGGAGGAGGTAAAGATAAATACACTGATGCTGATTTGGATTGAATTTGCGAAGAGTAGTCGCGTTACATTTTGAATTTCATTTGTGTAGGGCTATATATTAGACAATTAACTAAATTTGAACTACTTTGTACTTTTTGTGTTTGCATGTGAACTTGGAACAACTTGTAATTTTTTGAAGTATTTAATTAAATGAATGTAAGGATTCCTGAAGTCTGATGAAACCCAAAACAGCCTAAGGTCTCAGCAACATGCACTAAGTACTGAAGTGAAGAATGCTTCGGAAGTTTTACACAAAGCATTAGAAAATACTCTAAGTGTAAAATCTTCCGAAGCCAAGACCAATATCTTCCGAAGCCAAACATGAAGTCTTCCGAAGCTTCAGAGACAAAGTCTTCCGAAGCTTCAACCTATGAAGACAGATTTCTTCCGAAGACTTTTAGTACACATGCTGACATTTACTGATACTAAGATCCATAAAGCACCTTTCCGCCTGCGCTGCATCTCTGTAAGTCACCAACTTACATGAGAGTTGGTGAAAAGGTCTTGCTTTTGGAACTGTACATTGAGGTCTTGAGTCTTCAACTTTCACTTTATGTACTTTATCCTTTTTTATTGTATAAGGATGTGAGCTATGGCATGTCATAGTCACAAGGTCAAAAGGCAGATATGCCTTTGATCCTACAATTGATTTTGTTAGGGTCTAGTCAATTGTATCAGCTGGCTTTCAAAGTATAGCCGGCTGTAGGTTGTAGTATAAGTATTTCAAGTTCTTGTATCTTTTCTTTATGCTTTGTAACACTTGTAAAAGAACTTGAGAAAGCAATATACTGCCTCCTTGAAACCCATATCTCTGTTCTGTCTCTTGCTTTACTTGTGTTCTTTGTATCATCTTTGGTTACCCAGTTCACTGTTTGATTAGAGCTTAGTTAATCTCCTCATTGTGTGTTGTGTTGTAATTGTGCTTAGCCCTTAAACGATCCTGCAATGAATTTTGTTTTGTTGTTATTCGAAAATTATTGATTTATACTTACATAAAAATAACAGGTAAAATTTACAAAATTTAATATATATATATATATATATATATATATATATATATCTATATATATATATATATATAATATATATATATATATATATATATATTCTTGGGTCATATAAGACTGGTGCAATCAAAACAACACTTAGAAGAATTTTGGTGCAACTGAAGAAAGTCTTCTGAAGCTAATCTGCACTTTTGAAGTCATATTGAAGAACTCCAGAAGATTGAAAAAGAACTTCGGAAGAGAACTCAGTCTTCCGAGACTAAGTAATCCTCTTTTGAAGACAAACACTTAGAAGTTTCAAGACAAGGACTTTCGAAGTATAAAGTCTTGAAGACCAGCAAAAGTCTCGAAAGAAGTTGTTTTCTTTCGAAGTATAAATTGCTTCGGAAGAACTTATTCTTCCGAAGCCAGTTAACTTTCGAAAGAACCAACTATGAACCAGTGGACATAAGTATGGTCTGTCTGACAGCCACTGCCACATCTGATATACTGCAAGATGCTTTCCTTCGCCATGTAGTTGACCATACTTTATTCAATTGTTCACCTTTTATCAGTTAGTACAGTTACCATGTCTAGTTGGTGACAAAAGGTAAGTCATGAACCTTCCATGACTACCTAATCTAGGATAATATTTTATATTAGATACCTTACTTCTAACAATGTAGTATTTGTTCAGTAGTAAGTTCAAGCTGGTAATCTAAGTATAACCGGTTGTAGATAGTAGTATATATAGTTTCTCATTGTAACTCAGTTAGTATGCTTGTAAGAGTCTTGTAAACTTTGAGTTTAGAAGTAATCTAATACTATTATGTTGAAAACCATTTCTTGTGATCATTAACTTAGTATATTATTATCAACTCTTTCAAAGATTCTGCATCATCATTCGAGTGTGTCTAAGTGAGTTTAAGATTTAAACATTGTGTTGAGTGACCATGACCGATCCTGCAATTGGTATCAGAGCTTCTTAGGGTCTTGATTGTAACATCTAACCATCCAAATCACCTTGTTTCTTCACTCATTCACTCACTACACTAAAAAAATGGCCCGCAACTAAAATCTTCTAAATCTGAGATGGGAACGATGACTAAGGCTCCTATCATCACCCCTGATAATTTCAGATCTTGGTGCAAACGTATTGAAGGTTTCATTAAGTATCAAGATGGCAAAATGTGGAGATCTATCACTCACGGACCTTATAAGCCAAAGGTGGAGTCAGCGGCTGGTAATGGTGCCATGATAGAGAAAGTTGTTGAAGACTACTCTTACGAAGACATAAAGAAGATGGACATGGATAGCAAAGCGATGACAGTTTGCCTACAGCCATACCAAACTCCATAATGGTAGGCTTTGAGCACTGTCAGTCTGCCAAAGAACTCTTTGGTGCTTTGACATTGATGTCCTCTGGTTCCACTGAGTCCAAGAGAGATACCCTAAAGCAGCAGTTCGAGAACTTCACTCATATTGCTGGAGAGACCCTGAGCCAGCAATACTTCATGTAACGCCCGGAAATTTTCTTTGAAACCGACGAAAGAAGAAAAAGAAATAAAGTCCAAAGTCAAGGGACCAAACTCGCCAACGAGAGAAACTTTGATGAATGGGAGTATAAAAGGGGGAAGACACCCCCTTTCTTGCCATTTTTCAGCCAAGAAGAGAGGAGAGAAGAAGAGAAGGAGAAAAAGAGGAGAAAAGCTTGGTTCGGGTGGATTCGAGCGTGGAAATCGTCGTGTAGCGGGTCAAATCGAAGCTCTACTCGACGGGAACGTTTGTGTGGGTTCTAGGACCCCTCTTTTACTTGTTTTCAAACGATTTTGGCTGGCTGGAACACATCTGAATTCGGGTTTTCGTGTGTGTGTGTATGCTTGACCCGTTTGTGTATGAGTATGTGTGTGTATGATGCGTTTGAGTCTTGATTGTGAGCTTGTGTGTGCTTGAATGGTGTTGTGGTATGCATCCCTAAAGTTTAGGATGGTTGATTTGGGCTCAAAATGGGTTTAGATGAGTTTGAAGGCCGAAAACCCTCGGCCGCAGTCGGGATGAACTACATTCTGCATCAGCTAGGGCTAGGCGACCGACTGGAGGGAGAATGAAGGCCATTCGGCCAACTGGAGGGAGAATGAAGGCCATTTTGGGCCGACTGGAGGGAGAATGAAGGCCATGCGGCCGACTGGAGCAAGAATGAAGGCCATTCGGCCGACTGGAGGAGAATGAAGGCCATTCGGCTGATTGGAGGGAGAATGAAGGTCCAGTCGCCCGAATGAAGGTCCAGTCACCCGAATGAAGGGCCAGTCACCCGAATGAAGGTCCAGTCACCCGAATGAAGGTCCAGTCACCCGAATGAAGGTCCAGTCACCGAATGAAGGCCAGTCACCCGAATGAAGGTCCAGTCACCCGAATAAGGTCCAGTCACCCGAATGAAGGTCCAGTCACCCGAATGAAGGGCCAGTCACCCGAATGAAGGCCAGTCACCCGAATGAAGGGCGTCACACCCGAATGAAGGGCCAGTCACCCGAATGAAGGGCCAGTCACCCGAATGAGGGCCAGTCACCCGAATGAAGGGCCAGTCACCAGAATGGAGGCCATGCGACTGGAGAGTGTCCATACACCCAAATAGGGTTGTTGCACCCGAGGAGAAGTGTGGTTTAACTTCTGAATTTCGGGAGAAAGTACAGATGTAAGTTTTGACGTAAGGTTCCCGTAAGTTCATGTAAGGTGACGATTGAGGCCTTAGAGAACATGTAGGGCATAATGATGATGATGTTGCATGTTTATGCATAATGCATGTTATGTATGTATGATGTTACCCTGTATGACGTGATGGTTGTGCATGTTAATGTTCCTTATTGTTATGTGTGATTATCTTCCCGTGGTTGTGCGATGTATGTTAATGAATGTAATGAAAGTATTATGTAATGTAAAGTGGAAGATAATGAAAAGAGAAACGTAATGAATGAATGCAAGCATGAGCGAACAAATGATAGTTAGGATGGCTTGCGAAAGAAGAAAGGAGGTTCACGACTCATTGAGTGTTGTTAGCTCAACTGTGTGTGTATTATAGCGTGCGATCTTGGCTTACTCATAAGGGGACATAGACACAGTAGGGAGTTTAGTTTTGGTAACTACTCCGATACGTGCGATGTGGTATTTACTGTGTGCTATGTAGCGTGCGATTTTGGCTGCCTCATGTGGTTTATGTAGCGTGTGATCTTGGCTTACCCATGAGATGGCGTGCGAATCTGGCTAAACCCGAGAGTTCTCACACACACAGGGGGAGTCGGTCTTGGTGACCACTCTGATAGTGCGATTTGTGCGATATGTGCGATGGACAGCATAAGGGTAGCGTGCGATTTTGGCTAACTCATGTGGTTTATGTAGCGTGCGATTTTGGCTAACCCATGAGATAGTGTGCGATTCTGGCTTCCTTATGTGTGCGATCCGTGCAATATGTACTTCGGGTACGATGATGTGAAGGTGCGATTTGAGCGAAGATACGATATGTATGGAATGAACGAACGGGATCCTTGTCATTCGACCTCAGTAATCATGGCTTAGTGCCATGAAGAGGGTAAAGCTTGACAGGATCTAGATGAGAAATGAATGATAATAAAGTATGAAATGTGCGAACGTGCGATATGTATGTAATGAACGTTAATGAATTATCATAATAATGTGCGATACGGATCCTTGTTATTCGACCTTAGTAATCATGGCTGAGTGCCATGAAGAGGGTAAAGCTTGACAGGATCTAGATGAGAAATGAATGATAATAAAAGTATGAAATGTGCGAACGTGCGATATGTATGTAACGAACGTTAATGAATTATCATAATAATGTGCGATACGGATCCTTGTCATTCGACCTCAGTAATCGTGGCTGAGTGCCACGAAGAGGGTAAAGTCTGACCGGATCTCGAGAGAAGTGAAAGATAATGACGTACGTTGAATGAACGAAAGTTAACGAACGTAATGATGAAGATAATAATGATATTATCTGTATGTACGTATGATGTGTGATCATGTACGAAAGTATAGTATGATTTGAAAGAAAGTAAAGAACGGTTTTAACGAAAGAAAAGTATGTTTTATTATAAAACTAGAACTCACTCAGCAACGCTGACTTTGATGTGTTTCCAGTTGGCAGGTATGTTGCTGAGGATGGCACGGGGCGGCTACTCAGCGTATTTTGGAGGGCATCCAATATTATAATGCTTTTGTAATGAAACTGTGTAATGAACGGTTGTAAAATTTTGCAAAAGTATTTTGATGAAATGAAATTGTGGTTTTTAATGTTTCCGCTGCAATGTTTTATGAAAGTTAAATGTAATATTATGTTTTATGTGCGATGAGAATCCAACTGTAAGCGTCCCGGGAACGGGGCCTTACACTTCATGTATTTGGGAGTGACTCTTGAGAAGGGAGATCTTGCAAGAAAGTTCATGAGTGCTTTTTCTCATGAGTGGACTTTCTATTGTGTCTCTATCAAGACGACTGAGAATCTAAACACTCTCACCATGACCGAACTATATGGTATCCTTGATGGATACCGTGCAGAGACGGAGACTCAGAGAGGCCCACAGATGAGTAGAACTTCTAGCCTTCCTGCTAGCAACGTATTACTTGTTACTGAAGGCTCAAGAACTCATTAGCCCCAGCAGTACCTGAGCTACTCCCAACAGCCATCATCTTCCTCTGGGCCATACATCACTTTTCCTGAGACTCCCAAGTCTCAACAGACTCAACCAAGTCCCTTTCCAGGATAATTGTGCCTTTGTTTCAGGAAATGAGCACTCTAGTGATTTTAAATTCTTCTTTAATGATATAGAGTGCTTCAGCCCAGATGACGTTGACTACATGGACATTGTTCAACAAATGGCTTTTTTAACCTATAGAAAAATAAGTTCTTTAAAAAAACAGGAAGGCAATTCCCTCAAAACCCAACTAACAGCAACTTTGGGTTAGACAAAACAAAGGCCAAGTGCTATAACTACAATCAAATTGGTCATGTTGCAAGGGAATGCAAGGCTCCAAAGTCCAACCCTGAAGCTAGTCATGCCTCCCAACATCATCCTGCTACTCCAAAAGTTGCTGCAAAGCCAACTGAACAACAAACAGCTATTGTTGCTCAAGAAGTTGACTGGAGTTTTATGGTGCAGGATGTAACTCCAGCTCAAACTCTCATGGCTGAACAGAAGATAATCAGGTATATGACCATTTCCGTACCCTATCATGTATAGCTAAGGTTAAACTTTATCAGAACTACAACATGAAGATCAGATTTGATATTGAGTCTTTGAATATACTAAAATCTAATTTTAAAAAGGCAGAAGTTAACTACAAATTAAAAGTTAAAAGTTAAAGAAAATTGTTTCTTCTTTAAAACATGATCACTCAAACTAAAGGGCTCAAATTAAAGATTTGATTTCCAAGTTGATTGGATCAAGCCCAACTAGTAATAGCTTAGGCTAAAGCAAAGAGGTATGCTATTAAAGAGCATAACTTTAAAACCATTATTGCATCATACTCTCACTCAAATGTGTGTTATCAAAACAAAGGTGGGTTGAGAACCAATGAAATTGCTCTACAACACTCTTACATGTCTGTAAGACAACCAAGATGTGGTACTGAAGAGTAGGGCTGGCAAAATGGTTACCTGTTTAGACACGATAAGACCTGTTTAGCAAAAAAGTGCACTATGCATTTTTTTACTTTTATAAAATAATTAAAATTAGGAGTCTTGGATTTATCATTTCTTCTTCTTGATACCTAATACATATAACTGTCACACTCAAACCACCAAATCTAAGTGTTAAAGGTGTCGTTTTCATGTTTGATACTTGTGCTAATCGTGTCGTCTGTAACCAGTTAAACACGATAAAACATGATTTGCCAGCCCTACTAAAGAGTAAGAGGTTCCAATTGCTAACCCACTACCCAATGAGCAGAAGAATGATGCAACAATGGTTGCCACCACAGAGAAGGATCAGGTAGAAAACCTTATCCACACTGCTGATAATCAACCTTTGACCACCAAAGCCAAAAGAAACAAAATCAAGGCAGATAGAAAAACTGCCAAAAAGTTGGTTGAGTCAAAGCTGAAATAAACCCAAAGCAAAAGGGTGTATTCATCTCAGCCGGATTCCAAGTGGTTGGAAGCTCTAATCTAAGAAAGAAGCGTAGTACTAGCACTCCTATCCAGCTGAAAGATCAGAAGTCAAAGGGGAAGGCAGTTGTAGAAGAAAAGAAGTGCCTGAAGCAACAGTCCTCAAGCCCCATGAAGAATAACATTAAGTGCATAATGTGTGGTCTGCATAACCACATGGCTAAAGATTGTTACTCAATCCAGCAAGCACATATTATGCAAACAACGTTAAGAAAGAAGGAGCCAATGAGGGTTTCACATTTGGACATTTTCATATGGTTCAAGTGTTAAAGAAAAGAAAGCTTGTTTCCGAAGCTAAGTTTCTTTTGGAAGAAACTCATTCTTCCGAAAGGAAAATAACTTCGGAAGACAAGTCAAAACATAAGAAAAGAAATAAAAAGAAACCTTCCGAGAAGAAAACTGCTTTGGAAGAAAAGGTGGTAATAACTTCTTCCAAGAAGAGAGAAGCCTTGGAAACAAGTCCTGCTGATCAAGCTTCTACAAACCCATCTACTCCGATCAACCAAAGGATAGAATGGAAGATCAGAGAAGATGCTGCAGCCCAAACCTGTTCTTCAACAATCATAATTAAACCCCCATGCATACATTTTTTGGTTCAATATTATGGTTTTTTATGTCAACTCTTGATATAATTATTAGAGGAATCAGGAAGAAGATTGTTACTGGAGAGCTCCCAAAGTTAGAACAAGCTAGAGAGCAATGGTGAAGACAACAGCAAGAATAAAGAAAGTTACTCAAAAGTTTTCCCATCTATCGACTAAGTCTCTAGCATCCCCTAACTCTGTATCAACAATCTCTGATGACAAACAACCTATCTCTTTAATCCTTGCAAAGAAGACAAGAGCACTAAAGAAGGTTATAAAAGAAAGCATTAGAAGTAGAGGAGAAGATACTTAAAGGAATAAAGATAGTGTCTGCTGGGTATCTTGGTCAATGAAGAAATTTATGGTCAAGAGGGCAAATGGAGAAATCATGTACCACGATCATGAAAATGAGGATTGTAGAGCAAATTGCTAATTACTTTAGCATTTTGGCTGCAAAAATGATAAATCCAAAATGCAGCTTCACAAAGTACTAGCCTTAGTCAAAGCTGATGCAAGTGAAGAGATTCTTGAAACTCCACTATCAGCAAATGATACCATAATGGAGTAGGAATATGATCAAAAGAAGAATACCTACATCATAACCATATCAGTACTTGAAAGAGTGGCTTACTCAATAAACCAACTTGTATGCTTCAACCGGTTTGAGATTGCTGACTTGACTAGGCTAAGACTAAGAAATACCATCAGTGATTCAAAGGCAAGAGAAGTAGAGAAAGTATTAATGAAAATTTAAAATTCTTATCTAGAAAGGTCAAGGCAAGCGTCAAAACAAAGAAAGAATAAATTAGATTCTGAAACTGCTGAAACTATTCCATCAGCCAAACTAGCCACTAACCATAATCACCTCCTACCACTTCTCTACCTACTCAAATAATTGAGCATGAATCTCCACAAGTCCAGCAAACTTCTGAAATATCTAAATCCCCTGCCTAGAGTCAATATGAAGAATCACTAGATGATTTGATCATAACTGATGTTGCTAACAGAATCAGACATGGGTTGAAACATGCAGAGGAACAAGAGGAACTCTCAGAATCTGAGGAAGAAGAGGACTCAGAAAATGATGATACCATATCAAGTGCGACAATGATTTCAAATCTGAGAGGTTCTTTATAGAAAGAAAGAATGAGTCAAAGTCTTTCTTACAATCTGAATTAGATGTTTTGAAACTTAGCCTTGAAGATTTAAAAAGGATGCACAAGTTATTCTCAAAAAATAAGGACATGCCAAACAAGTACAAATCTATGGCTGTCATTCTAAAGATAAAGTTTGGAAACATGGCTGAGCAGAAGGAAAAAGAAGAAGTCATACATGTAACTCCACTGTTTGTTCATGACCCAATCACTCACTAGAGCTACAATTACTCATCCAATTCCTTTACTCTGACATATGCTGGTGCCAGTAAAGTTGAAGTTATAGAGTATGCTATTTTTAGACTCTCTCGGCACAACATGAAGGACTTGATAAATACCTCTTGACAACCCCTTAGGAGATAGAAGAGGATATATGTATGAAATTCTTTTGATCAGAAACTTAAGGGATAGAGTTTTGGTAGCATCATCTCAGGGGGAATTTGTTAAATCATGAAGGATGAAACTACCAAAAACTCAAGATTTTAGCACTGGCTACCAACTGCCGAATCAAGCCAAGTGCTAAATCCACTACTGAAGTGTATGTACTGAATGACTAAAAAGCAGCACATGTTGAAGCTACTATAGAACTACCTATGTGGAATGCCTGCATATCAGCATATGCAGATCAACTACCAATCAACAGTGAACTCCATGAGCTGCCAATCATCTACTTTTCATAACAAGTATGTATGTGCCGATGGATGTTGTGTTTCAACTTTTGGAGACAACATAGTTCTGAAGCTGCCAACTCCAATACACAGATTACATGTTCTACCGTAGTATCCGAACATATAGTAGTTTATTCTTATTGTTTAGTATAAAGTTCCTCACACTTGTATAGGAAAGGCAAGCTTTCAAAGCCATTTGATTGTATCTGTCGAATTGTAACTTTTGTACAAAACAAATTAATAAAGTGAATACTTTGAAAGAACCACGTGTGCATTTACACTTTCTCAAAAGTATTTGTGTTGTGATAGTAAGTAACTAACTTAGATTGTATTCGTTACATACTGATCTAAGAAAAAGTTCTTGTTTGTTTAAACCAACTCGATCCAACAAAAGACCTTACCGCAACAGTACAAGAATTAAAGATCACAGTCTCTCGTGCGAATATTCAACAACATCCGAAGTTGAACTATGCAAACAGTGAGTGTTCTTTCCTTTAAGAAGTGGTAAGTGCCACTTTTAAGGAGATGGGATATGAAGGACCCCTCTCAACATCAACGTTCTCCAAATCACACGTATTTCACAATTAGAGATCGTCCTTTATATCGTTCTACACTGCTTGTCAAACAAGTCGAAGGATGGGATCAAGTGCCACTGAATTTAGCAATGGGTATCCATGGTCTTATCAAACAGCAAAGTTATGATTTTTCAAACTTTATTTTTTATAATCTTTGTAAAAATGTAACTGCTGCTACTAAATTTAAGTTTTTAATGTACCCTAGATTCATTCAATTAATTTTACAAGAAGAATTAGATAATAAACTTAAAATTAGAGGAGTTGTTTATGTCTTAGAAACCTTAAACAGAGACAAATTTTCAAAGTCCAAGGCCACTCCAAAATCTTTTTTTTAGAAGGCAACACACCTGTTCGCACACATGGTTGAGGTCATTAACCCTCATGGTGACAGCATGGTAACACCCATCATTATTGAACCAAGACCTTCCACCTTAGAGCCAAAAGCACACAAATAAAAATGAATCCCTCCCTGCATCTTCTACTTAGAAGATACAGGCCCCCAAAGCTCATTTTCTTAAAAAGGCAAGACTGGAAACAAGGGTCCTAGTTAAGTCAAAGGTGTCACCCACACTTAAACAAAGCTCAAAGAAGAACGTTTCACTTTCTTCTTCTAAGCAGACCCAAACCCAAGCAAGAAGCCCTTAATTAAAGTCCTAACATTCTATTGAGCAAACCAAAAAGGATACCCACATTCCTGAGATAACTTCTTAGGAAGAAGTCTCGTTAGGAATCGGTTCACATCCCTTTCCATTAGACTCAACTCTTTAATCTCCCATATGTGTCTATTACCCCGGATGAAGATGTCCATACTACACTTCAGCATGATCCACTGTCTCCCCCTTCTCATATACTATAGATAGGGGAGTCTATGTTTGAAGAAACATCTAACCCATATCTATTATCCCAAGAGATTAATCCTAGGAAAGAAAGGATCAATGTGGAAGAGGCTTTCTCTATTGCTTAGCTGTCAATTAATCAGCAAGATAGATACAACATCCTTAAGACCTCAACCACAACAACTTACTTTGAGAATGTCTCTTTGGATTCATTCCTTGAAGCAAAAAATCCATGGCACTAAGAAACCACATATGATGGTGAAGGTGAATAGGCTTGGCCTAGAACCTCATCTCCTAAAGATTCCACACATGTGGATGGGAAAGGTCTATAATAAAAAAATAAATTGATGCCCATAACCTTGAGGGGGAAGATGAGCTCAAAGAAGCTGAAGATATCCTCTAAGATTGGTTGACCAAGATCTCTCTCTCTCAAAAGAAAGAGATATGATGAGAAATCATCAAAGAGAGAGCTTGTGCTTGGACTTAAAGACTCTCCCAAGGCATCTACTGAAGAAGAAGTACCATTACGAACAAATCGACTGCTAATCCAACTGTCAAAAGTACTAGACAAGAGGCTTCTTCAGCTCATGAATCCTCACATAAAATGGTGGTTTATACAAGAGGCACCCAGACTATGGAAGATGACATGGAAAGGTATGGGGTGACTCTTGATGTCGAACTAGCTCAACTTTGTAAACCATAAAAAGACACACCTGAGTCTAAACTCAGAAAATCGGCTGAGGTGATATTTAGTCAACCAGATTTTAAAACTCAAACCCTAGTTAACTCTAAGGTGAATGTGGAAATAGATGGCTTAGAAGTCACTAAGGATGCTGAGAGAGCTCAGACCAATGTCAATGATCCCAAGTCAGCTGGTGAGGAATCAAGTGTAAGTACTAGATCTTTAGCAGTCAGACCTACTTTAATCTTTACTTTTTACAAAGGTAAGAGACCTGTGAATGCTGAAGAAGAAGTTAAGATTGAGTCACATAAAATGAAGGCCAAATTTCTAATGACTAAGAAGGTGGAGGTATTTGCACGCAAGGTTGAAGAAGATATTAAGGAACTGAAGGCATGCAGAGCTCAAGAATATTCCATTAATAAGAAAGTCATTGCTTTGATTAAAAAAGAAAAAAGAATCAAGAAGTGTAAGAACTACACTAAAAGAATTCAACTTTGGTGGTGAATCCAGTAGAACAACATCAAAAGTTCCACCTAAACCAAATGCCATAGTTGTTAAAAGGGTTCCATTTAAGTTATCTAGGCCATCTGCTGAAAGCACCCAAAGGACAACCACTCAGTAAGCTCTAACAACCACAACTACAGAATCCAAACCTATGGCCTCCACTTAGAATATTGAAAAAAAATCAAGAAAAATGTCTCCTAGCAGCTTAACTTAATTTGAAAGGATTCAACTTTGATGAAGTCATGGAGCGGATCACTACTGAGATTAAATCCAAATTGATAGTAGAAACTCATGCTGAGATGGAAAGATCCGTTGAGTTGGCTAGAACAAAAAGAGTTAAGTCATAGAGAAAGCAAGCAGAAAAAGTTCAACTAGAGTTAACGAATAAACAACAAATGAAGTAGTTCCTCAAGTACAACGACTTCTCTGGTAGAAAAGTAGGACCAATAAGTATGTCAACTCTTGATCTGAATATTAGTGGAATCAAACAAAACATTGTAGTTGTAAAGCTCCCAAAGGTTGAAGAAGCAAGGGAGCAATACGAAAGAAAACATGTTAAAACAAAGAAGGTCATTTAAAGGTCTTCCCATCTGCTGACTGAGCCTCCAACATCCCCTGACTCTAACTCAACAACTTCTGATGAGAATCAGCCCATTTACTTAATCCTTGCAAAGAAGAAAGAACTTGATAGAATCATAAAGGGAAGGATTGTTGAAGTAGATGAGAAGATAATTAAAGGAACCAAGGTCTTGGCTACTAGGTACATCTCTAAGATGAGGAAATTTGATGTCAAGAGGGCTAATGGAGAGATCATGTACTATGATCATGAAAATGAAGTACTTGATCTACTTGTTGACATTCTAGAGCAAATTCCTAAGTACGTCGGTATCTTTGGATGTAAGAATCATAAATCCAAAATACTTCTTTGTAACACCCGATTATTTTTAAAGATAAGAAAGAAAAGGGAAGAATAAAGTTAAAGAAAAAAAAGAAAACTATAAAACTCAAGTTGAGGGGTAAAAAGTGTCCAAAAGGACAAAAAGTTTAAAAGTTGGTGATAAAGGTGGTATGGCCGCCCTTGAGCCAACACCCACACTCAACTTTCGGATTTTAGATAGAGAGAGTAAGAAGGAGCAGAAAGCTTTCTTGTTTGAACAAGAACAAGAGCAGAAGGTCGAATTCAAGGTAAGAATTCACAGTTTTATGATGTTCGTGACTGGCCTTTGCCTCGGTTGTATGCTTATGTGTGTTTGTGCATTCGGTTGTGTGTGTTTTGGTGGGTTTTAGGTGTTGAACTTAGCAAACGGGTTTTTGAAGGAAGTCATACCCAAGAGCTGCTAAGGTGAGTTCTAGAACCCCTTTTTTACTTGTTTTAAATGATTTGGGGCTGGAAATGCATGTATGAATGTTTTTATAAAATGGGTTTTCTACCCGTATGCTTTATGTGTGTGTGTTTGCGGATGGGGTTTGATTTTGGGCAATGTATGTGTTATGATGATGTTATGATTGTGTTTCTAAGGCTTGGGATGTATGATTTAAGCTTAGAACAGGTTATATAATGATTGGGAACTGAATTATGAAGTTTAATTGTGATTTAGACTGCCCATGCGCCTAAATAGTGGCCCATGCACCCAACGATTAAATCTGCCTAAGTGTTCCCATGCGCCCAAAATTCCATCCGCCCAAATAGTAGCCATGCGCCTGGAAAAGGCTGAAATTGGCTAAGTGTCCAGACGCCTAGGAAGCCCATGTGCCCAGGCACTCATGCGCCTGCATAGTGCCCATGCGCCTAGAATTTTCCCAGAATTGACTAAGTGTTGCCCATGCGCCTGCATAGTGCCCATGCGCCTAGAAATTTCCCAGAATTGACTAAGTGTTGCCTATGCGCCTGCATAGTGCCCATGCGCCTAAGACTTAGATTATTTTTCTGATTTTTGGGGGAAAAGTTGAATGTAGGCTTTGACCTGGGAGATTCCCGAGGGTAATGAAAGTTGACTTTTTGAGGTCATAGAGGAGATGATGGGTGATGTATGATGTGGCATGAGGATGATGTGTGATTGATGCTATGCTTATGTATGATTATGTATGATGTGCTTTCTTAGGTTCCTTATTACGTATGATGACGTGACTTTACGTGGTATGTTTATGATAATGAACGTAAAGTATTATCTTAACGAAGCGAAATATTTAAGATAATGAAAGCGGAACATAATGAATGAATGAAAAAGTCTTGCAAGCAAATGAAAGGAGGTTCACAACTCAATGAGAGTTGTTAGCTCAACTGTGTGTCCACAGCGTGCGATCTTAGCTAACCCTTAAGGGTTCACACACAGGGGGAGTTAGTCTATGTGACTACTCCATACATGCGATACGTGCGATATGTGCGATATGGGGTCAACCCTAGATGATATTGTAAGGATTCCTATAAGTCTGATGCAGCCAAAACATCCAAAGTCTCTCTGCATGCATGCACTGAAGGACAGAAGTAGAAATGCTTCGAAAGTTTTACACCATGCACTAGAAATATTATAAGTGTAAAATCTTCCGAAGCCAAGACCAACATCTTCCGAAGCCAAAAGTGAAGTCTTCCGAAGTTTCAAAGACAAAGTCTTCTGAAGCCAAAGAGTGAAGACAGATTTCTTCTGAAGACTTTTAGAGACATGCTTTTATCTGATGTACTTTACCATAAAGCTGGACCACCTTTCCGCTGCAACTCTATAAAGTCACCAACTTACATGAGTTGGTGAAAAGGTCCATGCTTTTGGTAACTATACATTGAGGTCTTGGGTCTGTGCTTTCTACTTTATGTACTTTTATCCTTTTTGTAATATATTAAGATGTGAGCTATGACATGTCATAGTCACTAGTCAAAAGACAAATCTGCCTTTTGACTCTACATTTGATTTTGAGTTGTCTAGTCAATTGTATCCAGTTGGCTTTCAACGTATGGTTGGCTGTAGGATGTAGTATAAAGTATCTCAAGTACTTGTAACTTTCCATCGTATGCTTTGTAACATTTGTAATAGAACTTGACAAGCAATATACAGCATTCTTGAAAACCAATTACTTGTGTTGTTTGCCATCTTGTTCTGTCTCATATTTACTTGTGTTCTTAGCATCTTTCATTAACAAGTTAACCGGTTCCCTATTTGATCTGTTAAGTGTTCTAAGCAACTCTCCTCATTGTGTTGTTGTGTTGTAAGTGCATACCCTTCACCGGTCCTGCATTTGGTATCAGAGCATTTCAGGCTCTTGATATAAGATCTCACCATCTTAAGATCCCTCACACACACAAAATACTTAACAACTCAAATGGCAGCTATTACCAAAGCTGATATGGAGACTTGAACTATGACAAAGTCTCCACTGATCACTCCTGAAGACTTTGATACTTGGTGTCAAAGAATAGAAGGCTTCATCAAGTCTCAAGACTCCAGGATGTGGGACTCTGTTGTTGAAGGACCTTACATACCAAGCACCACTTCTGCTACTGGTGGTGGTATGATTCCTAAGACTGTGGCTGATTACTCTGAAGCAGACATGAAGAGAATAGAGATTGATCAGAAAGCCATGACAGCCCTTCAAACTGCTCTTCCAAACTCCATCTATAGAGGCTTCAAGATGTGCAAAACTACCAAGCAACTATGGGAAGCACTAAACCTGATGTATGAGGGGTCTACTGAAGCAAAGGAGAACAAGAAGGATCTCTTGAAGCAGCAGTTTGAAAACTTCACCTTTAAGGTAGGTGAAACCATAACTCAACAATACTTCAGGTATGTTGAGATTGTGGATACTCTAATGGATGTTGGAGTAACTCTTGAGAACAGGAACATTGTAAGGAAGTTTATGTCTTCTCTTCCTAGACAATGGAAACATTACTGTGTTGTTATCAAGAGTACTGAGAACCTTAAGACTCTTACTTTTACAGAGTTGTATGGTATTCTTAGTGGATACCAGATGGAGATGAACATGCAAAACTCATCTGGTAACTCCAGCAATCAACTGAGTTCAGCCCTTCATGTGGTTGAAAGGGAAAACATTGAGCCACAACATCATCTTATATGCTACCCTGACAACTCACAAAAGGGCCCTTTCATCACCTTCCCAGAGACTCCAAGGGAAAGCTACACTCAAGGAAGTCCTTTCAAGAGACAAGTTCTTCTCATGCCTTTGTCTCTGCTGATGAAACCTCATGTAACTTTCTCTTCACCCTTGAAGATTTGGACTGTATCCATCCAGATGATCTGGAGTACATGGAGATAGTCCAGCAGATGGCTCTTCTCACTCACAGAGCCAAAAAGTTCTACAAGAGGACAGGGAGAAAGTTTCCAAGCAATGCATCCAGTGTAAAGTTTGGGCTAGATAAAAGCAAAGTAAAGTGTTACAACTGTAACCAGATGGGACACTTTGCAAGAGAGTGTAAGGCACCAAGGACAAATGGTGGCCAAGCACAAACCAGACCAAACTACACTTAGAAAGCCCCCCAGAATGAGAAGCCAAAGCAGCAAGCTGCAGTTGCTAGTGAAGAAGGAGGCTTTGACTGGAGCTTTCAGGTGGAAGATGCATCTCCAAACCAAGCACTCATGGCAGAACACGATGAAGCCAAGGTATTGGAACATATTTGTACTCCTGAATGCATTGCTAAAGTCAATAGATACGGGTCCTATAATTTAGAAATGAGATATGATCTTGAGTCCTTAAATATCTTAAAAGCTGATTTTAAAAGAGCTGAAAATGATTATAAACTAAAGATAGAGGACTTAGAGAAAACTATTTCAACTCTTAAACATGAGCATACAAACTACAGGACTCAGATCAAAGACCTCATTACTAAGTTAACTGAATGCCAGGCTGAGCTTGTGATCAGCAAAGCCAAGGCAGAAAAATGTGTTCTTGAAGAAGAGACCTTCAAGAACATAATATCCTCATCCTTGCATGCAAAATTTTGTTATCAAAATAAGCAGGGACTAGGATCTTGTGAGATAGCTCCTCCACACAATCTTGTCTGTAAGATCTCCTAGGTGTGGAACTTGTGAAGATGAGCTTCCCCTCATAGATCCTGTGACTGAAGAGGATGAAGAGGAGATGGTGGAGAATGGCTCTGAGAAGAGTGAAGAAGAGCATTCTAAGAAGGGTCACCATCCCTCTGAGGAGAGCAAAACTGTTGGGATGACCAAGTCAAGAAGAAAGAACTTGATCAGAAGGCCAAAAGAAAGTCCAAAAGGCTCAAGAGATCAAGGCCACCTTCAATTCTGCACAGAAACAAGTCTTCATCTCTACAGGATTTGAAGTGGTGAAGGCTGAAGACACCAACTTGAACTCCATCAACAAGAGTTCTGGTTCATGTCCAAATCATCCCATCATCAAGAAGAAGGCTGATCAGTTGTGCACCACTACTGTACAACCTGAACCATCCAGCTCCAAAGGTAGTTCTATCCCAACAAGAACTGCCACAGCATCTGCAAAGATGAAGATGGAGAAGGAAAGTGATCAAGTTCAGCCTTGTTCACAAAGGAAAACTCCTAGAAGAAGAAAATGAACTGTGTTATGTGTGAGAGTACTTCTCATCTTGCTAAGGATTGTGTTTACAATCCAAAGAGTACTCTCCACATGACCAAGAAAGAAACTTCTAAGAGTTTGGAAAAGAAGAAGCAAGCTTCAGAAGGAAAATCTATTTCCTTCGGAAGCTCCAAAATGAAGAAGAAGACAAGTGGAAACTTGCCTTCGGAAGAAAATTTGGTCTCGGAAGAAAGGAATACTTCCGAAGCACTAAAGCCTGCTGCAGTGAAAGCAAGATCTTCCGAAGGTCCAGTCATCAAAACTTCTGAAGTCATCAAAACTTCGAAGTATTGAAGGTCAAGTCTAAGCTTCCAAAGGTGTGTGGAAGTCAAAGAAAGACCAAGTGGCTGAAAGTTCTTCATCAACATCAGCAAATGATCCTTCTAGCATGACTATAGGATCAATTACTGTTGCATTGTCTTCAACTTCTTTTGATGAGCCCAAGACCAATGAGGCTTGGGTTTCCAAATGTAACTAACCATCCAATCTCTTTTTATGCAGAAACAGCTCAAGACAAACAGAAAATATATGGATCATGATAGTGGCTGTTCCAGGCACATACATGCAATAGGTCACTACTCCAAAGTTTGAAAGAATTGATGGGGACCAGTTGCTTTTGGAGGAGGAGATTGAGGAGGTTACATTACAGGAAGGGGCAAGGTCACAAATGGTAAGCTAGGCATTGAGAAGGTAAACTTTGTCAAGGAGCTTGGGTACAATCTTCTGAGTGTATCCCAATTTTGTGATCAGAGTCATAACATGCTCTTCACTGAGCATGAGTGCATTGTTCTCAGGCCCGGGGTGGTCATTCCTCATGAGCACATCCTCCTGTCAGAGCCCCCAGGAAAGGAAACATGTACAAGATGGACTTGCAAGAAACATCTCCCTCAGGAGAAGTTTCATGCTTTCTGTCTAAAGCAAATAATGATGAATCTTTCCTCTGGCATAAAAGAATGTGCCATGTAAACTTTAAAAACATGAATAAATTAATTAAGAATGATTTAGTAACTGGAATACCAAAGAAAAAGTTTACAAGTGATGACCACTGTGTTGCATGCCTAAAGGGAAAGCAACAAAAGGTATCTCACAAGCCAAAGGAAAGAAATTCCATCATTAATCCCCTACACTTATTACATATGGATCTCTTTGGTCCCACCAGTGTAATGAGTCTAGGAAGAACCTCTTACTGTTTGGTGATCACAAATGACTTTACAAGATTTACTTGGGTCTTCTTTCTTAGAACTAAGAATGAGACTCCTGAGATTCTAAAAAATTTCATCTTAAAGATTGAGAATCAATGTGATCACAAGGTCAAAACCATAAGATGTGATCAAGAAACTGAATTCAAGAATCAAATTCTTGATACATTGTGTGATGTAAAGGGTATTACAAGACAATATAGTGCTCCCAGGACTCCTCAGTAAAATGGTGTTACTGAGAGGAGAAACAGGACACTAATTGAAGCTGCAAGAACTATGTTGTCTGACTCTAAACTACCCATCACCTTCTGGGCAGAGGCAGTGAACACTGCTTGCTATGTGCAAACCAGAGTTTTAGTGGTTAAGACGCATGGTAAGACTCCTTATGAACTTTGGCACAAGAGAAAAACTTTCATTGGTTTTCTCAGGTCATTTGGATGTCCTTGCACCATCTTGAATACCAAAGATCAAATTGCCAAGTTTGCTGAGAAATCAGATGATGGACACTTTATTGGATACTCTTCTCAAGCTAAACCTTATAGAGTATACAATCTCAGAACTATAGTAGTTGAGGAGTCAGCCAATGTGACTTTCAATGAGCACACTCCAGTGTGAAAGGTTTTGGTCCGGATTGGCTATTTGATCTTGATTTAGTTACTAACTCTTTTAACAAATCTTGTGAGAATGTTTTAAGATCTACAGATATACTACCTACAGGTGATCCTGACCCAAGATTTGAGCTAAGAAGACCTTCAAGTTGCACATCTTCAGCTCCAGTGGTAACTATTCCTGCAAATGAAGCTTCTACCAGCATATTAATGACAAATCATGCTGATACTTCTAAGGTGCCTTCAATTTCCAGCTTAGATGCACAAAACTCAGGAGAAGGAGCTTCAAATGATGGAGAAAATGGTGGTGGTAAAAGTGATCAGGAATTTCTTGATGCTGATAACCACTTCATTGAAGACAACATCAATGATGTCACACACTCATTGGATCAAGTTAATCTTGTTAAGTGTGCTGATGTGGAGGATGAATCTTCCTTACCAGATCAGAATTTTTCAAATTTAGATTTGTCTAAACAACTTTTTATGATCCCTCAGCTAAGGATCCTCAAGTCTCATCCTACCACAAACATCATTAGAGATGTTGATTCAGGGCTGAGAACAAGAGGACAAACCCATGAAGCAAATGTTTGTCTTCACTCTTGTTTCTTGTCCCAGATAGAGCCAAAGAAAATTGATGAGGCTCTAAAGGATGGAAGTTTGGTTGAAGCTATGCAAGAGGAGTTGCTTCAATTCAAAAGGCAAAAGGTTTGGATCCTATGTCCTCTTCCTCAAGGGAAGACTACCATAGGAACCAAATGGGTTTTTAGGAATAAGAAGGATGATAGAGGACTTGTCATCAAGAACAAGGCAAGACTAGTTCTTCAAGGGTATACTCAAGAAGAAGGAATTGACTACACAGATGTTTTTGCTCCTGTAGCAAGACTTGAAGCTGTTAGGATATTCTTAGCTTTTGCTATATCCAAGAACTTCAAGGTCTACCAACTTGATGTCAAGTGTGCTTTTCTTTATGGGGTGATTGATGAAGAGGTGTATGTCAGACAACCACCTGGGTTTGCAGATCCTGATCATCCTAATTATATCTGCAGGCTTGATAAGGCTCTTTATAGGCTGCACCAAGCACCAAAGAAGTGGTATGAGACTCTATCTCAGTATCTCTGTCAACATGGCTACAAAAGGGGTACTATAGATGGAACTCTCTTCATCAAAGGAACAGGAAATGACATAATGCTAGTTCAAGTATATGTAGATGATATTATCTTTGGGTCAACTAATCCAAAGCTCTGCAAAGACTTTGAGAAGCTGATGAAGGAAAGGTTTGAAATGAGTGCCATGGGGAAACTCAATTTCTTTCTAGGAATTCAAGTGAAGCAAGTTGACAATGGTAGCTTGATAAGTCAGTCAAAGTATGTACAAGACATACTTAAAAGGTTCAACATGACTGATTGTAAGGTTGCTAAGACAACCATAGCCAGAAATCACTCCCTTGGACCTGATCTTGAGGGGGAGTGTGTTGATGAGCATCTCTATAGGGCAATGATTGGGTCTCTTATGTACCTCACAGCTAGTAGGCCAGATATCATGTTTGCTACATGCATATGTGTAAGATATCAAGCCAACCCCAAGATGACACACCTGGTCACTGTCAAAAGAATTTTAAGATATCTCAAAGGTGCTCTATCACTTGGCCTTTGGTATCTAAAGAATTCTGACTTTAATATGTATGCTTATACAGATAGTGACTATGGTGGTTGCAACATGACTGCAAAGTCTACATCAGAGGGATGTCAATTTCTTGGTGGAAGAGTAGTCTCTTGGCAATGTAAGAAACAATCCTGTGTGTCTGCATTAACTGCTGAGGCTAAGTACATTGCTGCTGCAAGTTGTTGTGCTCAAGTGCTTTGGATTCAAAATCAGATGCTGGACTATGGATTCAACTTTAAAGAGACTCTCATCCACATAGACAACAACAGTGCTATCTCCATCACAGAGAATCCTGTGCAGCACTCAAGGACAAAGCATATTAATATCATGTATCATTTGATTAGAAATAACTTTGAAAAGGGATTAATCAAACTAGTCAAAGTTAACACAAATGAACAATTTGCTGATCTGTTCACCAAAGCTTTTGATGAGCAGAGATTTAAATATCTTGTATCAGCTATTGGGATGATTAACTTTGAATAGCTTTTCTTAAAACTTAATCATATTTATTTCTAAAACCTGTGTGTCCTAAGTTGTCTATTTTATCACCTTCATAAGCCTTTGTTTTCTTTGGAAGAAAAATCTTTTCAAAAGACTTTTCTTATATTTTTAAAATTTTGATCTCTTTTCTCTTTGGAAGATTCAAAATTACCTTCGGAAGAAAGTTATGTCTTAGTAAACAAATAATTGCTTCAGTAATTTTACCTGCGGAAGAAATTTCTGAAATATCTTCCGAAGCTTAAAAGTTTTGTATGTTTTCAAAGAACAAGTTTCTTTCGAAAGCAATTTACCTTCGGAAGTTTTTTACTCTTCTTAGAATAAAAATCTCTGAGTGATAATTCTCTTTCGAAAAAAAATTCACAAAAATCTTTGAAATTTCTTCCGAAGCCAATTTTCCTTCGGAAGCTTTTTCTTCAGAACTTTCGAAGCAAAAAACCTTCGGAAGATTTCTCGAGTTCCAAGAAAACTACTTTTTGGGCAAAAGTAAACTACTTTTCAGAGGTGGGACCGACATCCGGATTCCAAAGTTTATCCTCTTTCATTAACTTTGTCTCAAATCCTTTTCACATAAATACCCAACGGTTCCCCCCTCTTTCACTATCTTCTTCAATTACACTATTCCTCAAACCTAAATTCTCCAAAACCGCCTTTGTTCTTCATTTTTCTTCATCCTTAAGCTTCTCAAATGGCCAACCTAAACCGCAGAAACAACCTAGATTTCTCCATGCAACTTCACAGGCAACACAACCAGGTTGCTTTGTTAAGCTCTGAGAAAGATAAAAGTTTCTCAGAGATTTACCGTTTCTTAGCTCTATCAAACTACTTCACCTCCCATTGATCCTACTCTCTATGAGGATCATCTGCTTGAATTCTGAAAGACCTGCCAAGAGGTCATTATGGATGGGGAGAAGGCACTGTCTGCCACAGTGCAAGGGAGGACAATCTTCATCACTCCGGCCATCATCAACACTCACTTGTAGCTGGATGATGAAGAAGGTGAGTTGTCCTTCCCAAAGAAAGCTGTAAATCATTCCTTTGAACAGATGGGCTATGAGGGAGATTTTTCTGTAAAGACCTTCAGGAAAGGAAAGGTCTCATCCCAGTCGAAATACCTACTTCATGTGGTTATCCACAGCTTGTCAAACAAGCATGGAGGGTGGGACCAGATTCTTGAGGATCTCTCCTTCATAGTACATGGAATGGTTCAACGGGTCAAGTTCAGTTACTCTCAGTTTGTTTATACAAATTTGTTTGCTAACTTGGACTCCTTAGAGTATTATATGTTTCCTAGATATCTTCAATACATTCTTAACTGTGAACTGGGCTCACAGTTGAGGGAAACAGATAATATTCTTAAAATGGGACAAATGAAGCTCAGCATCTTTAAAATTATGAAGAAGCCAATTGTAGGCTTCTCAGGGGTAGAAACAGCCCTTGTCCTAAAAATGTTAGAGCTCATTGCTCAAGGTGACAACCTAGCAACACAAGCTAGTGTTGAACCCACACCTTCCACCTCCCAACCACCAAAAAGGCCACAAATCACCCTCACCTACCAAAGAAAATCCAAACGAACCCCTGCTCAAGCTATTGAGTCTGTGCAGACCCCCATATACTTACCCATACAGGAGGAAGTGGACACTAGAGCTCCTGTTGGATCTAGAAAGGCTGGTGCAACCAAAACCAAGTCACTTAAAAGATTTTGGTACAACAAATAAAGGACTTCCGAAACTAAGTGTGGAACTTCCGAAGGAAAAAGGAGCTCTTCCGAAGACAAAGTGTAAAACTTACTTCCGAAGGAAAACTCCAACTTCCGAAGACAAAGAACCTACTTTCAAAGATCAAGACTTAGAATGAAAGATCTGAAGTCAACTTCCAAAGTACAGAAGTCCTCAAGCCTTGGAAGTATAGAAGCCTCTTCCGAAGTATAAGTGGCTTCGGAAGAACTTGTTCTTCTGAAGCCAACTTACCTTCGGAAGACACTTCTATTATCCAGTGGACATAAGTATGGTCTCCCTGACACTCCGCTGCAGACCTCTGAGATACAGCATGGCGTTTTCTCAAAAGCCATGTAGTTGACCATACTTTAATCCACTGTATACCTTTTTATGTTAGTACAGTTGCCATCTTTAGTTGGTGACAAAAGGTAAGTCATGGACATGTCATGACTACCATATCTTAGATAATACTTTATCTAAGATACCTTAACTTTAGCATTGTAGTATATACTTTAGTCTTAGGTTTCCAGCTGGTATCAAAGTATATCCGGCTGTAGGATCTAGTATATATAGTTTCTCATTGTAACTCATGTATCATGCTTGTAAGAGTCTTATAATATCTTGAGTTGAGAAGTAATATATACAAGTGCCTTGAAAATTTATTTCTGTGTGTTCCTTGCTACTTATTATATTATTATCAACTCTTGTTAAAGATCTTACTTCATCTGATTTGAGTGTTTCTATAAGTGAGTTTGAGAGAAATCCAAGTGTTTAAGTGACAAACCCGATCCTGCAGCTCCCACTTCTCCTGAGGAGCAAACTACTCCCAACTCTTCAAGAATCAGGGATGAGGTTCCTCATGCTCACCCTGATGAGCTCACAAGCCAAACTGACTTAAGCCTTCACTCTGAGTCTCAACACTCAAGTGAACAACCTTCAGAGAACAGTTACCATCCCCAGCCTTTAGACTTAAATCAACCCATTCCGGACCTCTCATTCTATACTGATGAAGACTTAGGTTTCAGTGGGTACCATGAGTCTCTCAACTCTTCCCCTACTCAAAGAGAGATGAGTACTCCTGAGTCTCCTTTGTCTAGCCCACATAAGTCACCCATCACTGAGGTGGATACTTCTGAACCTATTCATGATATCCATATGGAAGAGGCTCTCACTTCTGTAAGTGATTACATCATTAAGACCTCAACCATGGCAACTCAGCCCATTGACACTTCAACTGAGGCTGTCAATGTGCAGAGGAAATCCAGCAGCCAAGAACCTGAAGCTGGTGGTGAGAGAGAGGACCTTAGTCCAATCATCTCATCCCCCAATGATTCTTCTAATGAAGATGAGGGGAATCTGAGACTAAAGGTGCAAAAACTGTCAAAAACATGCTCTTATTTAGTCTCTAAGGTTAGTCACCTTAAATCTCAGGTGACTACCTTGCAAAATAGGGTCAATGATCAGCAACTTGAGATATCTTATCTCAGGGAAAAACTAGCTGGGAGACCTTTAAGGGGAGCTCAACCAAGAACACAAAAACCTGTGAATGTGATTGATCTAACTCTTAGCTCACCTATGCAAGAGGGTGATGCTACCAAAAAGGGGGAGAAAGTCATTACAGACACAGAACCTAGGAGTTCTTCAGGGAGTATGGACATTAAGGACTCACCATCCTCATTTGCAATTGTGCATACTCAGCAACTTCCTCAAGTTCACATTAATATGGACATTATAGATTTTATCATTAGGAGTCTCTTTGAGGAAGGCATTCCAAGGGCTATGGCATCCCCACCTCAAGGAACTTCAAACTATATTATTGGGTGGACGTATGATGCTGATAGAAGAGCCCTCATTCTTCACAGAGTTTAAGGGTAGCAAGAAGTATTCAATTTTCAGACCTTGAACTACTATGAAGGTCTTGACCTGATCAACATGCCACTTGTCAACCCAAGTCAATCAAGACAAGCTGACAGGTTAGCACTCAGGATTCAAGACAGAATTACTGAAGAGTTTAGCCTTAGAAGGAGACAAAGGCAATCAGGAAATGTCATTGGTCAACTGGATGTTGAGGCAGACCCTGAGATTAGCTTCAAAGGGAAAACCTTGGCTGAAGGCCTAGTGATAGAGCCTGAGAGCCCTGTCACACCAACAACTGCTTCAGAAATTCGTTCTCGTAGTGAAACACCTGCTGGTGAAGGTGTCTCACAACCTCTCTCTGGCCAGAGCTTAGATGCTACACCAAGCAATGAAGGCCAAAGCTCTCTCCACCCTATGTCACAAAGGTCTGTGGGTGACAAAGGGAAAATGATTCTAACTCCTGAGGAGATCAAGGAGGAGGAGAGAGAAAGGAAAAGGAAGCTAAGGGGAGAAAGTTCCTCTGGGTCTTCAGGCTTTATGCAAGCTGTAATCAGGGCTGCCCCCAGACCAAACACTCAAGATGATGAGTTGAGCGCGGTCAGGATTAATTACTTGCAGACCAGGAACTATGACATAGATGAGATTATATCTCTCCCCTTAGAGCAATTAAATGAACTGGCTGACATGGAAGTGTCAAGAGAGATGAAGGAAGCAAAGGATGCAAGGCTACTTCTCCAATTCAAAGAGGAGAAGAGACAAAAAAGGTTATACAAGCATGTTCCAACTCTCTCCCCAGTTTGAGAAAGCCCTGTGCAAGAGGATGTGGCAGCTACACAAGAACCTCAGGTAGACAAGAAAACAGATAGGCAAAACATGATCAACTACATGAGTGACACATGTCTCTACCAGGCATCTGCACTTCTTCCCTTGTCCTTTGAGTACATTAAGTTTGAGTATCTCAAACAGCTTGAACTTCAAGTGCTCAAAGAACAAAAGGCAACAAAGAAAAAGATGAGGGTAGATGTTGCAAAGTCAAGAGCCATCATCCAAAAGAGTATGAAGAAGTCTGCTGACAGACAAAGGATGATGAGCTTCTTGAAGCTATATGGATTCTCCGGAAGGAGACTTGGCCCTATGTCTCTATCCACAATGGATGAGCATATCAGGGTAATCAAGCAGAAGATCAAGAGTGGAGATCTGATTGACTTACACTCCCCTCTAAGTCAAGTCCGACCTAAAGTGGAGATTAAGGTTGAACAACCTGAGACAACACAACCTGGACCTCCTGCTGAGCCTCAGCAAGCTTCATCTTCTGATCCACAGCAGGGTCAAACTCCCTCTCCTTTTGAACCTGTAAGGGAGGAACACCCAACTGAGAAAGACAAGACTGATCAACAAGGTGCTGCAGACCAGTCTTCTTAGTTGAAGTCTTTTAAGAGGAAGAAGAGGATGGCTTCCAAACCAAAGTCAAAGAAGAAGAAGCCTGAATCATCCACCTTTACACCTCAGGCTGAGTCAGATCAACCTGAGGAAGTGCATGAAGAGGCAGCCCAATCAACTCCAATTCAAATGGCTCCTCTTGCAGCTGAGAGACCCATCTTATCCTGGACCTTCACAACTAATCCATAAAGATGGCATGTGATCATAGATCAAGGTGTTGAGAATGTCTACACATGGCAAGACTTAATCAACTTACCTCTGCATGATCTCTTTGAGATGAGAAGATATTATGAGAGTCTGAGTGATCCTGACCATCTGATGAAGAAGGGTATGGTCATCATCATCCTGAAGACTACCAACAACTGAAGATCTTCTAAATGTTTTGGTAGCATCAGCTTAGGGGGAGTTTGTAAGGATTTTTATAAGTCTGATGCAGCCAAAACATCCAAAGTCTCTCTGCATGCATGCACTGAAGAACAGAAATAGAAATGCTTCGGAAGTTTTACACCATGCACTAGAAATATTCTAAGTGTAAAATCTTCCAAAGCCAAGACCAACATCTTCCGAAGCCAAAAGTGAAGTCTTCCGAAGCTTCAAAGACAAAGTCTTCCAAAGCCAAAGAGTGAAGACAGATTTCTTCCGAAGACTTTTCGAGACATGCTTTTATCTGATGTATTTTACCATAAAGCTGGACCACCTTTCCGCTGCAACTCTGTAAAGTCACCAACTTACATGAGTTGGTGAAAGATCCATGCTTTTGGTAACTGTACATTGAGGTCTTGAGTCCATGCTTTCTACTTTATGTACTTTTATCCTTTTTGTAATATATTAGGATGTAAGCTATGGCATGTCATAGTCACTAGTCAAAAGGCAAAACTGCCTTTTGACTCTACATTTGATTTTGTAGTTGTCTAGTCAATTGTATCTAGCTGGCCTTCAAAGTATGGCCGGCTGTAGGATGTAGTATATGTATCTGAAGTAACTTTCCTTCATGCTTTGTAATATTTGTAATAGAATTTGAGAAGCAATATACAGCATTCTTGAAAACCAATTACTTGTGTTGTTTACCATCTTGTTCTGTCTCATATTTACTTGTGTTCTTAGCATCTTTCATTAACAAGTTAACCAGTTCCTTATATGATCTGTTAAGTGTTCTAAGTAACTCTTCTCATTGTGTTGTTGTGTTGTAAGTGCATACCCTTCACCGGTCCTGCAGATATAGCTTTGTGCTCAAGAGGAGGGTTAAGTACAGGACCTAGATAAAAGTGAAAAGATAATAAATGTACGAAAAGTGCGATAAGTACGAAATGTGCGAAACGTGCGATAAACGAACGATGATGAAGATAATAATTATTACCTTGATGTACGTATGATGTGTGATTACGTGTGATAGTATAGAAAACATTTTAACGAATGAAAGCTAATATAAAGTTTTATAAAACTGGAACTCACTCAGCAACGCTGACTTTCCTGTTGGCAGGTAATGGTTGCTGAGGATGGTACGGGGCGGCTACTTGGCTCATTTTGGATGGCATTCTTTTGTATAATGTTTTTGCATTGTAATGCGAACAAACGATATTTTGTAATGAATGTTGTGTTATTTTGCAAAAGCGATTATTGAAATGAACTGAAATGATGGTTTAAATGTTTCCGCTGCAATGTTTATTTGAAGTTAATGTAAAATATATCTATTTTATGTGCGATGATTGACCAGCTGTGAGCGTCCCGGAAACGGGGCCTTACATTCTTAAAAAAGTAATAACCTTGGTCAAAGTTGATGCTGGTGAAGAGATCCCAAAAACTTCACTGTAAGCTTATGATCCAATAGTGAAGTGGGAATATGAATTGAATAAGAATACCTACTTCATGGCCAGATCAGTGGCTGAGAGGGTAGCTTACTCAAGAAATCAACTGGTATGATTCAACCAGTTTGAGATAGCTGACTTAAACAGACTAAGACTAACGAACCCAAGTAACGGTTTTAGGGCAAGGGAGGAAGAAAAGATATTGATGATGATTTACAAATTTCATTTAGAAATATCAACACAGGATTCAGGTCAAAGAAAGAAGGCACAAGAATATGAAACTACTAAAATTACACCATCTATTGAACCTGCACAAGTAGTCACCATAATCAACTCATATTACTTCTCAACCTGCTCAAACGGCTAAGCATGGATCTTTATCAGTCCAACAAGCTCCTAAAATAGTTTATCCCCCTGTTTGAAGCCAATCTGATGATTTAGGAGATAAAATGATCATCGTTAGTGTTAATGAAAGATTCTAATATGTCTTAGATCATCTAGAGCAAAAAGAAAAACTCTTATAATATAAGGAAGAGGAAGAATCAGAGGATGATGATACAACCATCATCAAATGGGATTATGACTTGAAAGTAGAGAGGTTCATCATAGAAAGAAAAAACAAGTCAAAATCCTTCTTTATATCTGAGCTGAAGTTTTGGATCTCAGCCTTAAAAACTTGAAAAGAATGTTCAATTTAAGCTTAAAATATGAAGGCATGCTAGACAAGTATAAATCCATGGCTGCTATTCTAAGAATAAAATTTGAAAATAAGGCCGAGCAAGGGGAACACAAAGAAGAAGTTGTCCTACATGTGACTCCTTTGAGCATTCATTACCCAATTATACATTGGAGTTACAACTCCTCAACCAATACTTTTTGTCTAACATATGATAGAGTTAGCAAACTAGAAGTAAAAGAATATGATCTCTTCGGACTATCTTGGAACAACATGAGAGGCTTGGTTAATCTACCTCTTGAAAATGCCTCAAGAGATTAAAGAGAGTACATATATAAACTACTACTAATCAGGATGCTAGAGGGATGAAGATAGAGTTTTGGTTATCATCCTAGGGGGGAATTTGTTGATAAATAAACAGGATGAAGCTACCAAAACTCAATAATTCAGCACTGGCTACTAACTACCAAATTCTATCAAGTGTTGAATCAACTACCGAATCATATATGCTAAATGACTGCCGATAAGCATATGTTGAACAACTGCAAATTAGTATTCGACAGATGAGTTGTTGATCTACTGCTGATGATCAGCATTAAACTTCATGAGCTGCTGATCAACTGTTACACAAGACAAGACTGTCTATACCGACGACTGCTATGTTCTGTCTTTTGGAGACAACATAGTACTTAAGCTGCCTAACTCTAATGTGCTAATTGTCTGTCTTGATGTACATTCTAAACATAGAATAGTTTATTTGCTTAGATTTTATAGTATAAAGTCTTCACACTAGTATAGTTGAGGCAAGCTTTTTAAAGACAGTTGGTTCATTTGTCGATTGTATCATTCGTACTCAAAAGAATCATCAAGTGAATACTTTGATAAAACAACTTGTGTATTTTATCTTTATTTAAAGTATTTGTGTTTGTTAGTAAGTTGTTAACTTAGATTTTGTATTTGTTAACTTTTGATTAAAAGAGAAGTCTTATTAATTCATAACCCCGATCTAACATTTACAAACATCTAAAAAACTATGAGAAAGTTACTATTCATACTCTAAATCTGGTAAACAGTTTAGCTAAACTAATGAGATAGGTATGTGAAAAAGAAATTGGTCATGTAGTTATCTATTGAGTGAATAAAGAGCTTCGAGTAGATTTGATTAATTTGTTGAAGTTTGGTAAAGTTGATTTGAGGAAGTTACAAGTACATCCAATTGAAGCTGATGAGTCTGTATATTTCATTGTATCTCTGTTTGCTGGTTAATCAGCAAAGCATCGAAAAAGGTGATGTATGCTTTTGACAAAGACTATAAATATGATGATATGAACTTCTAATAGAATTAATTCATCGACCCTATGGGAGATTGTAAATGTTAAAACTAGAAGTTCGGGAAATCAAATTTAGTTTATACAAAGACATGGTGATATATGCGAGAAGATAGAGTTGTGCGAAAACTTGATGCTTGGGATGAGAAGTTTTATATTAGTATAAATGGATGTTCTTTTGTATTTTATAATACTTGTCATGTTTTATATTTGGCAAAGCTTATAAGCAATTAGTGATTAATGAGATAATATTTTTATTTATATAATTAGGTATTAGATATTGACTTGCATGATTTTTTACCCTTCCAACCATCATTCATTTCATGTTCAGTGAATTAAGATCTTATTGTAATCCTTTCAAGGAGACACCTGGATTTTACATGTTTATGTTTTAAGGTTCTAAGGCAAAGTAAGTACCGGCAACCTTTTTCTAACGAACATCGTTATAAACAATGATTGATCTTAGGATATTTTCTGAAGCTTGTTAAAAATAGATTTAGAAAAATATGATTGAACATTTTACTGTAAAAACAGGCTTAAATTGTTTTGTTAAATGATGATATATATATATATTAAACTAGTATTAAGCCCCCCGTGTTACGGTGTGGGCATAAAACTGTGCAAATTAGCATCAATGTCACATCACTGTCAGCGACCACCAACACCGCAAAAACTCATATTTAAAAAATAAATAAATAAAAACCGAACGGAAATTAGACGTAAAAACGTAAAACATTAAACACAATAACTAAATCGATCTAGTACCCCGCATGTTGCGACTAGGCCGTTAAACGGGAAAAAAAGGCGTAACAACGATGAATCACGCGCACATGTTACGGCATGTTAACTCTTAAAGTTTAGACCGAAATGTAAAACTAAAAAATTATAAAATATGAAATTTATAAGGAAAGAAAGTTAAAAATAAAAAAATTTAGGGGGTAAATTATAAAAGATGTAAAGGTTTAATGGTTTAAAATAAAAAAATAGAAGAAAGAAAAAAAAGACAAAGCATATGTACAATCTTTAAAGCTAATGGTACAACAATCAATGCAATGTGAAGTTGATAATTAGTATATATTCAATTAGATATTTTTAGAGTTAAAACAAGATATATGGATTAATTATCTAGGTATGTATTTGGAAAAAAGAAAGTTTGGGGTCCCGAATAATTTAGAGGCCCTAGGCTCTAACAATTAACACAATAGAGTCTCTTAGTAGAACTTGATAGTTGTAACAGTTTTACAAAATTTTTGTTACGGAAGAGCAAAACTTTTCATATAAGAAGATAGGAGCATTGGACACGTCAAAGAAGTTAGGAAAGAAGGTTAGTGGGGTTATTTGTCATTAATATTTATAACATTAGCTAATGATAATAAATGACATTACATGTGTTTGACGTCTGTGTATTATAATTGAACAAATAATAATAATAAAAAGAGTTAATGTTCCATCGGGTTACACTACAAGAAACGCACGCAATAGCGGCGACACTTTTAGCGGCAACACTTTTAGCGGCAACAGGAGCATTAGCGACGACACTATTTAGCGGCGACATGTCGCCGCTAAAGGTTGGTGATCCTGGGTTTATTTTACTGACTCATATCTGGCCGTTCATCAGCCACTAGATCTAACGGCTGTGGTTAAAAAGTACATTAACCATTAGCAGGCGACGCGTCGCCGCTAATGCTCGATTATATTCGCGGGATCAGGCTTATCTCCTCCTTTCACTTTCCCTCCACACAATTTGCAACCCACCCGACGCGTCCGACTCCGCCGACGCCACCACAGCCACCACCATCCACGACCACCACCACAGCCACCACCATCCGACGCTACCACAACCACCACCCGCCGACGCCACCACCCACCACAGCCACCGGCACCTCCGATTGGCCACCACCGTCGCCGACCACCGCCCAAAACCACGAGCCGACCACCGTCGTCGCAGCTGCTCCTGTTTCGTCGCCGCTACTACACAATTTCTAGATCCGGTATTTTTTTTGTTTTTTTCTTTTTTTTAAAGATTTTTGTTTTCTAGATGTAAATGCTTTAGGTGGTGCTTAATTTATGATTTAAGTTTTGATTAGTTGATATGTATATGTTAAAACCATATTAAATATGTAAATGCTTAACTTTTGGACTAAAAACTAGGGTTTTCTAGATGTAAATGCTTTAGGTGGTGCTTAGTTGATAAAATCATTTGTTTGATTAGTGTTATTTTGGATGAGATAACATATAATTTATGATTTAAGTTTTGATTAGTTGATATGAATATGTTAAAACCATATTAAAGATATAAATGCTTAACTTTTGGACTAGTTGGATTAGGATTAGAAGTCATATTTGTTGAAACTGTATTTAGGATGAGAAACTAAAATTTTTTATATATGCTTTAAGTTTTGCTTAATATTTGAACTATATGGATTTGGGTATTTTGTTATTTAGTTGGTTATAATTAGTTGAAATCATATAAAAACATGTATTTTAAACTAATAAACCATTCAGTTGATAAATTAGCTGTACTAGATTATTTAGGTATTTACTTAAAAGAAACAAAATTAGTTACCTATGATGAATAACAAGAAGAAATTAGTAATAAAATCTAACCAAATGTGAAATTCTTTGAACATAATGATACAAATACTCATTATGTACTTAAAGTTGGATGTGTAATCTTATAATTTATACTTGTCAAAATATAACAACTTATAATGTATGTTTTGTTTTGTAGGCTCAAAATCGCAAGTCTGTCTTAAAATGCGAACTTTATGTCTCAAATTACGCAACTTATTGCCTCTCAAAAAACTACACAACAAGCTGATGAAGATGATTCGGACGAGGAAGATGAATAGGATAGTAGTTAAGTAGTTTAAGTTTGGTTTAACGACATTTAATGTTGAAGTTAAACAATGTATTAGCATACTTAGTTAACACTCGTAGTGGACTTCTTAATATTATTTGTATGTGTATGTTATTTGTGTTATTGAGAAATCTATGTTTATTTTTATGCAGGTTTATTGGGTTTTTAAAAATGGAAATTAAAAAAATAAAAAAAAATCAAAAACAAAAAATTGACTATTAGCGGCGACACATGTCGCCACTAAAAGTCCTCCCCCCAGGTTTTTTAACAAACACAAATAGCGGCGACCATGTCGCCGCTAATAATGTTATTAGCGGGGAATTATTAGCGGCGACTCATTAGCAGCGACAAACCCCATTATTAGCGGCGAAATATGTCGCCGCTATTGGTCTTCTTCCTTGTAGTGTTAAGCTTCGTTCTAACCCGGCCTTTGCTAATGTAACAGTGTGGTAAGGTATACTAGCTTAATTAAAAAAGCATCTATATGAAGAATGGAAAACTTGAAGTGTTAGAAATTAATCTTGATTTATAAGGGTGTATACGGGTGAACCGAGAAAGATAAGAGTGAAATTAGTTAGTATGTAGAATATGTTAGTTAATGTAAATATTAGGAAATTATTGAATGTTTTGACTGCGAATGAGTTCTCATTCAAATCATGTTTGAGTTGTGATTTCATATAATTAAGGTGAGAAGTAGTATAAAAAAGAATAATTGTATAGAGCTTGAGGTATGATCTTTTGTTCTTCATATTAATAAAAGAAGTCGTGATACTTCCCACTTAATATCAAGTGTTATCTTTGTTTTTATTTGTGCCAATATTCTAAAATGAAGCATGAAACTCTCAAATGGTAAACCATAACGTACTGTTTGTTTATGTCCGTAAGAGAATATTAATATCATGTTGGTTATATGTGTATGTCAAACAATTAAAAAGTTGATAGATCAAACATTACATATGATGTATTCTTTTAAGAACACTATGAATTGCTTTAGACGAAAAAAAATTTGTTTGTTCCTCATAAAAAAATATATCACAGTAGCTTGCGTTGTTGATTCCCATACATAATCATATACCAACATCAAATATAAAAAAATAATTCAAACCTCAACCTCTATTTATGACAATTGTACTACAAGTACAAAATTCTTCCCAATGTAAATTATTTGTAACATAACTCTAGATCCTAATCTTTATTCATATAAATGATCTATTTATTAAATGACAACTAGCTAGAGGACTTATTCAATAAAATATTATTATTACTAATACTAGTTATAATAATCGATCTACCTAGGCTCTTATCTTGATTAGATGAATGCATATGCTCCATCAACAACTCACCAATTTGGCTATGCCATTTTCAGTTATAATTCAGCTGTTCATACAGCTGGGGATCTATGATTTCTCACAACTATTTTTGTCTGTGGAAACTTCTGTATCCAAATGATTATTATCAAAGGATTTCAACTATTATTTTATGTATAGACTCTTCAATTATTCAGAATCTAACAGAAGTAATTTTACCTCCTTGATAGACACATAGATTTCCCTTGCATCCACTACAATTACTAGTTTATGTAACGTTCATTAAAAATATGTACCTGTGGTCATGCTGATCTAGTCACTCAGCAAACAGCAAAATATTGTTTTAGGCTCAGTGTCATCGAATAGGCTTTTGGTAGTCGCGCAAAAACCTATACCTTGAAGATTGAGGTAATTAAGGAAGCATCGTTGTAAGAGCATCTCAAACGGAAGAACTCACAGACAAAGCAGTACCTCTGTCTTCCCATCTGTAGCCTCTCGATCTCTACGAGTCTACCACAATATTGGTCACATATGACCACATAGTGCCACGTTGGAAATGTTCTTATCTAAACACTTTGCTAATTAAAAACATCATACATGCACAACTATGTTGCTTAAACATAATGCGGCAATGCATGGGAACATTAGATCAATATACATGTTAATTTAGTTGTAGAGTACAAGATGGAACTACCCTAGATAGAACCTCAGTGCAATCATGCCTTAACTTTTGAGTTAATAAATGTCCTTAATTTTATGTTGTTTCAATCTGCAGTAGATGATAAACAATAGTTTAGACACAGTAAACCAACAACAATGATGCCTTGGAATTAAATTATACTAGTTTGTGTAACTAATAACTAGAACTGCACTAAACTCTATGTAAACCCTTTTGATTTGTTAATTTATGCAAAAATTAATACATGAAATAGGTCGATCTCTAATTAACTACTGGGATAAAACAATTGAAATCAAATAAACAAAACCCACATGCTAGAGGCACAAGTAGTCTCTTCGTTGAGATCCCGGGATCTATCCCACGCGAGGTGTGTTTAATTAGAAGGTGTGGTAGTTAATTAAGCTTTCAAAAATTTAAATAATTAAACAACATCATTTGACAGTTTTTGAAGATCAAAATACTAATTACGGCACTAATTAAAATAGCATAGAACTAGGTAATTGTGATGGAGCTAATGATTCTTTTGAATAGACATATTGATTACACATCTAGTACTAACTTAGCTCAAGATAAGACGTCCGTGTTCTAATTAATATCGATTGTAGTAATTAACGTTGTCCTGGTCAATAACTAATGAATATTTTTATTATTTTTTAACTAAAAAATATAGAAGATTTAGATGAATATAGTGTCCAACTTGAACTTTATATGTATATTTTTTAAACTGTATAATAAAACAGAAATTTAAATTCAAGTAGATCAAATAAGATTGTGTTAAAAACTAAAAAAAGACATTGAAATGAACCATTTACTCAATGCTTAAAATAACCCTAAAAATCAAAAGATGAAGACTATAGGTAGAATGAAACACAGTTTTACACACAATTTCTGAAGCTAATGAAATGATCTCCTTGCCTACTTTCATTATCTCAAAGATCGATAAATAACAAACTAACATAACTGATACTGGTACCGATATTGATGATCATAACAAACGCGTGCAAGGCGTGCAGCACATAGAATAGCATCAGCCGAATTCAAATCTTTAGAGAGCTAAATGGATTCAAAAGAGCAATCATGCATATCATCGATCTAGGTTGAAATGAAAAATAGAAGGGAAAGGGAAGGGAGGTTATTGTACATGATTCATGGATCTCTTACCGACGAAAACACACTTCTTTTGAGTGGGTCGATCAGAACGGGCCGCGGGTCGCCATGTTGCCCGCGGCCCAACCCCCACCCTCCACGGGTAACTGAACGTTACCCGGTACATTAAAGAAAGGTAAACCCATCGACGAAGGGTCAACCGGAAACACTCCTCCTCCGTTCCCATCACCACCGTCTCCTCCTCCACCTCCGCCACCGCCCGCCGCCTCCTCCTGATCGTCCAGCGGCAGCCGCTCATACGCCACGTTGGTGAAAGAAGCTGCAATAACAATCACCGGCCCGGAGGCGATCAGAGCTCCGACCACATTCCCACCGACCACCTGCCCTTGCCCACCGGCCAAGTAGATAGTCAAACTGGTAGCCCCCGGCGGCGCCGGCGGCGGCAAGAAAGACCCCGAAAGCGAGAGTATTTCAAACCGACCATGAAGCGTGAGCACAGATCCAGCGGCTGCAGGCTGCCGTAGGCTGACGTTGTTGACCGTCCCGGTGCCGCTGACTATACAAATCCCCCGTTGACGCTTTCTAGCGTAAGAAGCGATGGAGTCGAAGACATCACAGCCGTTGCTGATCTCAAGGATGTGAGCTCTGAGGGTGTTGGCGCTTTCTCTGGTGATGATCACCGGTGGCTTCGGCTTGTTCTTGGACCCCGGTGGGCGGCCGCGGGGGCGGCGGCCAACGACGTCGCCGGAGCCGGAGCCGGGGGTGTGCTGGTGGTTGTCGTCTTCGTTGTCCGGAGGGATTTGCAGGTGGAGGTCCGGTCGGTTTTGCAAGGAGAAAGGGTTGGAAGAGGAGCTGAGGTCTAAGGTGTTTGACATGATCGATGATGATAATAATAATATTGTAGATATAGATGGAGAGATCAAGGGGGGGAGAGAAACAAGAAGAAAGAGGTGATGAAGAATAATAAAGAAAGATGGTAATGGTAATGGAGGAAATATATTAGTATATGTTTAAAGAATAGAGTGAGAGAGAGAGAGAGAGAATTGAAGGGGGTGGGGCAGATGGAAAACTGAGGGGTAACCAAATGAGTGGAGAAAAAGAAAGAACAAAACCACTTTTGTGACCAACAGTAACACCTGACCGGTCTTTTGTTTTTAGGGTTCAAACTCATTTCGGGATTATTTTCATACTATTTGCCATCAAGTACAAACAAATAAACTTAATTATATGCTAAATAAGTTTTAAATAAGATAGAGTTACATATAAATATATAATTGTATGTCACAAGAATATAGAAACTTTGTTATTTATTACTAGAAAAAATTACAAAAATAATCCCTATAGTTTGATCAGATTGTATTTTTGGTCCCCAGGATTACAAACTTGTAAGGATAGTCCAAAGTTTTGTAAAATATTACATAATTAGTCCCCACCGTTAATCGCATAAAAGTTTTCAGGGTTAAGGGGTTAAAGTTGTTATTTCATATTCTCTTTATATCTTTAATATTTTAAGAAACTTAAAATCTCATTTTCAACTTTCGCTGCTCGATCTTCATTCCACCTGTCATGCTCACAAAGTTGATCCATATTTAGTTAGTAGAGCCATGCTTAATTTATATTATAATTCATGCACATGAAAGTTGCAGCCATAACCATGATTATATGTAGGTTGTTATGCACATATAGTGCAACCATGTTTAAATTCATTAGGTGCAGGTTATGCAGATTGAAGAGCAGCGAAATTCGAAAGAACCTTAGTTTGTGAGCATCGAACAACTGGGCTTTTGTATGACTAATGTGTTTTTAAAGTTTTTTTTTTAACTTACTAACAAATAAGAGAATGTGAAATGACAACTTTAACTGCACTTAACCCTAAAATCTATAATATTTTACAAAACTTTAGATTATCCTTGTAGTTTTTCAATCCTGGGACTAAATATAAAATCTGACTAAACCACAAGGACTATTTTTGTAAATTTCTCTTATTACTAAATAAATTTTGCATGTAATGATAACTAGCTAAATTAATTTTAAAATGAAAGGAATCTTTAATATGGTTGTTGTTAGATAACTAGGTATTTACGCCCGCGCGTTGCAGCGGGAACGTGTGGTGACAGGAATTACGTATTTACAAAAAGCTTGAATATATAAGCTAGTCCAAGAATAAGACATGGTCTAACTACTTGAACTAATGCGAAAAGTTTTAAACCTCTACTCAAATAGTTTTTGTTATTGTTATTTCGAGTAAATTTTATTCAACCTTCGCATACCTTTGATATTATATTTTTTTATAAAAAAATCTTATTTGAACAATAGTTGTTTTTTTACATCTAACTATAACAGTGATCAACTTTTAAATCACACTTCCGTAAAAACGTACTTTGATATCAAATTATGTATTTGTAAAAATATATGGAAAGAAAAGGATATGGGGTATGTATTAGAAACTACCATCAGAGAAATCTTCTTCTATTAGAAATTCAAAAAAGATTTTATCTATTAGAAATTCAAAAAGATTTTATTGTACCACAACTAAAAAGTCTTATATTAACAAAAATATAACAATGGATTTGACTTTAAAAAAAGGACTCTTTAATTTTTTAGTATTAAAGTTAATATAAATTTAGTTAAAATTTTAATTTAGTTACTTGTAAAATGGAGTACAATTATATATATGTGAGTTAAATGAAAAAATCTGAAAAATGAAGCTACCGGTCGAACCTATGCCATTTAGTGGATGATGGGTATATTAAAACGCAAATGACCATGCCATCTACATGCACTTTAGTTCAAGTTTCCATACTTTTTGTATATAAGTGGAATGATAAAATAAAAAAAAAAATAAAGTTACTATTCCCACCGACATACCATTTTAATATAGTATATAATACCATAGTTAAATGACCATGGGGAAACCAATTCGCACAAGAAGATTTGTTTGAGGAGATTAGAAGCAAGACTTTCATTAAGTGAAGCATGAAGGTTGTCTTGAAGGAGAGGTGTAGATCGGACTACCTTGTAACACCATAAACTTTTGAAAAGAAAACTCAAGTTTAAAGTTGTAGGTTAAATACGTAACGTGATGACTGCGAAGGAAATAAAAATGGTTAAAGGGAACTAATCTTAAAATTTTCCCATATAAATAGAAATATATCCGGCCCCTCTTTCTTTCTTACAATCTATGTTATTTGAAATAAAAGAGCATGAGTGTGTGTATGCTCTCGATTTGAGAGAACAGGAACTTTGAGAGAGAATGCTTAAAAAGAACGGAAACATATGGTTTTTGTCATCCATTCTTAAGATCTAAGCATAGATCATGCTAAGAAGCCATAATAACTAGATTAGGCAATTAAGTTTAAATCATTAAATGCATGTATAGATCCAAACATGAAAACCCCCAATTCTAAGGTTTGGTTGATTTTTTTTATCAAAGATTCATTCTAAATCCTTATAACTCTATATGTTTTATTTTTTCAGGCTAGTATGCTTATGTGATAGTGTTGGGAAGTTTAATAGATTTTTAAACATTAAGTTTGTACTCATATGATAAATGAAAAAGGATTTACATAGAGTTTGTACTCATATGATGAACTTGTCTCTTGGAAAGGACTTCCTTGAGTTTAGCTTTCCCTTGGAGTCTCTGGGAAGGTGATGAAAGGGCCCTTTTGTGAGTTGTCAGGGAAGCATATAAGATGATGTTGTGGTTCAATGCTTTCCCTTTCAACCACATGGAGGGCTGAACTCAGTTGATTGCTCGAGTTACCAGATGAGTTTTGCATGTTCATCTCCATCTGGTAGCCACTAAGAATACCATACAACTCTGTGAGAGTAAGAGTCTTAAGGTTCTCAGTCCTCTTGATAACAACACAATAATATGTCCATTGTCTAGGAAGAGAGGACATAAACTTTCTTACAATGTCCCTGTTCTCAAGAGTTACTCCAACATCCATTAGAGTATCCACAATCTCAACATACCTGAAGTATTGTTGAGTCATGGTTTCACCTGCCTTGAAGGTGAAGTTTACAAACTGGTACTTTAGGAGATCCTTTCTCCTTTGCTTCAGTAGACCCCTCATACATTAGCTTCAGTGCCTCCCATAGTTGCTTGGCAGTTTTGCACTTCTTGAATCCTCTGTAGATGGAGTTTGGAAGAGTAGTTTGAAGGGCTGTCATGGCATTTTGATCAATCTCTATTCTCTTTCTATCTGCTTCAGAGTAATCAGCCACAGCCTTAGGAATCATACCACCACCAGTAGCAGAAGTGGTGCTTGGTATGTAAGGTCCTTCAATAACAGTCCCACATCCTGGAGTCTTGAGACTTGATGAAGCTTTCAATTCATTGACACCAAGTATCAAAGTCTTCAGGAGTGATCAGTGGAGACTTTGTCATAGTTCCAGTTTCCATATCAGCTTTGGTTATAGCTGCCATTTGAGTTGTTAAGTATTTTGTGTGTGTGAGGGATCTTAAGATGGTGAGATCTTATATCAAGAGCCTGAAATGCTCTGATACCAAATGCAGGACCGGTGAAGGGTATGCACTTACAACACAACAACACAATGAGAAGAGTTGCTTAGAACACTTAACAGATCAAATAGGGAACTGATTAACTTGTTAATGAAAGATGCTAAGAACACAAGTAAATGTGAGACAGAAGAAGATTGCAAACAACACAAGTATTTGGTTTTCAAGAATGTTGTATATTGCTTCTCAAGTTGTATTACAAGCTACAAAGCATCGATAGAAAGTTACAAGTACTTGAGATACTTTATACTACATGCTACAGCCGGCCATACTTTGAAGGCCAGCTGGATACAATTGACTAGACCACTACAAAATCAAATGTAAAGTCAAAAGGCAGATCTGCCTTTTGACTTGTGACTATGACATGCCATATCTCACATCCTAATATATTACAAAAAGGATAAAAGTACATAAAGTAGAAAGCATGGACTCAAGACCTCAATGTACAGTTACCAAAAGCATGGACCTTTCACCAACTCATGTAAGTTGGTGACTTTACAGAGTTGCAGCGGAAAGGTGGTCCAGCTTTATGGTAAAGTACATCAGATAAAGGCATATCTCTAAAAGTCTTCGAAAGAAATCTGTCTTCACTCTTTGGCTTCGGAAGACTTCACTTTTGGCTTCGGAAGATATTGGTCTTGGCTTCGGAAGATTTTACACTTAGAATATTTTTAGTGCATGGTGTAAAACTTCCGAAGCATTTCTACTTCAGTTATTTAGTGCATGCTTGCAGAGAGACTTTGGATGTTTTGGCTGCATCAGACTTATAGGAATCCTTACAGAAAAAAAAGCTTGTTTCCGAAACTAAGTTGCTTTTGGAAGAAACTCACTCTTCCGAAAGGAAAATAGCTTCGGAAGACAAGTCAAAACATAAGAAAAGAAATAAAAAGAAACCTTCCGAGAAGAAGACTGATTCGGAAGTAAAGGTGGTAATAACTTCTTCCGAGAAGAGAGAAGCCTTGGAACAAGTCTTGCTGATCAAGCTTCTACAAGTTCATCTATTCCGATCAACCTAAGGATGGAATGAAAGATCAGAGAAGATGTTGCAGCCCAAACTAGAAGTAAAAGAATATGATCTCTTCAGACTATCTTGGAACAACATGAGAGGCTTGGTTAATCTACCTCTTGAAAATGCCTCGAGAGATTAAAGAGAGTGCATATATAAACTACTACTAACCAGGATGCTAGAGGGATGAAGATAGAGTTTTGGTTATCATCCTAGGGGGAATTTGTTGATAAATAAACAGGATGAAGCTATCAAAAACTCATTAATTCAGCACTAGCTACTAACTACCAAATTCTATCAAGTGTTGAATCAACTACCGAATCATATATGCTAAATGACTGCCGATAAGCATATGTTAAACAACTGCACATCAGTATTCGACAGATGAGTTATTGATCGACTACTGATGATCAGCATTAAACTTCATGAGCTGTTGATCAACTGTTACACAAGACAAGACTGTCTATACCAACGACTGCTATGTTTTGTCTTTTGGAGACAACATAGTACTTAAGCTGCCTAACTCTAATGTGCTAATTGTCTGTCTTGATGTACATTCTAAACATAGAATAGTTTATTTGCTTAGATTTTATAGTATAAAGTCTTCACACTAGTATAGTTGAGGCAAGCTTTTTAAAGACAATTGGTTCATTTGCCGATTGTATCATTCGTACTCAAAAGAATCATCAAGTGAATACTTTGAAAAAACAACTTGTGTATTTTATCTTTATTCAAAGTATTTGTGTTTGTTAGTAAGTTGTTAACTTAGATCTGGTAAATAGTTTAGCTAAACTGATGAGATAGGTATGTGAAAAAGAAATTGGTCATGCAGTTATCTATTGAGTGAATAAAGAGCTTCGAGTAGATTTGATTAATTTGTTGAAGTTTGGTAAAGTTGATTTGAGGAAGTTGCAAGTACATCCAATTGAAGCTGATGAGTCTGTATATTTCATTGTATCTCTGTTTGCTGGTTAATCAGCAAAGCATCGGAAAAGGTGATGTATGCTTTTGACAAAGACTATAAATATGATGATATGAACTTCTAATAGAATTAATTCATCGACCCTATGGGAGATTGTAAAGGTTAAACCTAGAAGTTCGGGAAATCAAATTTAGTTTATGCGAAGACGTGGTGATATATGCAAGAAGATAGAGTTGTGCGAAAACTTGATGCTTGGGATGAGAAGTTTTATTTTAGTATAAATGGATGTTCTTTTGTATTTTATAATACTTGTCATGTTTTATAATTGGCAAAGCTTATAAGCAATTAGTGATTAATGAGATAATATTTTATTTATATAATTATGTATTAGATATTGACTTGCATGATTTTTTACCCTTCCAACCATCATTCATTTCATGTTCGGTGAATTAAGATCTTATTGTAATCCTTTCAAGGAGACACCTGGATTTTATATGTTTATGTTTTAAGGTTCTAAGGAAAAGTAAGTACCGACAACCTTTTTCTAACGAACATCATTATAAACAATGATTGATCTTAGGATATTTTGTGAAGCTTGTTAAAAATGGATTTAGAAAAATATGATTGAACAATTTATGGTAAAAACGGGCTTAAATTGTTTTGTTAAATGATGGTATATATATTAAACTAGTATTAAGCCCCCCCGTGTTATGATGTGGGCGTAAAACTATGCAATTAGCATCAATGTAACATCAATGTCAGCGACCACCAACACCGGAAAAACTCATATTAAAAAATAAATAAATAAAAACCGTAACGAAAATTAGACGTAAAAACGTAAAACATTAAACACAATAACTAAATCGATCTAGTACCCCGCACGTTGCGACTGGGCTGTTAAACGGGAAAAAAATGCGTAACAACGATGAATCACACGCACATGTTACGGCATGTTAACTCTTAAAGTTTAGACCGAAATGTAAAACTAAAAAATTATAAAATATGAAATGTATAAGGAAAGAAAGTTAAAAATAAAAAAATTTAGGGGGTAAATTATAAAAGATGTAAAGGTTTAATGGTTTAAAATAAAAAAATTAGAAGAAAGAAAAAAAGACAAAGCATATATACAATCTTTAAAGCTAATGGTACAACAATCAAATCAATGTGAAGTTGATAATTGGTATATATTAAATTAGATATTTTCAGAGTTAAAACAAGATATATGGATTAATTATCTAGGTATGTATTTGAAAAAAAGAAGTTTGGGGTCCCGAATAATTTAGAGGCCCTAGTCTCTAACAATTAACACAATAGAGTCTCTTAGTAGAACTTGATAGTTGTAACAGTTTTACAAAATTTTTGTTACGGAAGAGCAATACTTTTCATATAAGAAGATAGGAGCATTGGACACGTCAAAGAAGTTAGGAAAGAAGGTTAGTGGGGTTATTTGTCATTAATATTTATAACATTAGCTATTGATAATAAATGACATTACATGTGTTTGACGTCTGTGTATTATAATTGAACAACTAATAATAATAAAAAGAGTTAATGTTCCAACGGGTTACACTACAAGAAACGCACGCAATAGCGGTGACATGTCGCCGTTAAAGGTTGGCGATCCTCGGTTTATTTTACTGACTCATATCTGGCCGTTCATCAGCCAATAGATCTAACGGTTGTGGTTAAAAAGTACATTAATCATTAGCCGTATACATGTATCCTTTAGTCCTACAAAATACCATATCGAGCTTCAAGAAATAGTGAATGGTCTTATCAATACACAAATGTATAACTCCCACGAATTTCAATTGCGCAGAGAAAAGAGTTCCAGCAAAAGACGAAGAAGACTCTCGGATGGCACTTTATTTCCTAACTTTAACGGGATCACTAGCTTACGAGGCGCATTTCAAGTAATTGTAGTAAAACCTGACCTGTTGACCCCTTTGCCTTTCCGGCGCTAGAACATAGCATTTTCTGGAGACATAAGAATTTTTCGAAATACCTTGTTTACGTATCATTAGAAAGTGCATTAACATCAATACGGCAGTAAGAAGCGGCAGACTATAGAAAAGAAATCTATTTTGAATACTTTCTTAAGAATAAGAAAGAAGAACCTCAAATGCTCGATTATATTCGCGGGATCAGGCTTATCTCCTCCTTTCACTTTCCCTCCACACAATTTGCAACCCATCAGATGCGTCCGACTCCTTCGACGCCACCTCCCGCCTACGCCACCACAGCCACCACCATCCACGACCACCACCACAGCCACCACCATCCGACGCTACCACAACCACAACCCGCCGACGCCACCACCCACCACAGCCACCACCACCTTCGATTGGCCACCATTGCCGCCGACCACCGGCCAAAACCACGTGCCAACCACCGTCGCCGCTGTTGCTCGTGTTTCGTCGCCGATACTACACAATTTCTAGATCCGGTATTTTTTTTCTCTTTTTTTAAAGATTTTTGTTTCTAGATGTAAATGCTTTAGGTGGTGCTTAATTTATGATTTAAGTTTTGATTAATTGATATGTATATGTTAAAACCATATTAAAGATGTAAATGCTTAACTTTTAGACTAAAAACTAGGGTTTTCTAGATGTAAATGCTTTAGGCGGTGCTTAGTTGATAAAATTATTTACTTGATTAGTGTTATTTTGGATGAGATAACATATACTTTATTATTTAAGTTTTGATTAGTTGATATGAATATGTTAAAACCATATTAAAGATGTAAATGCTTAACTTTTGGACTAATTGGATTAGGATTAGAAGTCATATTTATTGAAACTGTATTTAGGATGAGAAACTAAAATTGTTTATATAAGCTTTAAGTTTTGCTTAATATTTGAACTATATGGATTTGGGTATTTTGTTATTTAGTTGATTATAATTAATTGAAATCATATAAAATATGTATTTTAAACTAATAAACCGTTCAGTTGATAAATTAGTTGTACTAGATTGTTTAGGTATTTACTTAAAAGAAACAAAATTAGTTACCTATAATGAATAACAAGCAGAAAATAGTAATAAAATCTAACCAAATGTGACATTCTTTGAACATAATGATACAAACACTCATTATATACTTAAAGTTGGATGTGTAATCTTATAATTTATACTTTGTCAAAATATAACAACTTATAATGTGTGTTTTGTTTTGTAGGCTCAAATCGCAAGTATGTTTCAAAATACGAACTTTATGTCTCAAATTACGCAACTGATTGCCTCTCAAAAAGTTACACAACAAGCTGATGAAGATGATTCGGACGAGGAAGATGAATAGGATAGCAGTTAAGTAGTTTAACTTTGTTTTAACGACATTTAATGTTGAAGTTAAACAATGTATTAGCATACTTAGTTAACACTCGTAGTGGACTTCTTAATATTATTTGTATGTGTATTATTTGTGTTATTGAGAAATCTGAGTTTATTTTTATACAGGTTTATTTGGTTTTTAAAAATGAAAATTAAAAAAATAAAAAAAACCAAAAACAAAAAATTGACTATAAGCGGCGACACATGTCGCCGCTAAAGTCCTTCCCCCGGGATTTTAAAAATTGACTATTTGAATTGTGTCGCCGCTAATAATGTTATTAGCGGCGAATTATTAGCGGCGAATTATTAGCGGCGACTCATTAGCAGCGACAAACCCCACTAATAGCGGCGAAATATGTCGTCGCTATTGGTCTTCTTCCTTGTAGTGTTAAGCTTCGTTCTAACCCAGCCTTTGCTAATGTAACAGTGTGGTGAGGTATACTAGCTTAATTAAAAAAGCATCTATATGAAGAATGGAAACTTGAAGTGTTAGAAATTAATCTTGATTTATAAGGGTGTATACGGGTGAACCAAGAAAGATAAAAGTGAAATTAGTTAGTATGTAGAATATGTTAGTTAATGTAAATACTGGGAAATTATTGAATGTTTGACTGCAAATGAGTTCTCATTCCAATTATGTTTGAGTGTGTATCATATAATTAAGGTGAGAAGTAGTATAAAAAAGAATAATTGTATAGAGGTTGAGGTATGATCTTTTCTTCTTCATATTAATAAAAAAGTCGTGTTACTTCCCACTTAATATCAAGTGTTATCTTTGTTTTTATATGTGCCAATATTCTAAAATGAAGCATGAAACTATCAAATGGTAAACCATAACGTACTGTTTGTTTATGTCCGTAAGAGAATATTAATATCATGTTGGTTATATGTGTATGTCAAACAATCAAAAAGTTGATAGATCAAACATTACATATGATGTATTCTTTTAAGAACACTATGAATTGCTTTAGGCGAATAAAAAAATTGTTTGTTCCTCATAAAAAATATATATCACAGTAGCTTGCGTTGTTGATTCCCCGATCATACATAATCATATACCAACATCAAATATAAAAACATAATTCAAACCTCAACCTCTATTTATGACAATTGTACTAAGAGATAATGCATTATGCTCCATCAATCATCTCACCATTTGGCTATGCCATTTCAGTTATAATTCAGCTTTTCATAGCTGGAACTATGATTGCTCACAACTATTTTTGTCTGTGGAAACTTGCTGTCTGTATCCAAATGATTATTATCAAAGGTTTCAACTATTATTTTATGTGTAGACTCTTCAATTATTCAGAATCTAACAGAAGTATTTTAGCTCCTTGATAGACACATAGATTTCCCTTGCATCCACTACAATTACTAGTTTATGTAACGTTCATTAAAAATATGTACCTGTGGCTGTGGTCATGCTGATCTAGTCACTCAGCAAACAGCAATTATTGTTTTAGGGTCATTGTCATCGAATAGGCTTTTGGTAGTCGCGCAAAAACCTATACCTTGAAGATTGAGGTGATTAAGGAAGCATCGTTGTAAGAGCATCTCAAACAGAAGAACTCACAGACAAAGCGGTACCTTTGTCTTCCCATCTGTAGCCTCTCGATCTCTAGAGTCTACCACAATATTGGTCACATATGACCACATAGTGCCACGTTGGAAATATTCTTATCTAAACACTTTGCTAATTAAAAACATCATACATGCACAACTATGTTGCTTAAACATAATGCGGCAATGCATGGGAACATTAGATCAATATATATGTTAATTTAGTTGTAGAGTACAATATGGAACTACCCTAGCTGATAGAACCTCAGTGCAATCATGCCTTAACTTTTGAGTTAATAATGTCCTAAAGTTTTATGTTGTTTCAATCTGCAGTAGATGATAAACAATGGGTCCTAATAAATAGACACCCACTCATATAAATCGAAACCCCCTATACGCCACGTATGGGTCCATACGCGGCGTATAGGATCGAATACACTGAAAACGAGGAAAATTCAGGGGGGCTGTCAGAGAGCTATACGCCTCATATAGCCCTTTACGACCCCCTATACGATACATATAGGGCTATACGACGCGTATAGTAAATTTTGACACTGACTACGAGGAAAAATCAGGGGGCTGTCAGAGGGGTTATACGCCCCATATAGGGCTATACGATCCCCCTATACGACGCGTATGAGTCTATAGGACCCGTATAGAAATTTTGGGGTGTTGATTTAAAGTATTGGAGTGTCTATTTAACCCAACCCTAAACAATAGTTTAGACACAGTAAACCAACAACAATAATGCCTTAGGAATTAAATTATACTAGTTTGTGTAACTAATAACTAGAACTGCACTAAAGTCTATGTAAACCCTTTTGATTTGTTAATTTATGCAAAAGTTAATACATGAAATATGTCTCTAATTAACTACTGGGATAAAACAATTGAAATCAAATAAACAAAACCCACATGCTAGAGGCACAAGTAGTCTCTTCGTTGAGATCCCGGGATCTATCCCGGGCGAGGTGTGTTTAATTAGAAGGTGTGGTAGTTAATTAAGCTTTCAAAAATTTAAATAATTAAACAACATCATTTGACAGTTTTTGAAGATCAAAATACTAATTACGGCACTAATTAAAATAGCATAGAACTAGGTAATTGTGATGGAGCTAATGATTCTTTTGAATAGACATATTGATTACACATCTAGTACTAACTTAGCTCAAGATAAGACGTCCGTGTTCTAATTAATATCGATTGTAGTAATTAACGTTGTCCTGGTCAATAACTAATGAATATTTTTATTATTTTTTAACTAAAAAATATAGAAGATTTAGATGAATATAGTGTCCAACTTGAACTTTATATGTATATTTTTTAAACTGTATGATAAAACAGAAATTTAAATTCAAGTAGATCAAATAAGATTGTGTTAAAAACTAAAAAAAGACATTGAAATGAACCATTTACTCAATGCTTAAAATAACCCTAAAAATCAAAAGATGAAGACCATAGGTAGAATGAAACACAGTTTTACACACAATTTCTGAAGCTAATGAAATGATCTCCTTGCCTAGTTTCATTATCGCAAAGATTGATAAATAACAAACTATCATAACTGATACTGGTACCGATATTGATGATCATAACAAACGCGTGCAAGGCGTGCAGCACATACAATAGCATCAGCCGAATTCAAATCTTTAGAGAGCTAAATGGATTCAAAAGAGCAATCATGCATATCATCGATCTAGGTTGAAATGAAAAATAGATGTAAGGGAAGGGAAGGGAGGTTATTGTACATGATTCATGGATCTCTTACCGACGAAAACACACTTCTTTTGAGTGGGTCGATTAGAACGGCCGCGGGTCGCCATGTTGCCCGCGGCCCACCCCCACCCTCCACGGGTAACTGAACGTTACCGGTACATTAAAGAAAGGTAAACCCATCGAAGAAGGGTCAACCGGAAACACTCCTCCTCCGTTCCCATCACCACCGTCTCCTCCTCCACCTCCGCCACCGCCCGCCGCCTCCTCCTGATCGTCCAGCGGCAGCCGCTCATACGCCACGTTGGTGAAAGAAGCTGCAATAACAATCACCGGCCCGGAGGCGATCAGAGCTCCGACCACATTCCCACCGACCACCTGCCTTGCCCACCGGCCAAGTAGATAGTCAAACTGGTAGCCCCCGGCGGCGCCGGTGGCGGCAAGAAAGACCCCGAAAGCGAGAGTATTTCAAACCGACCATGAAGCGTGAGCCTGGTGTGAAAGAAGCTGCAATAACAATCACCGGCCCGGAGGCGATCAGAGCTCCGACCACATTCCCACCGACCACCTGCCCTTGCCCACCGGCCAAGTAGATAGTCAAACTGGTAGCCCCCGGCGGCGCCGGTGGCGGCAAGAAAGACCCCGAAAGCGAGAGTATTTCAAACCGACCATGTGAGCACAGATCCAGCGGCTGCAGGCTGCCGTAGGCTGACGTTGTTGACCGTCCCGGTGCCGCTGACTATACAAATCCCCGTTGACGCTTTCTAGCGTAAGAAGCGATGGAGTCGAAGACATCCACAGCCGTTGCTGATCTCAAGGATGTGAGCTCTGGGGTGTTGGCGCTTTCTCTGGTGATGATCACCGGTGGCTTCGGCTTGTTCTTGGACCCCGGTGGGCGGGGCCGCGGGGGCGGCGACCCACGACGTCGCCGGAGCCGGACGCCTGGGGTGTGCTGGTGGTTGTCGTCTTCGTTGTCCGGTGGGATTTGCAGGTGGAGGTCCGGTCTGTTTTGCAAGGAGAAAGGGTTGGAAGAGGAGCTGAGGTCTAAGTGTTTGACATGATTCGATGATGATAATAATAATATGTAGATATAGATGGAGAGATCAAGGGGGGGAGAGAACAACAAGAAAGAAACGAGGTGATGAAGAATAATAAAAGAAAGATGGTAAGGGTAATGGAGGAAATATATTAGATGTTAAAGGATAGTTTAGTGAGAGAGTGAGAGAGTGAGAGAGAGAATTGAAGGGGGTGGGGCAGATGAAAATGAGGGGTAACCAAATGAGTGGAGAAAAAGAAAGAACAAAACCACTTTTGTGACCAACAGTAACACCTGACCGGTCTTTTGTTTTTAGGGTTCAAACTCATTTCGGGATTATTTTCATACTATTTGCCATCAAGTACAAACAAAATAAACTTAATTATATGCTAAATAAGTTTTAAATGAGATAGAGTTACATATAAATATATAATTGTATGTCACAAGAATATAGAAACTTTGTTATTTATTACTAGAAAAAATTACAAAAACAGTCCTTATAGTTTGATCAGATTGTATGTTTGGTCCCCGGGATTACAAACTTGTAAGGATAGTCCAAAGTTTTGTAAAATATTACATAATTAGTCCCCACCGTTAATCGCATAAAAGTTTTCAGGGTTAAAGGGTTAAAGTTGTTATTTCATATTCTCTTTATATCTTTAATATTTTAAGAAACTTAAGATCTCATTTTCAACTTTCGCCGCTCGGACTTCATTCCACCTGTAATGCTCACAAAGTTGATCCGTATTTAGTTAGTAGAGCCATGCTTAATTTATATTATAATTCATGCACATGAAAGTTGCAGCCATAACCATGATTATATGTAGGTTGTTATGCACATATAGTGCAACCATGTTTAAATTCATTAGGTGCAGAGGGGAGCAGCGAAATTCGAAAGAACCTTAGTTTGTGAGCATCGAACAACTGGGCTTTTGTATGAGTAATTTGTTTTTAAAGTTTTTTTTAACTTACTAACAAATAAGAGAATGTGAAATGACAACTTTAACTGCACTTAACCCTAAAAACTAATAGACATTTAACGGTGGGGATTAATTCTATAATTTTTTACAAAACTTTAGACTATCTTTGTAGTTTTTCAATCCTGGAGACCAAACATACACCTGACCGGTCTTTTGTTTTTAGGGTTCAAACTCATTTCGGGATTATTTTCATACTATTTGCCATCAAGTACAAACAAAATAAACTTAATTATATGCTAAATAAGTTTTAAATGAGATAGAGTTACATATAAATATATAATTGTATGTCACAAGAATATAGAAACTTTGTTATTTATTACTAGAAAAAATTACAAAAATAATCCTTATGGTTTGATCAGATTGTATGTTTGGTCTCCAGGATAACAAACTTGTAAGGATAGTCCAAAGTTTTGTAAAATATTACATAATTAGTCCCCACCGTTAATCGCATAAAAGTTTTCAGGGTTAAAGGGTTAAAGTTGTTATTTCATATTGTTGTTATTTCATATTATCTTTAATCTTTAATATTTTAAGAAACTTAAGATCTCATTTTCAACTTTCGCCGCTCGGTCTTCATTCCAAGCTCACAAAGTTGATCCATATTTAGTTAGTAGAGCCATGCTTAATTTATATTATAATTCATGCACATGAAAGTTGCAGCCATAACCATGATTATATGTAGGTTGTTATGCACATATAGTGCAACAATGTTTAAATTCATTAGCTGCAGGTTATGCAGATTGAAGGGGAGCAGCGAAATTCGAAAGAACCTTAGTTTGTGAGCATCGAACAACTGGGCTTTTGTATGAGTAATGTGTTTTTAAAGTTTTTTTTAACTTACTAACAAATAAGAGAATGTGAAATGACAACTTTAACTGCACTTAACCCTAAAAACTATCAGCCATTTAACGGTGGGGACTAATTCTACAATGTTTTACAAAACTTTAGATTATCCTTGCAGTTTTCCAATCCTGGGGACTAAACATACAATCTGACTAAACCACAGGGACTATTTTTGCAAATTTCTTTTATTACTAAATAAATTTTGCATGTAATGATAACTAGCTAAATTAATTTTAAAATGAAAGGAATCTTTAATATGGTTGTTGTTAGATAATACCATAGTTAAAAGACCATGGGGAAACCAATTCGAACAAGAAGATTTGTTTGAGGAGATTAGAAGCAAGACTTTCATTAAGTGAAGCATTAAGGTTGTCTTGAAGGAGAGGTGTAGATCGGACTACCTTGTAACACCATAAACTTTTGAAAAGAAAACTCAAGTTTAAAGTTGTAGGTTAAATACGTAACATGAATACTGCGAAGGAAATAAAAATGGTTAAAGGAAACTAATCTTAAAATTTTCCCATATAAATAGAAATATATCTGGCCCCTCTTTCTTTCTTACAATCGATGTTATTTGAAATAAAATAGCATGAGAGTGTGTATGCTCTCGATTTGAGAGAACATGAACTTTGAGAGAGAATGCTTAAAAAAACGAAAACATATGGTTTTTGTCATCCATTCTAATAGATCTAAGCATATATCATGCTAAGAAACCATAATAACTAGATTAGGCAATTAAGTTTAAATCATTAAATGCATGTGTAGATCCAAACATAAAAACCCCCCAATTCTAAGGTTTAGTTGATTTATTTCATTTTTTTGGAACGACAAATGTACGACCCTGCTTCGGAGGATAGGTGTTATATTAATCGGGCCCACCTATCCGTTTCCCAGCCGGGACCGCACCCCCAACCCCCTCAGGAGGAAACTCATTGCTGAGAAAACCCCCTGGCTCAACTCTGAGCATTTTTACCCAGAGTGAGACTTGAACCCATGACCTCCCATTTATTTACATGTCATGGGTACCTCACCTTAACCAATTGGGTTAAAGATTATTGGTGTTTGGTTGATTTATTTATCAAAGATTCATTCTAAACATTAAGTTTAAATCTATATGTTTTATTATTTCAGGCTAGTATGCTTATGTGATAGTGTTGGGAAGTTTAATAGATTTTAAACATTAAGTTTGGACTCATATGATAAATGAAAAAGGTTGTGTAGTGTTATGCATATATGTTCTTGCATAATGGTACTACTACATGATTAAACCTAAAAAAGATAGTCATTTGATATGTTATTGTATTATAATTATGATGTTAAAAGTGTTAAAAGCAATTGAACAAAATGTGCCAGTTCTTTTGTAATCGGTAGTATGACCTTCGCAACTAATAGTATAACCCATGCAACTGAAAGTCATTGATAAATAATAAAGTATAACACCTCTGTAACTGACGGTATAACCTCCATCATTGATTGTGTGACCTTTGTAACTAAAAGTTGGTGATGAATGAGAAAGTTCAACACCTTCATAAGTGAGGTATAGCCCTTGCATCTCTCGAGACGTACACAAGTTGATATACGGACTTCGTTTCAAATAAAGCCTTTGTATCTAAGTTGCACCTACGCAACTCAAGATACATAGACAAGCTTGAAAATGGAACCTTTATAACTGAGTTATGCCTTCATGTCTCATGATACTTGGACTGATTTTAGAATGGAACCTCTGTAATTGATTTGTACATCTGAAACTCAAGTTACTTGGACATATTAGAGAATGGAACCTCCGTAACATAGTTGTGCCTCCAACTTAGGTTATTTGGACAAATTTGAGAATGAAACCTCTACAAGTGTGATAGACATCGTGTACCCATTTAAACCTATGCACCAAATTACTTTCTTTGTAATTAACTTCTCTTTTTACATCACCTAATAGTTAGTTAGTATTTACTATAGCTTCTCCAATTTTAAAGATATAGTACGTGTATCTAAAATGTTTAAATCCATGTATTTAAAGACATGATATGTGAATGAATGTACAGTGAACATTAAGAATAAAGTATCAAAGAGTTACATAGTGTCTTATGATGAACCATTAAAATATAATCAGTTATAGTATAGCTAAAGAGATCAAGAATTACATAGTTGGTGACAATGAATGTAAAGAATGATAAGGTGGGCACAAATTATCGATCATATGTGAAGGCTAAAGTATAAACTCTTGCAAGTACTCCTAAAGAAATTTGCATATGTTGCATTCTCACCTTATAAAAGAGTTATTCCCCACACATACTCATCTTATAGAAATCATACTTTGTGTATATTCATGTGATAGAAGTCATGTCTTATGCCTACTCACTTGATGGAAGTATTTTATTATGCATGCTCAATCTTTGATAAGAGTCATACCTTATGTAATAACTCACCTGTAGGAACTTTACACTTTTTGTTAGTTCACCAGCTAAAAAAGTTGTATACTTGTAGAAGATAAAAATAAAAATAAAGTAATGCTAAATAAATATTAAAGTAAATTACTTGCTAAATTAAGTTAAAGTACTACTAAAAAGTAGTTAAAACTAAAGTGACCGGTAAAGGTAAAGTATGACGGTGTGTATATTTATTACTTAATATAGTATGATAAAGTCTGATATGATAAAACATTATGTTAAGTTAAAAATATTACTCCTTTACTAACGCTTTCTTTTATATGTTTATTAGCTTCAGGTAAAAGATAATAAAATGACTGCTGGACATATATTAAGAGTTGACCTAAAATAATTAAAGACTGGCATCTTAGCTTGATAGTTTATGTTTAATAAAATGATTAAAGAAAAATGATAATACAATGACTTTTATACTTTCTCTCTTATGATAAATGAATGTTTGAACTTTAAGAGTTATTTCGCTCTTATGATAAATGAATGTTTGAACTTTAGGAGTTATGTTTCGTTATGAAAATAATTATGAGATCTTCGAAAACCGAGCTTACATACTTGTTTTAAAATTGATATTTTAGAAAACTGTAATTTTGTAATATTTTTCTTGGTATAAACTCCCTGACTCTAGTTGCTCACTAGTCTCACCTCCAAAAAATATGGTAACGGTATACATAATGTCGTGTTGTCTCTTTCAAATGGTGATGCTTCTGGTCCAATGATATAGATTTAGTGGTATATATATTTAATGATTGTCTATGTTTGTCATTTAACATAATAAAAATAAAAGTAAATAAATAAAAATTAAACAAGGATTGAAGATAGTACAGTACACATTTGTTCATCAATCCATCAACCATTGTGCATTGTAGAATGATTTAATATTACCAACCATGATAAATTGATTATTTAATTAATTTATCTGTCAAGAAATTATACCACACTGTGCAAGCTAAGATCATTCAGTTTGAAAATTATATTATCACCAAAGGTTGTCTCATATATTTTGTCAAAAGCCATTGCAGAGTCTCATTGTATATAATCAATTAATTATTTGACAACCAACTATATAAACTATTGACTCCCACATTTATTTTCACTACCCTGATATGAATAAGTTAAAGAGCTATAGTTCGCTTTATGAATAAAAAATTCAAAAGTTTGTGTCCTTTAGTTACCTATAGTGTACACGATTCCATGTTCTTGTAGTACCTATTTGTAATGAGGATGGCCCCATTTCTCTTCAGGTTATTTTCAGCTGCTCTAGGGTAATTCTTTTGGAAAAAGGGGTTCCTTTAGGGGAGAGAGGGGGTCTGGTTTAATTATATAAGAGATTGCTTGTTGATAAAATAATGTGCAAATGTGGCTTCATTTATATGTAGGGTTTGATATGATAACATAAATATAGCAGAAGCAATAAAATATTTTAAAAGATTCCTATAATCCTTAGTGATCAACCTTGTAACCATCAAACAAGAAGAGTAAAACTGGCTAAAAGTTACTCCCTTGGATGACAATATATGATCGAATATGCTCTTGATTCACTTGCTACTATATATACACATATTACTATAACCTAGAAAATGATCTGGCAATATTTTGGGACACGGATAATGATATAATAATCAATGTCCCCAAACAAATAACCATGCTACTTTTTAGAAATTGAAATAACATAATAGAACTTTTATAACGTTATCAAATTAACTCAATAGAACTTTTGCATGCAAATTTCCAGAAAATATTGTTTAGGATTCTCATCAAAAGAATATTTCTTTGGTCACCTTTAGCAACATTTTTAGACGTCCTTTCCCTCAAATAAAATAATTATAGATAATTACTAAATTAGGTAAAGATAATATATCTAGTTAGTTGTCAAATAATTTATTATATACATGTGTGTGGTTCAAATAAAAAGTCTTATTATTCTAATAAGTTTAAAAATGTCATGTTAACCACTTGTAAAATGACTTAGGGGTTGTTTGATATTGGCTGACCCGGCTGACTGGCTGACTCGGTCAGCCGGTCAGCTTGTTTGATTTGGTTGTGTTGTGTTCTGACCGGGTCCATGGGTGCTGACCCAGACCTTAAACTAAAACTTGCTGACCCGTAAAGGGGCACTGCCCCTCGGTCGAACTCCACCTGCGCGACCCCCTCCTCGGTCGCATCCCACGTTCGCGACCCCCTCGCGACCCCCTTACAGAAATGTACTGGTCGGACATGAAGACGACGGGGCGGACGGTGCCGGAGGACGGAGTACGGGAGACGACCATGAAGTAGGTGAGGAGGACGAGGGAGAAGATGGTCATGGCGGAGGGGAGGGTCACGGTGGGGAGCTTCAGACGGAGCCGTGGTGGGCGGAGGACGGAGTACGGGAGGATGTTCACGATGTGGAAGAGGTGATCCATTGGTTCAGTCAGATACTAAATCAAACAGTCAAGTTTCAGTCAGATGCAGACTCAGTCAGAACTTCTTACTGGGTCAGCTTCTGACTCAGTCAGATCTTACTCAGTCAGCGCAATCAAACAGTCATTTAAACTGACTCTAATTGAACTCATTCAAATAAACCACTCGTCGAACTTTACAATCTTAGCTTTTAGGGTTTAACTTTTAGGTTTTTGGTATGGATTTTATGAAATTTGTGTTTATAGTTTATTGTGTATATAATGCTCGTCATTATATCCTATTACTCGTTATTGTTTTTATTGTGTGTTTTCGCACGTCATTATGTCTTTTTACCCTTTTAGAATAAGCAGCCTTTAACGTATAATTTTACCCATGATATACATAATATCTTATTTATAACATTAAATAACTAAAGAGTCGAAGAAAATAGGCCGGAAGAAAACTCGTCTTATTTTAACCATCTTTATTCACTAATTAAGTCACGATTAATTGCTTTTTTTGTAAACTAAAATAATAACATGAAATAAACAGAGGTTGTAAGTAGGGAGAAACTTGTCTTATTCAACCGCGCTTCTTTATTCACGATGTACATATAAAGTATATCTATATCTATACCATGTGTTTTTTAAACATTTTGATATAAACTTTTTGCTGGACAGATCTGTATTTTGTGAGATACAATAAGTTAATCCATATATATGTACAAGTAGTCATGCATAATCCATTTATTTGGTGTTTTAAATTTTAACTTAAAAAAAACATAATAAATTGTAAAACTACTACAAGAATAAAATATTAAATGCACTTGCCGGATGTAAAATGACATCCCGCCGCATTGCGCGGACACCATTCTAGTAGTTATAACATGGAACCAAAACTCTAAGATTTTATTAACTAAGTCATGATTAATAATATGAAAAAATATTCAAATACGAAGTTTATGAAAACTAAAAGTTTAAAAATTATTAATATATTAACACATGTCTTTTTTTTAATCAAAATTAGGTTGAGTGTTAAAATTGATAATGTTCCCCCTTATTAGATTTTCCCTTTTTTTAAACGTTCATAACTTTTACATACGATAATATTATATATATATTGTAAGGATTCCTGAAGTCTGATGCAACCCAAAACAGCCTAAGTGTCTCAGCAACATGCACTAAGTACTGAAGTGAAGAATGCTTCGGAAGTTTTACACAAAGCATTAGAAAATACTCTAAGTGTAAAATCTTTCGAAGCCAAGACCAATATCTTCCGAAGCCAAACATGAAGTCTTCCGAAGCTTCAGAGACAAAGTCTTCCGAAGCTTCAACCTATGAAGACAGATTTCTTCCGAAGACTTTTAGTACACATGCTTTATCTGATGTACTGTTCCATAAAGCACCTTTTCCGTGCATCTCTGTAAAGTCACCAACTTACATGAGTTGGTGAAAAGGGCCTAGCTTTTGATAACTGTACATTGAGGTCTTGAGTCTGTAACTTTCCACTTCATGTACATTATCCTTTTTGTAATGTATAAGGATGTGAGCTATGGCATGTCATAGTCACAAGGTCAAAAGGCAGATATGCCTTTTGATCCTACAATTGATTTTGTTAGTGTCTAGTCAATTGTATCCAGCTGGCTTTCAAAGTATAGCCGGCTGTAGGTTGTAGTATAAGTATTCCAAGTTCTTGTATCTTTCTTTATGCTTTGTAACACTTGTAAAAGAACTTGAGAAAGCAATATACTGCCTCCTTGAAACCCATACTCTCTTGTTCTGTCTCTTGCTTTACTTGTGTTCTTTGTATCACCTTTGGTTACCCAGTTCACTGTTTGATTAAAGTTTAGTTAATCTCCTCATTGTGTTGTTGTGTTGTAATTGTGTTTAAGCCCTTAAACGGTCCTGCAATTGGTATCAGAGCTTTCCAGGCTCTTGATATAAGATCTAACCATCTTAAGATCCCTCACACACACAAAAACTAAACTCTTCAAATGGCTTCCATCTCAAAGACTGATATGGAGACTGGAACCATGAACAAATCCCCACTGATCACTCTTGATGATTTTGACACCTGGTGCATGAGGATGGAAGGCTTCATCAGGTCTCTTGATTCAAGAATGTGGGAATCTATTGAGAATGGACCTTTCATACCCAGCACCCCCTCTGCTACTGGTGCTGGTATGATTCCTAAAGATGTGGCCAACTACTCAGATGAAGATAGAAAAAGAGTAGAGATTGACAGGAAGGCCATGACTGCTCTTCAGACTGCTCTCCCAAACTCTGTATACAGAGGTTTTAAGAAGTGCAAGACAGCCAAACAGCTGTGGGATGCACTGAAGCTGATGTATGAAGGCTCCTCTGAAGCCAAGGAGAACAAGAAAGATCTTCTGAAGCAGCAGTTTGAGAATTTCACCTTCAAAGCAGGTGAAACCATGACCCAACAATACTTCAGGTATGTTGAGATTGTGAATACCCTAGTGGATGGAGGAGTTCCTCTTGAGAACAGGGACATTGTAAGGAAGTTCATGTCCTCACTTCCTAGGCAATGGACACACTATTGTGTGGTGATCAAGAGGACTGAGAAACTTAAGACTCTTACTCTTACAGAGTTGTATGGGATTCTCAGTGGATACCAGATGGAGATGAACATGCAAGGTTCATCTGGCAACTCCAACAATCAAATGGGTTCAGCCCTTCATGTGGTTGAAAGGGACAGCATAGAACCCCAACATCATCTCTTATGCTACCCTGACAACTCACAAAAGGGTCCTTTCATCACCTTCCCGGAGACACCAAGGGAGAACTTTACTCAAGGAAGCCCATTCCAAGAGACAAGTTCTTCTCAACCTTTGTGTCTGCAGATGAAAGCTGTGGGAATTATCTTTTCACTCTTGAAGACCTGGACTGTATCCATCCAGATGACCTGGAATACATGGAGATAGTTCAGCAGATGGCTCTCCTCACTCACAGAGCCAAGAAGTTCTACAAGAGGACAGGAAGAAGATTTCCAAGCAATGCTACCAGTGGCAAGTTTGGGCTGGATAAAAGCAAAGTTAAGTGTTACAACTGTAACCTTATGGGTCACTTTGCTAGGGAGTGTAAGGCACCTAAAGCAAATGGGGGCCAAACACAACCCAGACCAAACTACACTGACAAAGCCCCTCAGGCTGAGAAGACAAAGCAACATGCTGCTGTTGCTGTTGAAGAGGGAGGCTTTGACTGGAGTTTTCAGGTGGAGGATGCTTTCCAAACCAAGCACTGATGGCTGACCATGATGAAGCCAAGGTATTGGAACATCTTTGCTCCCCTGAATGCATTGCTAAAGTAAATAGATACAGGTCCTACAACCTAGAGATGAGATCTGATCTTGAGTCATTAAACATATTAAAATCTGATTTTAGAAAGTCTGAAAATGATTACAAGTTAAAGATAGAGGACTTGGAGAAAACCATTTCAGTACTAAAACATGAACATACAGATTTTAGAACTCAGATCCAAGATCTCATCACTAAGTTGACTGAGTGCCAGGCTGAGCTTGTGATCAGCAAAGCCAAGGCAGAGAAGAGTGTTCTTGAAGAAGAGACCTTCAAGAACATGATATCCTCATCCCTGCACAACAAGGTTTGTTATCAAAATAGACAGGGACTGGGATCAAATGAGATAGCTCCTCCACACACAATCTTGTCTGTAAGATCTCCTAGGTGTGGAACTTGTGAAGATGAGCTTCCTCTCATAGATCCTGTAAGTGAGGATGATGAAGAAGTGATAGTGAAGAATTCCTCTGAGAAGAGTGAAGAAGAGGATTCTTCCAAGGGCCACTATCCTTCTGAGGAGAAGAAATCAACTGTGATGACCAAGTCCAAGAGAAAGAACTTGATCAGGAAGAGCAAAAGGAAAGCAAAGAAGGCTCAAGAAATCAAGGCTACTTTTGATGCTAAGCAGAAACAAGTTTTATCTCTGCAGGTTTCAAAGTAGTAAGGACTGAAGACATCAACCAAGACTCCTCAGCTAAGAGTCATGGTTCTTGTTCAAATCATCTCAGTACAAAGAAGAAGACTGAGCTGCTGTGTACCACTGCTGCACAGCCTGGACCATCAAACTCCAAGAACAGTTCACAGCCCAAAGGAACTGTCTCAGCATCTACCAAGATGAAGGTGGAGAAGGGATGTGACCAAAGCCAGTCTTGCTCTCAAAAGGAGACTTCTTTGAAGAAGAAAATGTTGTGTGTTATGTGTGAAAGTACTTCTCACATTGCCAAGGATTGCCCATACAATCCTAAAAGTACTGTCCACATGACCAAAACAAAGACTTCAAAGAGTCTCAAGAAGTCTCAAGCTTCGGAAGGAAAATCTGTTTCCTTCGGAAGCTCCAAATCAAAGAAGAAGGTAAATGGAAAATTACCTTCGGAAGCAAAGTTGGTCTCGGAAGAAAGGAGTTCTTCCGAAGCACTGAAATCTGCTGCAGTGACTGTAGATTCTTCCGAAGGATCAGTCATCAAAACTTGTGAAGTTCCAAAAGCTTCTAAGGTTTTGAAGGTCAAGTCCAAGACTCCAAAGGTGGTGTGGAAGTCTAAGAAAGACCAAATGACTGAGGTTTCTCCATCAACAACAGCTGAAGATCCCCATAGTACAACCATAGGATCTATTACTGTTGCATTACCTTCTATTACTCTTAATGAGCCCAAGACAAGTAAGGCTTGGGTTTCCAAATGTAACTAATCATTCTCTCTGTGCAGGAACAGCTCAAGACAAACAGGAATGTCTGGATAATTGACAGTGGCTGTTCCAGGCACATGACAGGCAATAGGTCTCTACTCCATAATTTTGAGAGAATTGATGGAGGACCAGTTGCTTTTGGAGGAGATGAAGGTGGTTACATTTCTGGAAGGGGCAAGGTCACAAATGGTAAGCTCAGCATTGAGAAGGTAAACTTTGTTAAGGAGCTTGGGTACAATCTTCTGAGTGTATCCCAATTTTGTGATCAGAGTCATAACATGCTCTTTACTGAGCATGAGTGCATTGTTCTCAAGCCTGGAGTGGTCATTCCTCATGAGCATATCCTGCTCAGAGCCCCCAGGAAAGGGAACATGTACAAGATGGATTTGCAAGAAACATCTCCCTCTGGAGAAGTTTCATGCTTTCTATCTAAAGCAAATAGTGATGAGTCTTTCCTATGGCATAAAAGAATGTGCCATGTAAACTTTAAGAACATGAATAAATTAATTAAACATGATCTGGTAACTGGAATGCCAAAGAAAGAGTTTACAAGTGATGATCATTGTGTTGCATGCCTGAAAGGGAAGCAACACAAGGTATCTCACAAGCCTAAGGAAAAGAACTCCATCACTACTCCCCTACACTTGTTACATATGGATCTCTTTGGCCCCACCAGTGTAATGAGTTTAGGAAGGACCTCTTACTGTCTGGTGATCACAGATGATTTTACAAGATTCACTTGGGTCTTCTTCCTTAGAACTAAGGATGAAACCCCTGAGATTCTGAAGAATTTCATCTTAAAAGTTGAGAATCAATGTGATCACAAGGTCAAAACCATAAGATGTGATCAAGGAACTGAATTCAAGAACCAAATCCTTGATACATTTTGTGATGAAAAAGGTATTACAAGACAATATAGTGCTCCCAGGACTCCTCAGCAAAACGGAGTTGCTGAGAGGAGAAACAGGACACTTATTGAAGCTGCAAGAACTATGTTGTCTGACTCTAAACTGCCTATCACCTTCTGGGCAGAGGCAGTTAATACTGCTTGCTATGTGCAAAACAGAGTTTTAGTAGTTAAGACACATGGTAAGACTCCTTATGAACTTTGGCACAAGAGGAAACCTTTCATTGGTTTTCTCAGGTCATTTGGATGTCCCTGCACCATCTTGAATACCAAAGATCAAATTGCCAAGTTTGCTGAGAAATCAGATGATGGACATTTCATTGGATACTCTTCCCAAGCTAAAGCTTATAGAGTATACAATCTCAGAACTAGAATTGTTGAGGAGTCAGCCAATGTGACTTTCAATGAGCACACTCCCTGTGTGGCTGGTTCTGGTCCGGATTGGCTGTTTGATCTTGATTTAGTTACCAACTGTTTTAACAAATCTTGTGAGCATGTTTCAGGATCTGCAGAAAATCTAAATACAGGTGATCCTGATCCAAGATTTGAGCTAGGAAGACCTTCAACTCATACATCTTCAGCTCCAGTTGGAACTACTTCAGCAAATGAGGTTTCTATCAGCACAACAATGACAAATTCAGCTGATACATCTGGCATGCCTTCAAATTCCAGCTCAGAGGCCTCTCAACCAGATAAAGACACCTCACTTGTAGAAGACAACAATGGTGATGGTGATAGTGATCAGGAATTTCTTGATGCTAATAACCATACCATAGATGACAACATCAATGATGTCTCACACTCATTGGATCAAGTTAATCTTGATAAGTGTGATAATGTGGAGGGTGAATCTTCCAGACCAGATCTAAATTTCTCAAATTTGGATCTTTCTCAACAACTTGCTGTGATCCCTCAGCTAAGGATCCACAAGTCTCACCCCACCACAAACATCATTGGAGATGTTGTCACAGGGGTAAGAACAAGAGGACAAACCCATGAAGCAAATGTTTGTCTTCACTCTTGTTTCTTATCTCAGATAGAGCCTAAGAAAGTTGATGAAGCTCTAAAGGATGGAAGTTGGGTTGAAGCTATGCAACAAGAGCTGCTTCAATTCAAAAGGCAGAAAGTTTGGAACCTTTGTCCTCTTCCTCATGGGAAGACTACCATTGGAACCAAATGGGTTTTTAGAAATAAGAAGGATGATAGAGGAATCATCATCAAGAACAAGGCAAGACTAGTTGTTCAAGGATACACACAAGAAGAAGGGATTGACTACACTGATGTCTTTGCTCCTGTAGCAAGACTAGAAGCTGTTAGGATATTCCTGGCATTTGCTGCATCCAAGAACTTCAAGGTCTACCAACTTGATGTAAAGTGTGCTTTCTTATATGGAGTGATTGATGAGGAGGTTTATGTCAAACAGCCACCTGGTTTTGTAGACCCTGATCATCCTGATTATGTCTGCAAGCTTGACAAAGCTCTTTATGGGCTGCATCAGGCACCCAGGAAGTGGTATGAGACACTATCTGAGTATCTTTGTAAACATGGATACAGGAGAGGTACTATAGATGGAACTCTCTTCATCAAAGGACAGGGAAATGACTTATTGCTGGTTCAAGTATATGTAGATGACATCATCTTTGGTTCAACTAATCCAAAGCTCTGCAAAGACTTTGAGAAGCTGATGAAAGACAGATTTGAGATGAGTTCAATGGGAGAACTCAACTTCTTTCTGGGAATTCAAGTGAAGCAGGTTGAAGATGGCATCTTCATAAGTCAGTCAAAGTATGTTCAAGACATACTCAAGAGGTTCAACATGACTGATTGTAAGATTGCTAAGACACCCATAGCCAGAAACCACTCCCTTGGTCCAGATCTTGAGGGGGAGTGTGTAGATGAGCACTTATACAGGGCTATGATTGGGTCTCTTATGTATCTTACAGCTAGCAGGCCTGATATCATGTTTGCTACATGTATTTGTGCAAGATATCAAGCCAACCCTAAGATGTCTCACTTAATCACTGTGAAAAGGATTTTAAGATACCTCAAAGGTGCTTCAACACTTGGTCTATGGTATCCAAAGAATCCAAATTTCAATCTGTATGCCTATACAGATAGTGATTATGGTGGTTGCAATATGACTGCAAAGTCTACATCTGGGGGATGTCAATTCCTTGGTGGAAGGGTGGTCTCATGGCAATGCAAGAAACAATCCTGTGTGTCTGCATCAACTGCTGAGGCTGAATACATTGCTGCTGCAAGCTGCTGTGCTCAAGTGCTTTGGATTCAAAATCAGATGCTGGACTATGGATTTAACTTCAAAGAGACTCCTATCCACATAGACAACAATAGTGCTATCTCTATCACTGAGAACCCTGTGCAGCACTCAAGGACCAAACACATCAACATCAGGTATCATTTAATAAGAGATAACTATGAAAAAGGATTAATTAAACTAGTCAAAGTTCATACAGATGAACAATATGCTGATCTGTTCACAAAAGCTTTTGATGAACAGAGATTTAAGTATCTGATATCAGCTATTGGGATGATTAACTTTGAGTAGACTTTTTTTAAAACTAATTCTAATTATTTCTTCTTAAAATATGTGTGTCCTAAGTTGTCTAGTTCATCACTTTCATAAGCTCATGTTTTCTTTGGATGTAAAATTCTTTTTGAAGACTTTCCTTAGATTCTTGAAAATTTTTGATACTTCGGAAGATAAAATTTTATCTTCGGAAGAAAAACATGTCTTCAAAATACATAACTGTCTAAGAGATTTTACCTTCGGAAGAAGTCAAATTCATCTTCCGAAGCTTAAAATTCTTATCTCAGACACTTATTTATTTTTAAGGACCTTTTCCTTCCGAAGCAAAATTAACCTTCGGAAGCTTTGTTTATTCCTATACAAAGCATTCAAGGGTTTATTTCTCTTCCGAAGCATAAATCTTCAAGACTCTCAGGAAAATCTTCCGAAGCCATTTTAGCTTCGGAAGCTTTTTCAATCAAAACTTCCGAAGACAAATAAACTTCGGAAGCTTTTCGAATTCCAAGAAAACTACTTTTTGAGCAAAAGTAAACTACCTTTTCAGAGGTGGGACCGACTTCCGGATTTCAAAGTTTATCCTCTTTCATTAACTTTGGTTCAAATCCCTTTTCATATAAATACCCAACGGTTCCCCCTCTTTCCCACTATCTTCCTCAATTCTACTATTTCTCTAACCTAATTCTCTAAACCGCCTTTGCTTTCTACCTTTCTTCACCCTTAAGCTTCTGAAATGGCCAACCTTAACCGCAGAAACAACCCTGATTTCTCCATGCAACTTCACAGGCAACATAATCAAGTTGCTCTGTTAAGCTCTGAGAAAGATGCAAGTTTCTCAGAGATTTGCCAATTCTTGACTCTGTCAAACTACTTCACCTCCCTGACCATTGATCCTACTCTATATGAGGATCACTTGCTTGAATTCTGGAAGACCTGCCAAGAGGTCATTATGGATGGGGAGAAGGCACTGTCTGCCACAGTGCAAGGGAGGACAATCTTCATCACTCCGGCCATCATTAATCAACATTTGCAGCTGGATGATGAAGAAGGTGAGGTGTCCTTCCCAAAAGAAGCTGTTAATCATTCTTTTGAGCAGATGGGCTATGAGGGAGATTTCTCTGTAAAGACCTTTAGGAAAGGGAAGGTCTCATCCCAATGGAAATTCCTGCTCCATGTGGTTATCCACAGCTTGTCAAACAAGCATGGTGGATGGGACCAGATTCCTGAGGATCTCTCCTTTATAGTTCATGGAATGGTTCAGGGGGTCAAGTTCAGGTATTCACAATTTGTTTATACTAATTTACTTGCAAACTTAGACTCCTTAGAGTATTACATGTTTCCTAGATATGTTCAACACATTCTCAACTGTGAACTGGGCTCACAGTTGAGGGAAACAAGTAATATTCTTAAATTGGGACAGATGAAGCCCGGCATCTTTAAAATAATGAAGAAGCCAACTGTAGGCTTCTCAGGGGTAGAAACAGCCCTAGTCCCAAAAATGTTAGAGCTCATTGCTCAAGGTGACAACCTAGCAACACAAGCTAGTGTTGAACCCACACCTCTTTTGTCCTTACCCTTAAAAAGACCAGAAATCACCCTCACCTACCAAAGAAAATCCAAACGAACCCCTGCTCAGGCTATTGAGTCTGTGCAGGCCCCCAAATACTCAACCTTACAGGAAGAAGTGGACACTAGAGCTCCCACTTCTCCTGAGGAGCAAACCACTCCCATTACTTCACCTATCAGGGCTGAGGTTCCTCAAGCTCACCCTGATGAGCTCACTAGCCCAACAACCTTAAGCCTTCACTCTGAGTCTCAACACTCAAGTGAACAACCTTCAGGGGACAGCTACCATCCCCAGCCTTTGGATCTCAACCAACCAATTCCCAACCTATCCTTCTTACACTGATGAAGACTTAGGATTCAGTGAGTACCATGAGTCTCTCTTCTCCTCCCCTACTCAAAGAGAGATGAGTACCTCTGACTCTCCTCAGTCTATCCCCCATCAGTCACCTATTACTGAGGTGGACACTTCTGAACCTGTTCAGGATGTCCATATGGAAGAGGCTCTCACTTTTGAAAGTGATTACATCATTAAGACCTCAACCATGGCAACTCAGCCCATTGGCATCTCAACTGAGGCTGCCAGTGAGCAGAGGAAAACCAGCAGCCAAGAAACTCAAGCTGGTGGTGAGAGAGAGGACTTTGGTCCAATCATCTCATCCCCCAATGAATCTTCTGATGAAGATGAGGGGAATTTGAGACTAAAGGTGCAAAAACTGTCAAAAACATGCACCTATTTAGTCTCTAAGGTTAGTCACTTGGAATCTCAGGTGACTACCCTGCAAAACAGGGTCAATGATCAGCAACTCCAGATTTCATATCTGCAGGAAAAACTAGCTGGGAGACCTTTAAGGAGAGCTCAACCAGGAACACAAGAACCTGTGGAAGTGATTGACTTATCCTCCAGCTCACCTATGCAAGTGGGTGATGCTACCAAAAAGGGGGAGAAAGTTGTTACAACCACAGAACCTGGGAGTTCTTCAGAGAGAATGGACATAGAGGACTCACCATCCTCACTTGCTGTTGTGCATTCTCAGCAACTTCCTCAAGTTCACATTAATGTGGACTCTATAGACTCTCTCATCAGGAGTCTCTTTGAGGAAGGTATACCAAGGGCTGTCTCATCTCCACCACAAGGAACTGGCAACTACATCATAAGGTGGAGGTATGATGATGACAGGAGAGCCCTTATACTTCAGAGAGTTCAAGGCCAACAAGAAGTTTTTCAATTCCAAAGCCTGAGCTTCTATGAAAGACTGGATTTAGTCAACTTGCCACTTGTCAATCCAAGCAATTCAAGACAAGCTGACAGGCTGGCTCAAAGAATCCAAGACAGGATCCTTGCAGAGTTTACTCTAAGAAGGAGACTTAGGGAATCAGGCAATGTCATCGGTCAACTGGATGTTGAGGTGGACCCTAAGATTAGTTTCATAGGGGAAACCTTGACTGAAGGCCCAGTGGCAGAACCTGAGACCCCTGTCTCATCATCAACAACTGCTGCAGAGGTCCAAACTCCATCTGAGACACCTGCTGGTGAAGGTGTTTCTCAGCCTCTCTCTGGCCAGAGCATGGAAGCTACTCCAAGCAATGAAGGCCAAGCCTCAATCCACCCTGAGTCACAAAGGTCTGTTGGTGACAAAGGGAAAAGGATAATGACTCCTGAGGAAATTGAGGAGGAAGAGAGAGAGAGGAAAAGGAGACTAAGGGGAGAAAGTTCTACTGGGTCATCTAGCTTCATGCAAGCTGCAATCAGGGCTGCTCCCAGACCAAATACTCAAGATGATGAGTTAAGGGCAGTCAGGATTACCTACTTACAGACCAGGAACTATGACATTGATGAAATCATCTCCCTCCCCTTAGAAGAGTTAAATGAACTGGCTGACAGGGAAGTGTCAAGAGAGTTGAAGGAGAAAGAGGATGCAATGATACTTCTCCAACTCAAAGAGGAGAAGAGACAGAAAAGACTTTACAAGCATGCTCCCACTCTCTCACCAGTTCAAGAAAGTCCTGCACAGGAAGATGTGGCTCCACAAGAACCTCAGGTAGATAAAGAAGAAGATAGGATCAAGATGATCAACTACCTGAGTGCCACAGGCTTCTATCAGGCAGATGCACTTCTTCCCTTGTCCTATGACTTCATTGAGTTCGAGTATTTAAAGCAACTTGAGCTTGAGTTAGTCAAGGAAAAAAAGACAACTAAAAGGAAGCTAAGGGAAGAAGCTGCAAAGTCAAGAGCCATCATTCAAAAAAATGCAAAGAAGTCTGCTGACAGACAAAGAATGGTGAGCTTCTTGAAGCTGTATGGATTCTCCGGAAGGAGACTTGGCCCCATGTCTCTATCCACTATGGATGAGCATATTAGGGTGATCAAGCAGAAGATTAAAAGTGGAGAACTCATTGACTTGCACTCTCTTCCAAGTCAAGTCCCACCTGAAGTGGAGGTCAAGTTTGAACAACCAGAGACACCTCAACCAGCACCTCCAACTGAGCCTCAGCAAGCTTCATCTTCTGATCCTAGGCAGGGTCAAACTCCCTCTCCTTCTGAACCTGTGAGGGAGGAACACCCAACTGAGAAAGACACTGATGATCAACATGGTGCTGCAGACCAGTCTTCTCAGTTAAAGACATCCAAGAGGAAGAAGAGGATGGCTTCTAAACCAAAGACTAAGAAGAAGAAGCCAAAGTCATCTACCTCTGTACCTCAGGCTGAATCAGATCAACCTGAGGAAGTGCATGATGAGGCAGCCCAAACAACTCCTATTCAAGTGGCTCCTCTAACTAGTGAGACACCCATCTTGTCCTGGACTTACTCTACCAATCCAGAGAGATGGAATGTTATCAGAGATCAAGGTGTTGAGAATGTCTACTCATGGCAAGACATAATCAACTTACCTCTGCATGATCTCTTTGAGATGAGAAGATACTATGAAAGTCTTGATGATCCTGACCATCTCATGAAGAAAGGAATGGTCTTGATTGTACTGAAGACTACCAACATTTGAAGATCTTCTAAGTGTTTTGGTAGCATCAGCCTAGGGGGAGTTTGTAAGGATTCCTGAAGTCTGATGCAACCCAAAACAGCCTAAGTGTCTCAGCAACATGCACTAAGTACTGAAGTGAAGAATGCTTCGAAGTTTTACACAAAGCATTAGAAAATACTCTAAGTGTAAAATCTTCCGAAGCCAAGACCAATATCTTCCGAAGCCAAACATGAAGTCTTCCGAAGCTACAGAGACAAAGTCTTCCGAAGCTTCAACCTATGAAGACAGATTTCTTCCGAAGACTTTTAATACACATGCTTTATCTGATGTACTGTTCCATAAAGCACCTTTTCCGCTGCATCTCTGTAAAGTCACCAACTTACATGAGTTGGTGAAAAGGGCCTTGCTTTTGGTAACTGTACATTGAGGTCTTGAGTCTGTAACTTTTCACTTCATATACTTTATTCTTTTTGTAATGTATAAGGATGTGAGCTATGGCATGTCATAGTCACAAGGTCAAAAGGCAGATATGCCTTTTGATCCTACAATTGATTTTGTTAGTGTCTAGTCAATTGTATCCAGCTGGCTTTCAAAGTATAGCCGACTGTAGGTTGTAGTATAAGTATTCCAAGTTCTTGTATCTTTCTTTATGCTTTGTAACACTTTTAAAAGAACTTGAGAAAGCAATATACTGCCTCCTTGAAACCCATACTCTCTTGTTCTGTCTCTTGCTTTATTGTGTTCTTTGTATCACCTTTGGTTACCCAGTTCACTGTTTGATTAAAGTTTAGTTACTCTCCTCATTGTGTTGTTGTGTTGTAATTGTGTTTATGCCCTTAAACGGTCCTGCATATATATATATATATATATATATATATATATATATATATACATATATATATATATATATATATATATATATATATATATATATATATATATATATATATATGTGTGTGTGTGTGTGTGTGTGTGTGTGTGTGTGTGTGTGTGTAAATCATGAAAACTAGTATTTTTTTATATTTTTAAAACGCGTACAGTGTTGATATTTAAAAAAAATTCATGTTTTCAGCTTATTGTGTAATTTCTTTAAGTTGATGTGTAATCTTTGAATTGACGAGAAATACACAATTACCTTATTAGTTTTACATAATCAACTAGAAACGTAACAAGTTTATATTTTTCAGCATTGTGTTATATTAAAATTATTATTTTAGAAGAACCCAATGCATAACATGATAGTAAACATTAGACAAAATGTATTAAAACAATGACCAACACATACTAGACTCGATCATCAGCATTAAATACAAATAAGCTTTTTGACAATGATTATATGATTATCTTATCAAGATTATACACTGAACTGTAAAATGTAAGAGAAAATTTATATTTTTAGCATTGTGATATTTAAATTTTATTATTTTAGAAAAAACAATAAAAAACAGAATAATCTGCACTAGACATAATCATCTAACAATTATTATACAATAACTTAATATTACACAATTATCTAACAAATATTACACAATAAGCTGAAATAACACAAAAATGCTTGATTTATGATGTAATTTTTTTTATATTTACATCATACGCATTTTAAAAAGCAAAAAATATTTGTTTTATGGTATAATTTTTTTAAAAAGAAATAGTATTGTATGTAAAAATTATGAGTGTTTAAAAAAATGATGAAACTTTAATGTGAAAAATACTAAAATACTCTTATTCTATCATTTAAAATTTTAATTACTTACCACTATGCCATTAAATATCTTAGCTCTTAAATTTAAGATCGAATGAATTTTTTTTAACTTTTGGATTTAAAATCTAATGGTTAATAATTCTCCTCTTTATTTTTTTCCATTTTAAGAATAACTTCACTGTGATAATGTTGATCAAATTAATTGTTTAATGTCTAAGCAATATTGTTTTTATTTATTTATCTCATAAATAAGTTTCATCCTGATTTTAATAAATCAAAATGACTTTGTACATGTGTCATCTTCTTATCCCTCCTCATTCTATATTTTCCCGCTCATAAAAAACTAATTAATACATTTCATGTTCAAGTGTATACCATCTACATCTAACATTTTGATTTCAAATTTTAAACATTTATACCTTTCTAAATATCATAATATTTTAATTTTAATTTTATACCATCTATATATTTTACTTAAATTTGTAATTATCTGTAATTGTAAGTTTTGATGATAAATAATAAAAAGAAACTTCAAGATTTATATTTTAGTCAAATATATTAACAATGTCATAATAACATTTCATCATTGTACATTTTAAATTGTTTATTAATACGTCATTTCATAATAATTTTTCTTTATCATTTAACAAAACATAGTGATGGGAATCCTGAAAAAATGTTTTTGAAAAATCTTGGCGTTCTTAAATACGACTATACAATAAAATTACGTAGCCCATGAAAACGATCAAGTTTCAAGATTTTTACTCTGTAGAGTTTATAGTCATGATCAGAACGTATTATTTTTCAAAAAGTCAGATTCTATATCTCAACATTTTACATCATTCAACTTATAGTTTGTTTTTATTTTCTAATGCATGGTACGAAATGTCAAGGCGACGTTTTAAAAAAAATAATAAAAAACTTTTGAAAATTTTCACATATACGGGAGTGTTTGTACATAAACCAATGTTAGCTGAAAAGTCCTTCTACACACAAATGTCAAATGTGCACAAAAGGTTTATTTCAATAAAAACACAATGGTGACAAAATGCTATAACTTTGTTAAAACATATAATCTGAATGATACTTTACAAGAAAAAATGTGCTCACCTGATGTTCTAAATTGATTAAAATTTTCAAGTCTTCCAAATCATTGTCTAGTACTAAAGGTAGGTGTTCCACTAATGTTACTGAAATATATTTATCAGAGAAGTTGCTTATGTAATTGAACAAGATTACAATTTATATCACATCGTAATCGAGTCATGGAAGCAGAGAAGATAGTTTTCAATTTCGGTGGGTGTTAATGACAATCAATTTCACAGGTTGCTTTGTTTTTAAGACAACTGATATTCTCACGTGGTCAATTATATGTGGTGTTATCTAGAGTTACAAGTAAAAATTAAGTTAAATTACTAACATTAGATAAAGATGATAGATCTACAAATAAAACATGAAATGTTGTGTATAAAGAAATATTTAAAGATTATTTGTTCAACCCGTGTATTACACGGGTCTATAACCTAGTTCATAATGTTATGGAAGGAGGTGTTTATTTAAGATGATTATAGAGGATGAACTGTAACACCCGGAAATTTCCTTTGAAGCCGACGAAAGAAGAAAAAGAAATAAAGTCCAAAGTCGAGGGACCAAACTCGCCAACGAGAGAAACTTCGATGAATGGGAGTATAAAAGGGGGAAACAGCCCAATCCTTCTCATTTTTTCAGCCAAAAGAGGAGAGGAGAGGAGAAGAGAAGGAGAAAAAGAGGAGAAAAGTTTGGTTCGGGTGGATTCGAGCGTGGAAATCAATGTGTAGCGGGTCAAATCGAAGCTCTACTCGACGGGATCGTTAAGGTGAGTTCTAGGACCCCTCTTTTACACGTTTTCAACTGATTTTAGGGCTGGAACACATCTGAAAACCTATTTTCGAGTTTTTGGGTGAAAACCCGTTTTTATGCATGTATGCATGTGTATGATGCGTTTGAGACTTGATTTCTTGCTTGGTTATGCTTGAATGAGGTCGTGGTATGTTTCCCTAAGGTTTAGAATGGTTGATTTGAGCTTAAAAGAGGTTTGGTGCAGTCGGGTTGAACTGCATTCTGCATCAGCTAGGGCTAGGCGACCGACTGGAGGGCAATTGGAGGCCATTCTGCCGATTGGAGTGCGACTGAGGTCCATACGACTGAGGTCCATACGCATGATGGTCATGCGACTGAAGTTCATGTGCCTGTGAGGCATGCGATTGAAGGAGTGTGCGACTGAGGTTCATTCGCATGAAGGTTATGCGACTGAAGTCCATGCGCCTGGAGGCCATGCGACTGAGGTTCATTCGCATGAAGAGTATGCGACTGAAGCCCATACGCCTGAAGTCATGTGACTGAAGGCCATACGCATGAAAGTTATGCGACTGAGAGTCCATTCGCATAGATGTCCATTCGCCTGATGTCCATTTGCCTAAGTGTTCAGTCGCCCAGAAGGTCATGTGACTGGAGGGTGTCCATACGCCCAAGTAGGGTTCATACGCCCGAAAGAACAACGGTTTATCTTAGACCTTCGAGGGAAAGTGCGGTTATGGGTTTTGACTCAGGAGGTTCCCATAGGCTTGTGTAAGTTGGCTTTCGAGGCCATAGACGCTATGTCGGGCATGTTGATGATGATGATATGTATGACGTTATGTGTGATGTTAGGCATGACGGTGCGTGTGATGTGTAGTATGTATGATGTGCGTGATGTGATGTATGATTGATGCGTATGTATGATGATGCCCTGTATGGTGATGTGTGTATGAGTATGTTTGTTCCTTATTATTATTATGTATGTTTATCTTTCCATGGCTTTGCGTTGAACGTTAATAAATGAAATGAAAGTATTATGTAACGTAAAGTGGAAGATAATGAAAAGAGGAACGTAATGAATGAATGCATGCATTAATGAATGAATGAACGAATGGAAGGCTTGCAACCATATGTATGAGGTGAGCGACTCTGTGTCGCAACAGACTCGAAAGAGGTCCTTGTCGCGTACTCCGGTACTGTGTCAGTCTTGGACATGGGTCGGGGGTTTGTGTACAGGCCCCGGCACAGTATCAGTCTTCGGACATGAGTCGGGGGTATTGCATGAGATAGGATCCAAATGAATGAGAAGAGGATCGCGTACTCCAGTATTGTGTCAGCCTTCGGACATGAGTCGGGGGTTTGTGTACAGGCCCCGGCACAGTATCAGTCTTCAGACATGAGTCGGGAGTATTGCGTGAGACGGAATTAAGATGACGAGAAACGAATTGCGTACTCCGGTGCTGTGTCAGTCTTTGGACATGAGTCGGGGGTTTGTGTACAAACCCCGGCACAGTATCAGTCTTCAAACATGAGTCGAGAGTATGGCGTGAGTTAATGAATGAGAAAGGTAATGATGGAAAGAACGAATGTATGAAATGAACGTTAACGAAATATCCTAATAATGTACGAAATGGGATCCTTGTCATTCGACCTCAGTAATCGTGGCTGAGTGCCATGAAGAGGGTAAAGTCTGACCGAATCTAGAACGGTATGAACGGGTCCTTGTCATTCGACCTCAGTAATCGTGGCTGAGTGCCATGAAGAGGGTAAAGCCTGATAGGATCAAGAAAGAAGTGAATGTTAATAATGTACGATGAATGATGATTGTAACGAACGTAATGGAAGATAATAATGATATTATCTATGTGTACGTATGATGTGTGAACGCATGTATGTAACGAATGTTTTTATAAAGAAAGTAAAGAACGGTTTTACGAAAGAAAAGTAAGTTTTATTATAAAACTAGAACTCACTCAGCAACGCTGACTTTGATGTGTTTCCAGTTGGCAGGTATGTTGCTGAGAATGGCACGCGGCGACTACTCAGCGTATTTTGGATGGCATCCTTATGTTTAATGCTTTTGTAATAAATGTAAAATGATATTGTTAAAGGAACGATTGTATTATTGTGCAAAAGTATTTTGATGGAATGAAATCATGTTATTTTAATGTTTCCGCTGCAACGATTTATGAAAGGAAAGATGTAATTATATGTTTGGAGTACGATGATGAACCAACTGTAAGCATCCCGGGAACGGGGCCTTACAAGTTGGTATCAGAGCTAAAGTTTAAGTGAACTGGGTAAATATTTTCAAAAACCTAATCTTAAACTGAGAATGGGACGGAAAGGGAATGGGATGCCAATCTGAGTAGCTGCGTGCCATCAGGTATTTTCGTAATGTTAACCGGTATTATATGCGTATGTTATATGGTTTATGTGTTGCTGGTAAATTTAGATACTGATGTAGTCAGGAAAGGTAATTCTCGGAGTATGAAGAGTTAAGTAAGTGGCTAATCACAACTGGCCACTGTAATTAGAGACTTACTATACTTGACATAAACTGAGCTGTTCCTTGAATGACCGTGTTAGTGTTTGAATCTTTTAGTGTGTTTAGAGAATGGCCGGTGGAAGATCTTCGAAAGCTTCTCGTGGTGGAGGTGGTGGTGGATGTGGTGCTGAACCACGGGTCACAAGAGGAAGGTCTAGGGCTGAAAGAGTAGTTCATGAAGAACCCGAGACCCCTCATCCTGAGGGCGGTGATGAGAATGCTAATCAGAAGGCCTCGATGAGAGAGGCGGTCGTGGAGGAAGTGCATCAGGTCTTGCAGACGATCCTACCGTATGTGGTGACCGAAGTGATAAAGACTGTTAGAGATGAGGAGAGGAAAGAAAGGGGTAGACCTTCGGGCGAAAGGAGACGGCCCGAGACTGAAACAGTTCTCTCCGATGACGAAGAGGAAGAAGAAGAGGAAGAGCCTGCGCCGGAGGTGGCACGAGGCTGTAACTATGGGGAGTTTCAACGATGCAAGCCCCCTACTTTTGATGGTAATGGCACTGCTGCTGCTGCTCATCGATGGGTGAGAGAAATGGAAGTTGTTTTAAATATCAGCGAGTGCCGAGAAGATCAGAAAGTAAAATTTGCTACCCACTCTTTCTTGGACTCAGCTTTGTGCTGGTGGGACAACATAGTCCAAGTTGAGGGAAGCAGGGCTATCGGAAGGATGAGATGGTCAGAGTTGAAGAGGCTGGTGATTGAGGAGTTTTGTCCTCACCGTGATATGGATAAAGTTGAAAGAGAGTTCCTGATGCTGGAAGCGGGGACAATGACGCATCAGCAATACACTATCAAGTTTAATGAAATGGCGCGGCTGGTGCCGGATCAGGTGACACCTCTTTCGCGAAAGATCAAGAGGTATATTCAGGGCTTGCCGACGGACATCCGCAGGCACATGATCGCTGCCCGACCGAGCACGTTTGGGTCGGCAGTTGACCTGGCGGGAAGATTGTACGACGAGCGGGCGATGGCGATGACAGACGAAGGGGAGGAGCGAGCCTATGTTAAGAAGGGGAAAGGAAGGCAAGACAAAGATGATGGATTTGTGTATGAAGGTACAACATCGAGGGACGACGATCGGAAGAGAATAGAAAGAAAAGGAGAAGTATGCAGAAAGTGTGGTAGAGACCATGAGGGGGAATGCAAGTGGGGACTAAACGTCTGTTTCCAGTGTGGGAAGTAAGGCCACAGAGCGAGGGATTGCCGCACGGCTAAGTGCTACGACTGTGGCGAGACTGGACACGTGAGCAGATATTGTAAGAAGTCGAAGGCAGGAAGCCCCGGTGCGAGGAAAGGGAACAGAGGGTGAAGGCTAGAGCTTTTTCCATAACCGAGAGGAGACTAGATCGGACTTCGAATTGACGTCAGGTACGTTTCTGGCAATTTAAATTTGTGCATTTATGATTTGAATGCAATGCTAGTAGTAGCCTCGTTCCTACTACTTTCTGTTGTAAGTGGCATGTTAGGAGAAGGAACATCGATGAGCCCTTCGATGTAGAGATTGCTATTAATGAATCCACTATGTTACCTAGATGCCCTAGAGGATTACGGGATAGAAATGAGAAAGCGTTTGTTCCTGCTAGACCGTTCAAGACAGACTTGGGTGGATAGGCGTACATCATAAGGTGAAGGGGTTAGCAATCCATGAGGCGTGGACGTATCGCCTATTTGGCCGATGTAAGGTGTGTGGATATACTAATATCTCAGCCGTCAGATGTATCGAGACGCAAGTAAAGATTATTGGTGGCCAGGTATAAAGCGTGATATGATGGAGTAAGTGAGTACATGCCTTACTTGTCTACAAGTGAAGGCCGAGCACCAAATGACGTATGGGGAATATTGAGGTGACTGAGGCTACGACTGAGAAGCTCGAAACGATCAAAGCCCTGATGGAAGTGGCCAAAGATAGACCAGAAGTCGTATGTTGATAAACGACGTAGAGCGATCGAATTCCAGGTGAGAGACTGGAAAAGAGATGAGACGATATTGCCCGCAATGGTTCAAGAAACAACAGGTTTCGGGGACGAAACCTATTTAAGGTGGGTGGACTTGTAACACCCGGAAATTTCCTTTGAAGCCGACGAAAGAAGAAAAAGAAATAAAGTCCAAAGTCGAGGGACCAAACTCGCCAACGAGAGAAACTTCGATGAATGGGAGTATAAAAGGGAGAAACACCCCAATCCTTCTCATTTTTCAGCCAAAAGAGGAGAGGAGAAGAGAAGGAGAAAAAGAGGAGAAAAGTTTGGTTCGGGTGGATTCGAGCGTGGAAATCGACGTGTAGCGGGTCAAATCGAAGCTCTACTCGACGGGATCGTTAAGGTGAGTTCTAGGACCCCTCTTTTACACGTTTTCAAATGATTTTGGGGCTGGAACACATCTGAAAACTTATTTTCGAGTTTTTGGGTGAAAACCCATTTTTATGCATGTATGTATGTGTATGATACGTTTGAGACTTGATTTCTTGCTTGGTTATGCTTGAATGAGGTCGTGGTATGTTTCCCTAAGGTTTAGAATGGTTGATTTGAGCTTAAAGAGGTTTGGAAGGGGTTGGAGGCCGAAACCCGCGGCTGTAGTCGGGTTGAACTGCATTCTGCATCAGCTAGGGCTAGGCGACCGACTGGAGGGCGATTGGCAGCCATTCGGCCGAGTGAAGTGCGACTGAGTTCCATGCGCACGATTGCCATGAGACTGAGGTCCACACGCATGATGGTCATGCGACTGAAGTTCATGTGCCTGTGAGGCATGGGATTGAAGGAGTGTGCGACTGAGGTTCATTCGCATGAAGGTTATGCGACTGAAGTCCATGCGCCTGGAGGCCATGCGACTGAGGTTCATTCGCATGAAGAGTATGCGACTGAAGCCCATGCGCCTGAAGTCATGCGACTGAAGGCCATACGCATGAAAGTTATGCGACTGAGAGTCCATTCGCATAGATGTCCATTTGCTTGATGTCCATTCGCCTAAGTGTTCAGTCGCCCAGAAGTTCATGCGACTGGAGGGTGTCCATACGCCCAAGTAGGGTTCATACGCCCGAAAGAACAACGGTTTATGTTATGACCTTCAAGGGAAAGTGCAGTTATGGGTTTTGACTCCAGAGGTTCCCATAGGCTTGTGTAAGTTGGCTTTCGAGGCCATAGACGCTATGTCGGACATGTTGATGATGATGATATGTATGACGTTATGTGTGATGTTAGGCATGGCGGTGCGTGTGATGTGTAGTATGTATGATGTGCGTGATGTGATGTATGATTGATGCGTATGTATGATGATGCCCTGTATGGTGATGTGTGTATGTGTATGTTTTATGTTCCTTATTATTATTATGTATGTTTATCTTTCCATGGCTTTGCGTTGAACGTTAATGAATGAAATGAAAGTATTATGTAACGTAAAGTGGAAGATAATGAAAAGAGGAACGTAATGAATGAATGCATGCATTAATGAATGAATGAATGAATGAAAGGCTTGCCAGCATATGTATGAGGTGAGCGACTCTGTATCGCAACAGACTCGAAAGAGGTCCTTGTCGCGTACTCCGGTACTGTGTCAGTCTTCGGACATGAGTCGGGGGTTTGTGTACAGGCCCCGGCACAGTATCAGTCTTCGGACATGAGTCGGGGGTATTGCATGAGACAGGATCCAGATGAATGAGAAGAGGATCGTGTACTCCGGTACTGTGTCAGTTTTCGGACATGAGTCGGGGGTTTGTGTACAGGCCCCGGCACAGTATCAGTCTTCGGACATGAGTCGGGAGTATTGCGTGAGACGGAATTGAGATGATGAGAAACGAATCGCGTACTCCGGTGCTGTGTCAGTCTTTGGACATGAGTCGGGGGTTTGTGTACAGACCCCGGCACAGTATCAGTCTTCGGACATGAGTCGGGAGAATGGCGTGAGTTAATGAATGAGAAAGGTAATGATGGAAAGAACGAATGTATGAAATGAACGTTAACGAAATATCCTAATAATGTACGAAACGGGATCCTTGTCATTCGACCTTAGTAATCGTGGCTGAGTGCCAAGAAGAGGGTAAAGTCTGACCGGATCTAAAACGGTATGAACGGGTCCTTGTCATTCGAACTCAGTAATCGTGGCTGAGTGTCATGAAGAGGGTAAAGCCTGACAGGATCTAGAAAGAAGTGAAAGTTAATAATGTACGATGAATGATGATTGTAACGAACGTAATGGAAGATAATAATGATATTATCTATGTGTACGCATGATGTGTGAACGCATGTATGTAACGAATGTTTTTATAAAGAAAGTAAAGAACGGTTTTACGAAAGAAAAGTAAGTTTTATTATAAAACTAGAACTCACTCAGCAACGCTGACTTTGATGTGTTTCCAGTTGGCAGGTATGTTGCTGGGCACGGGGCTACTACTCAACATATTTTGGATGGCATCCTTATGTTTAATGCTTTTGTAATAAATGTAAAATGATATTGTTAAAGGAACGATTGTATTATTGTGCAAAAGTATTTTGATGGAATGAAATCGTGTTTTTTTAATGTTTCCGCTGCAACGATTTATGAAAGGAAAGATGTAATTATATGTTTGGAGTACGATGATGAACCAACTGTAAGCATCCCGGGAACGGGGCCTTACATGAACTCTCTTTTGCATTTGTTAAACGGGCAAGGTTTAAAGAGTTTATACAGGCTATTTGTCCTAATTTTAACCTTCCCATTAGGTTTACAATTGCTAGAGATATCCTACAATTTTATCTTAAAGAAAAAATTAAGTTGAAATAATCTTTTTAAAAAAATAAAACCAGGACATCATTCACAGTAGATACTTGGACTTTAAACCAACGTATCAACTATATGTGTTTGACTGCTCATTTTATTGATGATAACTGACACTATCAAAAAAGAATAATAAACTTTAGACCAGTTTTGAGCCATAAGGGTGATCAACTTGCGATAGCTATTGAAGATTGTCTTGATGAGTGGGGAATAAATCGGGTAATGGCAATTACCATGGACAACACAACATCCAATGATGCGGCGATTAGATCACTTTAAAGTTCTTTACCCAATATGATTCGAAACGGTATGTACATACACGTTAGGTGCTTGGCCCACATCCTTAACCTGATTGTACAAGATGGGTTAAATAAGCAAAGTAAAATCATCAATGACATTCGTAACGCTATTAAGTATATTAGGTCATCATCTCCTAGGATTCATAATTTTAAAGCGTGCGTGAAAGAGAAAATTTTAGACACAAGTGCCTTCTTAAGTTTGGACGTGTGCACACGATGGAATAGCACATACCAAATGCTAAGGAGATCATATGACCTACGACAAGCTTTTGAATTGTATAGTCATAGATATAGTGAGTTCAGGAGTAAGTTAGGTGGTGTGCCAAATTGAAGTGATTGGTTACTTGCGAAGAAAACAACACATGTAAGTTGTTCAACTTATGTGATTGCCCGTGAACAATATCCCGATGTTATGGATATACGCAAAAGTAAATGAGGCCATTGGACATTTTAGAATGATGATAATTGGTATGCAAGCTAAATTTTATAAGTACTTTGAATACGATGGTAGGTCAAAGATGTTGTTTCAATTTGCAAACATATTGGATCCACGTTTTAAGCTTGATGTAATAACTTATGCATGTTCAAAAAAATGTGAGTTGCCCATGGGGTCTTTTAGTGAAGATCATGATAAAAAAAGGAGCAAGAAGAAGAAGTTAAAGAAAAGATATGTAAAATGGTTGAGGATGTGAAGATTGAGTATGAATTACTTTATAAGGAATATGAGTCAGAGTATGGTAGTGCTTCAAGAAATCCAGTGAGGAAGGAGAATAGAGCTGAAAATAGTCATTCAAGTAATAATTCGTTTATGGGTAGGTTTAAAAAATACCGAGGTGGTGGTGCTCAATTGATTTCTCAAAGAACAAAACTTGAAATATACCTTCCAGATGATGTGGAAGAAGATAATAAAGACAACTTTGATATTCTACTGTGGTGGAAGATTAATTCGGGTAGATATCCAATTCGCGCAAGAATGGCAAAAGGTAATTTTTATTTATTATGTTTTTATTTTAGATAAATGTGTTTATACATTCTAATTTACTATTTTTAGATATATTTGCTATTCCGATTTCTACCGTTGCTTCTTAGTCTGCTTTTAGCACGGGTGGACGCGTGATCAAAACTTTTAGAAGCTCGTTATCTCCTGGCATTGTTGAAGCATTAATATGCACTCATGATTTGATCCGGAGAGAAAGAAATAACATCAATGAAGATGATTATCTAGAAAAATTTGACGAGTTGGCAAAAGGTAATTATATTAATTTTGTTAATCTCATTATCATGTCTTATTTCAATTACTAAAAGTGATTTGTTTTAAATGTTTTCGAGAAGATCGAGTCGATGGGGATCGTTGAAGATTAAAAGGCAACAAACAACTTATTTTTCTTTAGTTTGGATTGGAGTATTGGATAATTTGCATTATTGGTTTGCATTAGATTATTTGAAAAGATATGACTTACAATAGATTATTAAGTTATTGCTTATGTCATAATACCAATTTCTATGATGCTCTTTTTTATTTATAAATGTCCCTTTTTTGTGGTTTTTTTTCATATTATGGTTTAATTTGAATATTGATTTGTTCTTTTTTACTTGATCATCACATCACGTTATTATTTTAGGTTATTATATAAAACCGGTTCCTTAGCGGTTCTATAATAAAAACAGAACCGGTTTACCCGGTTTAGAACCGAACCGATTAAGTTATGATAAGGTTCGGTTCCGGTTTTTAAATTTAGGCTATCCAGTTTCCGGTTCCAACCGGTTCCGGTTCGGTTCCTGCCGGTTCGAACCGGTTGCTAACCCCTACCTCGTGATATAATAGTTAAGGGTTAAAATTGTCCTTTCATGCTAATTTAAAAGAATTAGTCTTAGATCTCAAACTCATTATAAAATTGAAGCGACTTGTCCCGAATTTGTTATTTTTTAAAGTGAGTATTCAAAAATATTACTCAAACCACAAATAGCGTTTGTATAAATAACTCTAATGTTTACTGTATACATAAAACAAAAAGAAAATAAAAAAAATAAAAAAATTAGTGCAATTTTGCCTTTTCAGTTCATTCACATTGACAACTTATCACGAAATTAATAATTAACTTTCTAATTCAATTTTGATATGCAAGTTGTGATATATGTTGAAACATATCCTGTGGACACATTTTGGAATATAGTAACCCGACAAGTTTTTTTTTCCTCCCCTCTCTCTCTCTCTCACAATTTTTGTTTATAGATAAATACTAATTGGTTTTGTTTGCGCATTGCTGCCACTTAATTGGTTTTAAATAAAATTTTTTATCGAAACTAATGTAAACTTTGTAGTTGTACCATCATGAATTTAAAAAAAAATACGTTCTTGTGAATAAAACCAGTCATAATGATGTATATGACAAGTAAATTTAAGCATGAGTCAGTAAAATTTATATTTATATCAAACATATATTAAAGTTAGCAAGTTAATAGTGTATACTAAAGTAAATTAAAAGTAAAAAAAAACTAAATATATTATATTCGACCTGACTCAGTTTCAAATAAATTTTATATTAAAACGTAGACAAAGAAAAACATGTTACAACACCATATTAGAAATTAAAGAAAACTTTGTATTTTAAAGATATAAGAGAAAAATAAAGAAGTCAAAAGATAAATCAAAATATTAGTTAGATTTATATAATAATAGAAACCGATAAACTTTGAAAATAATTCAATTGAGCTCGTCAAGTGACACGTGTGATCAAAACATAAAATTGACACTTACTAATATTCGTGTAGGTAGATTAGTTAGTATTATAATAAGTTGTTGGATTATGTAAGCGAAGGGACGACTAAAAATATTTTAGATAGAGGTCGAGTGTTAGGATATTTATCTTACTTTGCCAAAATAAATAATAGTTTAATGTATTATTTAATCATTCTATATAGACAAGGTTAATGAGTTGTTTGGCAGCATCTGAATCATTCTTTTAATGGTTTCGATGTCTGAGTGGTTCAGACTGCTTGTTTCGCGAGCATATTTTTGAATAGTTCAGACATTTGCTTTTGAATGGTTTAGCATTATACTAATGTTGAATGGTTAAGAGGTCTAATGCTGAATGGTTAAGACCACTTATCTGAATAGGTCAAACATTTGTCTTTGAATAGTTAAACGATATATTAGCTATTAGTGGTTTAAACATCTTAATGGTTCAGCACTTAATAGTTTAAATCTCTTATTGGTTTAACATTTAATTATTAAGAATTGTTAAATAGCCCTAAGTCATTAATGTAAAGAACATTTAAAAGAAGCCCAACATAAATTTTATGTATTAAAGTTGTTATTATTATTAGACTCATGCATCTAGACAAACAAATGCTCAATATTCTTACACTCCAATATATAAACAAGTATTTGTTTATAAACAAATGTTCATGAACTCTTGGAGTCGTGAGTCAATCTCGGGTGTGCCTTTTTAAACTTTAGGGTCTGTTTGGTATGGGGTAATAGAATGGACGAAGAAATAGAATAAATGAGGAAATGGAATGGGTGAGAGAAAGAAATGAATCATTACATTCCATTGTCCTGTTTGGTTACTCTTTAAGAATAAATTAATCATTACTTTATGTTGTTTGTTAGGTATGAAAAAACGAATCAATGAAATGTAAAAATGGTTATGATGGTGATGGCGAGCGGTGGTGGTGGCTGGTGGTGGTTTCCGGAGGCGGTGGCGGCCGGTGGTGGTTTCCGGTGGTGGCCCGAGGGTGGTTTTCGGCGGCGGTTCCCAATGGCGGCGGCGGCCAGAAGTGGTTCTCAGAGGAGGAGGCGGTGGCCGGCGGTGGCGTGAGGATGGTTTTCGGCGGCGGCAGAGGCCAGCGGAGGTTTCCGGCGCCGGTGGCGGTGGCCCGAGGGTGGTTTCCGGCTGCAGCAGAGGCGGGCTCCGGAGGTGGTGTTCCCGGGGCGGTGGTGACCGGCGGAGGCGGTGGTTGTTGTGGGGGGTGAGTTAGTGGTGTGGTTACTAATGATGGAAGAATGGATGAAATTAAAAAAAGAGGGGGGGGGGGGGGGGGGTGGTGGATGAATTTAAGGGAATGTAATCAACTATGTAATGGTTCATTCCATTATCTTCACCAACCAAACATGTCTTTGTTCATTCACCCTCAATTATTCATTCCATTCCGTTCCTTATTCCTGCATACCAAACGCTACTTTAGAGTTCAGATTAAAAAAATACTATGCTGTAAAACCACAACCACTTAATTAAATTAAAAATATTTAAGGAAAAGTTGTATAGTATGGAAGCTTGAATTCTATTTCTTTTGAAAACTTAAAAAAATCCAATTACATTCATTATTGGGTGAATTACAAATTTTTATCAATGTGGTTTGTACAAAGTAATTCTTTACATCTACAAGATTAAAAGTAACCATTTTGGTCGTATAGTTTTCGTTAAGTAACGTTTTACATTCACTCTATTAACCTTATCAATAAAATCTGTTAAAAGCCACTCATTTACCCCTCATATGAGGGGCATTTTTAAATGAGTGGCTTTTAGTCAATTTGAGTTGAAAAAAAAACCTTTCTCTTTTTTACTAAATGCAACAAAAAACATGCAGTTAGACTTTCAATGAAATTTAATGCAAACTCATCATAAAACCTCATAATGGTTGAATCCATCATCTTGTTTTCGAACAACTAAAGCAGATTGAAGGTGTGAGTCGATCGACTGAATGAAGTAGATTGCAAGCCAATGTTGATAGACTGAAGCAGATGGTGTGAGGTCAGTGTCGATTAAATGAGGTTGTTTGATTAAATGAAGTTGTTGACTGAATGAACCTTGCCATTTGGAGTTGTATAGATTCCACATCGATACTCGGAGTTTGAGGCAAAAAGAGTTCTCAACTTAAATTGACTAAAATGTCTCTCATATGAGAAGCACAAGGGCGGTCTTAATGAACTTTGTGAATAGAGTTAACAGAGTGGACGTAAAACGTACTTAACAAAAACTATATGACTAAAGTGGTTACTTTTAATATTTTTTTGAAACATTTATTTTGTACAAACCACAAATGATGAAAATAGTGATTTACTCTTTATTGTTTAGTAATGTAAAATACTGAAAATTAAACAAAGAAGTTAAAAAATTACATGATTAATTAGGTAAGCAGATTGTCTCTTGGCCTAATACCACATGATGTTTATCTGCATCAAAATGGTGTTGGTTTAAGTTGTATAAAGAAAGTAATGGATAGATTTTAGCAGTCAATTTTAGCGCGTGAGTGTGTTCGACATTCAAAAAATTAGATAACTAATTAATTTTCTTTTATGTTTTTTCTCTCATCTCTATTTTTTTAAGTTTCATAGATAGGTTAAAGATCAAACTGATAGCGAATATGATCAACAATTTCTTGAAACTGATTAAGAATCAAAGTAATTAAGAATTATCTAATTACATATAAATATATAATTTTCAATGTATATATATATATATATATATATATCTATATATATATATATATATATATATATATATATATATGTATATATATATATATATATATGTATATATATATGTATGTATATATATAGGGGAGGGATCAAAAGAGAACTAGCTTTTTTTGTAAGAACTCTAGTAACCAATCTCAACCACTAGTTCTCAATGGCAAAACTGTAATTAACAAAAATATATTTAAAAAATTTAAAAATCAAAAAATAGCATATAAATAAAAAAAATAAAAACACAAAAATGTTCCCCTACTTTCCCTCTTTCATAAAAATTTTTTTATAAAAAATAAAAAAATTCCCGTTTTTTTAACGAAATTCGTTTTACACATGTGTAATATCGGATTTACACATGTGTAAATCCAGTACTACACATGTGTATAACTAGATTTACACATATGTAAACAACGGATGTACGATTTTTTTTAGAAAAATATCAATATGGTAGGCGTTGGAAAGATAAAAATACTGAATTTTATGGTGAATTTTTTTTGAAAAAATGATATCGTGTAAAAAAGTTATGAACATTTTAAAAAAAAGGAGGAAATGACATGTGATTTGCATGTGATACAAAATGAGTGGCTGAGATTGGTTCCTAGAGTTTTCACAAAAAAGGTGGTTCTCATTTGATCTTATTTTATATTTATTCAATCATTAAGGGTAAAAATGTATTTTTACATACGATTTTTCTCTTTCCTTCTTAATTATAGCACTTTCATTGTATTTTTGGTTATTTCCATCTCATGTAATCCTAAAATCAATATAATTAAGAACGCACAACATCTTTTTTAAAATTATTGACAAGGAAAAAATCATTCCCAATTATGATTTGTAATGAGGAAAAAGTCACTCATGAAGAAAAAATGAATGATGATCAGATACGATTTTTTATTTTAAAATCACATAGATTAGTCAACCAGGTTTGTTTATATTTGATATGAATGTTTACTTCACTTTTGATGTTTTTGAGAATTTTGTATAAAAATAGTTTTAAACGTCAACTGGATTTTAGAATTTTGAAAAAAATTATATAATCATCAACTGTGAGAAAATTGTATCAATGTCTATTAAAAACATCACATAGTTATCTCGATCTATATAAATATTCTTTCTATTTGATTTAAATATCTGAATAAGTTATTTATGTGTAGATTTTTTACTTAAAAGTGTTTAGCATTAATGTGATTGGAAAAAGATAGTAGATATTAGATAAGCATAGTAGTTTTAGTTATTATGTTAAAACTATTTTGTTCCTTTGTGTATGGAGCCTTTTTTTATTTTTAACAATACAAATTTCAAAATCACATAGATGATTATTTTAGTAATTTTGGAAATCGCACAAACAATAAGTTTCATTCGAATTTACTAAACAATTAACCATTTGTTTAAACCTTAAACGACTTGTTCAAGCATGAGATACTTATTTAATGTTTTTCAATGGCTTAACGCTATAAAGATGTTTGCATTGAACTTACTTGCAAAATTTTTTTATTACCTTTCTTAAGCTCCCCTACAAACTGTTTGTTCTATTAATTTTCCTAAGTTGCCCTGCAAACTATTCCACTTATTTTCTTTTCCTAAGTTTATGAATTAAGTTCTTATCTTTTTAAAATGAGAATTGAATTTGTTTAATTTCAGTTTATGAATTTAGTTATTTCAACTAATTCTTGTTTTACATGTGTAAAATAAACATTTACATGCACGTAAATTAGCTATTACATGTATGTATTTTTTTATGTATATGTAAATTGATTATTTCACGTAAATTAGCTACTACATATCTTTATTAATCTACGTATATGTAAATTAATTATTTTCATGTGTAATAAAACTGAAAAAAAAAAAACCAAAAATGTAACACCCGGTTATTTATTTATTTTGAAGCCGACGAATGAAGAAAAATAAATAAAGTCCAAAGTCGGGGGACCAAACTTGTCAAAACGCGAGAAAGTTCGGAAGAGAAGGAGAATAAGAGGGGAGGGTAGCCCACACCCTCCCCACATCTCCAAAATTCTGCAACATAGAGAGAAAGAAGAGAGAAAAAGGGTGAAAAGAGAGAAAAGGTTGGTTCGTGTAGATTCGAGCGGGCAAAATCGTCGTATAGCGAGTCCAATCGAAGCTCTTCTCATTGTGGTCGTTTGTGTGAGTTCTAGGACCCCTCTTTTACTTGTTTTCAAACAATTTTAGGGCTGGAAAGCATAGAAAACTGGTTTTTGTATGTGTGTGTGTTTGACCCATTTGGGTGTGTTGCGTGTGATGCGTTTGGAGTTTGTTTCCGGGCTTGTGTGTGCTTGTATGGTGTTGTGTTATGCATTCCTAAGGTTTAGGATGGTTGATTTAGGCTTAAAATGGGTTTGGATGAGCTTGGAGGTCGAAAATGGCAGATTGGGTTCGGGATGAACTCCATTCTACATCAGCTAGGGCTAGGTGACCGACTGGAGGCCATACGGCCGACTGAGGTGCGATTGAGGTTCATTCGCACGATTGAGGGTTCATTCGCACGATTGAGGGTTCATTCGCACGATTAAGGATTCATTCGTACGATTGGGTGCCAGTCGCATGGGGAGTCATACGACTGAGGGTCCAGTCGCATAGGTGCTTAGTCGCATTAGTTCCAATCACACGGGACTCATCGCATTGAGTCCATTCGCATGAGGACAGTCGCATAGGTGCTCATTCGTATTAGTTCCATCCGTATGAGGTCCATACGCACGACTGGGTGTCCATTTGTATATGTATATATACATACATATATATATATACATATATATATGTATGTATATTTACATATATATATGTATAGTATATATATAAATATACATACATATATATATATATATATATATATATATATATATATATAATATATTATATATATATATATATATATATCTCTATCTATATATCTATATATCTCTATATATATTATCTATATCTATATATATATGTGTGTGTGTGTGTGTGTGTGTGTGTGTGTGTGTGTGTGTATAGAGGGGCTTTCAAATGAGAACCAAAAAATTAGAAAAAACCAAAGAACCATTTATAACCACTATTCTTATTTTTATTTTTAAAAAGTTAACCAACTTTTGGTAAAGAACCAAAAGAACCATTTCTAGCCATATTTTATTTAATTTTTTTAATTTTACTCAAAACATATTTGTTTATAATATTCTTCTTCCCCCATAAAATTACTAATTATTTTAAATCAAAAGTCTTATACACCGTTTAGGTTTTGATTCCCCTTATTAAGTTGTCCATTTATGTTTTTGCTTTCCTATTAAAGTTGTTTTGTATTTTAAAAATACACTTCAAAGCTTGTTTTGTATTGAATTATATGCATAGATGAACATACACATGTATGCATAGATGCACATATGCATATATGTATATTTTTTCACTTGCGAACACAAACAATAGTCAAATTATTTAAAAAATTATTTCCTTTGAATTTTCATGTAAAAAAGTAACTAATTTAACATCATAAAATTACCATAATACCCTTACAAATAAAAAATTTTGAAACTAGAAAGGAAAAATAAGTGGCTAAAAATGGTTCTTTTGGTTCTTTACAAAATTTTTGGTTCTCATTTGAATGCATCCCTATGTGTGTATATATATATACATAGATATATATATATATATATAGATATATAGACACACAAACACACACACACACACACACACATATATATAGATATATAGATATAGATAGATATATAGATATATATATATATATATATATACATATATATATATATATGTATATATATATATATCTATATACATATATATATACACATATATATATATATATATATATACTATATATATATATATATATATCTATGTGTATATATATATATGTCTATATATATAGATATATCTCTATCTATCTCTCTATCTATCTCTATATCTCTATCTATATATATCTGTATCTCTCTATATATCTATATCTCTATATCTATCTATCTCTCTCTATCTCTATCTATATATATATATATATATATATCTATATATATATATATATATATATATATATGGTCAATATTTTTTAAGGGCTTATAAAGATTGTAAGAACTACGAGAACTAATAATAGCCATTGATTAATATTGATCTTATTTTATATTTATTCAATCACTAAGGGTAAAAATGTATTTTTTACATATGATTTTTCTCTTTCCTTTCTTAATTATAGCACTTTCATTGTATTTTTGGTTATTTCCATCTCATGTAATCCTAAAATCAATATAATTAAGAACGCACAACATCTTTTTTAAAATTATTGACAAGGAAAAAATCATTCACAATTATGATTTGTAATGAAGAAAAAATCACTCATGAAGAAAAAATGAATGATGATCAGATACGATTTTTTATTTTAAAATCACATAGATTAGTCAACCAGGTTTTTTTATATTTGATATGAATGTTTACTTCACTTTTGATGTTTTTGAGAATTTTGTATAAAAAATAGTTTTAAACGTTAACTGGATTTTAGAATTTTGAAAAAATTATATAATCATCAACTGTGAGAAAATTGTATCAATGTCTATTAAAAACATCACATAGTTATCTCGATCTATATAAATATTCTTTCTATTTGATTTAATATTTGAATAAGTTATTTATGTGTAGATTTTTTACTTAAATGTTTAGCATTAATGTGATTGGAAAAAGATAGTAGATATTAGATAAATAGTAGTTTTAGTTATTATGTTTAAACTATTTTGTTCCTTTGTGTATGGAGCCTTTTTTTTTTTTTTAACAATACAAATTTCAAAATCACATAGATGATTATTTTAGTAATTTTGGAAATCGCACAAACAATAAGTTTCATTCGAATTTACTAAACAATTAACCATTTGTTTAAACCTTAAACGACTTGTTCAAGCATGAGATACTTATTTATGTTTTTCAATGGCTTAACGCTATAAAGATGTTTGCATTGAACTTACTTGCAAATTTTTTTTATTACATTTCTTAAGCTCCCCTACAAACTGTTTGTTCTATTAATTTTCCTAAGTTGCCCTGCAAACTATTCCACTTATTTTCTTTTCCTAAGTTTATGAATTAAGTTCTTATCTTTATAAAATGAGAATTTAATTTGTTTAATTTCAGTTTATGAATTTAGTTATTTCAACTAATTCTTGTTTTACATGTGTAAAATAAACATTTACATGCACGTAAATTAGCTATTACATATCTGTATTTTTTTATGTATATGTAAATTGATTATTTCACGTAAATTAGCTACTACATATCTTTATTAATCTACGTATATGTAAATTAATTATTTTCATGTGTAAATAAAACTGAAAAACCAAAAATGTAACACCCGGTTATTTATTTATTTTGAAGCCGACGAATGAAGAAAAATAAATAAAGTCCAAAGTCGGGGGACCAAATTTGCCAAAACGCGAGAAAGTTCGGAAGAGAAGGAGAATAAGAGGGGAGGGTAGCCCACACCCTCCCCACATCTCCAAAATTATGCAACATAGAGAGAAAGAAGAGAGAAAAAGGGTGAAAAGAGAGAAAAGGTTGGTTCGTGTAGATTCGAGCGGGCAAAATCGTCGTATAGCGAGTCCAATCGAAGCTCTTCTCATTGTGGTCGTTTATGTGAGTTCTAGGACCCCTCTTTTACTTGTTTTCAAACGATTTTAGGGCTGGAAAGCATAGAAAACTGGTTTTTGTATGTGTGTGTGTTTGACCCATTTGGGTGTGTTGCGTGTGATGCGTTTGGAGTTTGTTTCCGGGCTTGTGTGTGCTTGTATGGTGTTGTGTTATGCATTCCTAATGTTTAGGATGGTTGATTTAGACTTAAAATGGGTTGGATGAGCTTGGAGGTCGAAAATGGCAGATTGGGTTCGGGATGAACTCCATTCTGCATCAGCTAGGGCTAGGTGACCGACTGGAGGCCATACGGCCGACTGAGGTGCGATTGGCGTTCATTCGCACGATTGAGGGTTCATTCGCACGATTAAGGGTTCATTCGCACGATTAAGGATTCATTCGTACGATTGGGTGCCAGTCGCATGGGGAGTCATACGACTGAGGGTCCAGTCGCATAGGTGCTTAGTCGCATTAGTTCCAATCACACAGGACTCATTCGCATTTAGTCCATTCGCATGAGGACAGTCGCATAGGTGCTCATTCGTATTAGTTCCATCCGCATGAGGTCCATACGCACGACTGGGTGTCCATTTGCATAGATGTTCATCCGCATGAGTCCAATCGCATGATGTTCAGTCGCCTGGAGGCCATGCGACTGAAGGGTGTCCACGCCCAAGTAGGACTGTTGTACCCGGGGAAATGTGTAGTTTAATTATTGACTTTCGGGGGAAAGTGCAGATGTAAGTTTTTACGTGGAATTCCCGTAAGTTCATGTAAGATGACTGTTAAGGCCTTAGAGGGTATGTTGGGCATGATGATGATGATGTTGCGTAATTATGCATGATGTATGTTATGTATGTATGATGTTGCCTTGTATATGTTGATGTTCCTGATTATGATGAATGTTTATCTTTCTTGTGGCTTTACGTGTTATGTTAAAGAATGAATTAAAAGTATTATGTAATGTAAAGTGAAAGATGATGAAAGAGGAACATGATGAATGCATGCATTAATAAATGATGAAAGTAAAGAAAGTCTTTCAAGCCTTGTGTGTCGGGACACGCCATTAAAAGGCGTTAGCCCAACGGTGTGTGGGTTCGCTACCCCGGGAGGATGCATATCGGGGTCTTTCTTTGTGACTGACCATTTGTATAGAACCATTGCTGCATACCTTAGGTACTGTGACCACGAGGTGTGGTGCACCGTTATAGAAGGTCTATGATAGGCCTAGGTCCATAACCATGAACAGAAAGGTATTGCATATGGCAATGGTACACCTAAACTTTACCTTAGGTGTTGTGGCCATGAGGTGTGGTGCACCGTTATAGAAGGTCTATGATAGGCCTAGGTCCAGTACCATGAACAGAAGGGTAAGGTTTATGGTTTGATGGAAAGGAAAAGTTGTAATGATGAAAGAATGTAAAAGTTAAAGAATGAATGAATGATGAAGATAATAATGATATTATCTATGTGTACGTATGATGTGTGATCATGCAAAAGTAACGAACGGTTTTAATGATGGTAAAGTATGTTTTATTATAAAACTAGAACTCACTCAACAACGTTGACTTTTATGTGTTTCCAGTTGGCAGGTGAGCATTGCTGAGGATGGCGCTGCTAGGCTACTTAGCTCTTTTGGGATGGCATCCATTTATATAAGGCTTTTGTGATGTAATGCAACAATGTATTTTGTAACTGGTTAACGATGTATTATTTGGCAAAAGCTTTTATAATGAGATAAAATGTCATTTTTAAATGTTTCCGCTGCGATGCTTTATGAAATGCAAATGTAATTATATGTTTTATGTGCGATGAATGACCAACTGTAGGCGTCCCTTACAAGTTGGTATCAGAGCCAAAGTTTAAGTGAAATGGGTAAATTTTAAAAATGAACCTTAACTTAAACTGAGAATGGGACGGAAATGGGAATTGGATACCAATCTGAGTAGCTGCGTGCCATCTGGTATTTTCTAAATGATAACCGGTGTTACGTGCGCATGTTATGTGGTTTATGTGTTGTATGTAGATTTAGATACTGATGTAGTCAGGATAGGTAATGCTCGGGGTATGAGGAGTAAAGTAAGTGGCTAATCACAACTGGCCACTATAACTAGGGACTTACTATACTTGACATAAACTGAGCTGTTCCCTTGAATGACCGTGTTGGTGTTTGAATCTCTCAGTGTGATAGAGAATGGCCGGTGGTAGATCTTCTAAAGTTTCTAGGGGTGGAGGCCATGGTGGGCTTGGTGCTGAATCGCGACCCAGAAGAGGAAGGCCTAGAGTCGAAAAGGTGATTCCTGAAGAACCCGAGACCCCTCATCCGGAGGCTGGGGATGAGAGTGCTAACTTGAGGGCCTCCGTAAAGGAGGCTGTTGTTGAAGATGTGCATCAGGTCATGCAGACAATCTTACCGTCTGTGGTGACCGAAGTTATCAAGGCTGTAAAAGAAGGAGAAAGAAAGGAGAGAAACAGGGCTTCGGGAGGACGGGAGCAACCGGAGTCTGAAACAATTTTCTCTGATAATGAAGAAGAGGATGAGAAAGATGAGCCCGTTCAAGAGGTAGCACGAGGATGAGAAAGATGAGCCCGTTCAAGAGGTGGCACGACACTGCTGCTGCTGCTCACCGGTGGGTGAGGGAAATGGAGGATGTTCTTGATATCAGCGAGTGCCGGGAGGACCAGAAGGTGAAGTTTGCTTCCACTCGTTTGTGGACTCGGCTCTTTGTTGGTGGGACAACATTGTCCAAGCCGAGGGTAACCGGGCGATAGGAAGAATGAGGTGGTCCAAGCTGAAGAAGTTGGTGATTGAGGAGTTCTGTCCTCACCGGGAGATGGACAAGGTTGAGAGGGAGTTCCTGCAGTTGGAGGCGAAAACCATGACACACCAGCAGTACACACTGAAGTTCAACGAGATGGCACGTCTAGTGCCGGATCAGGTGACGCCTCTGTCACGGAAGATTAAGAGGTACATTCAGGGTTTGCTGGTGGATATTCGCAGGCATAAGATCGCTGCCCGATCGAGCACATTTAGGTCGGCGGTGGATTTGGCGGGGAGACTGTATGATGAGAGAACGGTGGTGGTGACTGAAGGTAGCAAGAATGGTGGTGGTGATAGGAACTGGCATGGGAAGAGGTTTGGTCGGGGTGATGCCTCGACGGGTAACAAGAAGGCACGGGTGGACGACCGCCGTGTGGTCACATCGGGTGCTGGTATGAGGAAGTGCGGTAAGTGTGGGAGAGAGTATAGTGGAGAATGTAGGCTGGGGATGAATGTGTGCTTCAAATGTGGGAAAGTGGGGCATATAGCCAAGGACTGTCATACAGTCCGGTGCTTTAACTGTGGGATGGAGGGCCACGTGAGTAGGGATTGTAAGAAGCCGAGGGCTGAGGGTTCCGGGGTGAAGAAGACGGGAAGTGAAGGACCGAGGGCAAGCGCCAGGGCATTCACTATGACACAGGAGGAAGCTAGGACGGACCCTGATGTTGTGTCTGGTACGTTTCTAGTGAACCAAAATTTAGCTTCTGTGTTATTTGATTCTGGTGCTAGTAAAAGTTTTATTTCTGCTGCTTTCAGTGCTAAGCTGCCTATTAGTAGTAGCCGTGTCGATGCGCCCTTTGATGTAGAAACTGCCATAGGTAAGTCTACCAAGATTTCTGAGATGATAGAGAACTGTGATGTGGAGCTAGAGGTCATAAGTTTCCTGTTAGACCGTTTGTGATGACCTTAGGTGGTTTCGATTTGGTTCTTGGGATGGATTGGTTAGCGGACTACGAGCCGAACATTGTGTGTCGCAAGAAGATGATTCGGTTGACAGCGCCTTTGGGAGTTCGGTGACGGTTTATGGTGATCGAGTCACGCCGACGATTCCGAAAGTAATTTCGATGGCGGTGGAGGGAAAGTGTATGAGGCGTGGATGTAGTGCCTACTTGGCTATGTAAAGGATGTGGATACGCCAACACCACAACTAGCCAATGTACCGGTTGTGTGTGACTTTCCTGACATGTTCCCAGAAGACTTACCAGGAGTGCCACCTGACCGAGAGATTGAGTTTCAGATTGATCTGATATCCGGTCCCCAACCTTTTGCCAAGGCACCGTATCGGCTGGCTCCGACGGAGATGAAAGAGTTGATGGACCAGTTGCAAGAACTGCTTAATAAGGGGTTCATTAGATCGAGTATCTCCCTTGGGGTGCTCCAGTACTATTCGTGAAGAAGAAAGACGGTAGTATGAGGATGTGTATTGATTACCGTGAGCTGAATAAGTTGATGATAAAGAACCGATACCCCTTACTGAGAATCGATGATTTGTTTGATCAACTTCAAGGTGCCAGTTGGTTTTTCAAGGATAGATCTTCGATCGGGCTACCATCAGTTGAAGGTGAAAGAGCAGGATATCCCTAAAATAGCTTTCCGCACGCGATATGGTCACTACGAGTTCCTTGTCATGTCTTTTTGGTTTGACCAATGCACCAGCTGCTTTTATCGATCTAATGAATCGAGTGTGTCGGCCGCGATGTTGGATAAATCAGTGATCGTGTTTATCGATGATATCTGATTTACTTGAAAAGCGAGACAGAGCATGCCAGTTACATTCGGGAAGTTCTAGAGACGTTGAGAAGGGAGAAGTTGTACACCAAGTTATCCAAGTGCGCGTTCTGGTTGCGCGAGGTTCAATTATTGGGTCATGTGGTGAATCCTGATGGGATTATGGTGGACCGCAAAGGTGGAAGTAGTGATGCAATGGAAGTCTCCTAAGACGCCATCCGAGATCCTTAGTTTCTTGGATTTGGCGGGCTACTACCGAAGGTTTATCAAGACTTCTCCAAGATCGCTTCTCCACTAACTAAGATGACTCGGAAGGATGTGAAGTTTGTATGGGGTCAAGCTCAAGAGAAGGCGTTCGAGGAACTGATGGCGAGATTAAGTCAAGCTCTTGTTCTGTCATTACCTGATGGAAGTGAAGATCTGGTGGTCTATTCTGATGCTTACTACTCGGGCTTGGGGTGTGTGTTAATGCAGAGAGGAAATGTTATAGCCTATGCATCCCGACACTTGAAGGTTCATGAGGTCAATTATCCCACTCATGACTTGGAGCTAGCAGCCGTGGTCTTTGCGTTAAAGATTTGGAGGCACTATCTTTACGGGACGAAGTGCACCATATTCACTAACCACAAAAGCTTGAAGTACTTCTTTGAGCAGAAGGACCTGAACATGAGGCAGAGGAGATGGTTGGAGCTCATAAAAGACTATGATTGTGAGATCCATTACCATCCGGGCAAAGCCAACGTGGTGTGGATGCCCTTAGCCGAAAGGAGAGACCCGAGCCGATTCGGGTGAAAGCTTATCAGCTGATCATGACCTCCGATGTAATGAAGCAAGTCAAGGAGTTTAAAGATGAAGCATTGAAAGAAAATCATCTTAACTCTGAAAGAATGAGAGGTCTGGTCGCAGAGTTCGGTGAAAACACACTCGGTGTTAGAACCCGGTTCGGTCGTGTGTGGATTCCTCGTTTTGGGGATCTACGTGTGAAAATCATGGATGAAGCTCACAAGACTCGATACTCCATTCATCCCGGTGCTACGAAAATGTACCACGACATAAAGAAAGATTATTGGTGGCCGGGTATGAAACGTGACGTAGTGGAGTATGTGAGTAAGTGCCTTACTTGCTTGCAAGTTAAAGCCGAGCATCAGAAGCCGTATGGAAAGATCCAACCCTTGGATATACAGAAATGGAAGTGGGAGCACCTCACCATGGATTTCATTACAAAGCTGTCGCGTACCCCGAAAGGGTATGATGCCATATGGGTGATATTTGATCGTTTGACGAAGAGCGCTCACTTTCTACCGATCCGCGAGACATATTCATCTGAGAGGTTGGCTGATATGTTCATCAAGGAAATTGTAACTCGTCATGGTGTGCCGGTGTCTATTGTGTCTGATCGTGACACCCGGTTTACATCTAAATTTTGGAAGAAATTCCATGACGCTATGGGGACGAGGTTACATATTAGCACGACTTATAATCCCCAGACTGATGGTCAGTCAGAAAGGACCATTCAGACATTGGAGGACATGCTTCGGGCATGTGTTATCGATTTTGGAGGAAGTTGGGATGACCACTTACCGTTAGCTGAATTCTCGTACAACAACAGTTATCATGCCAGCATCAGTATGCCCCCATATGAGATGCTATACGGTAGGAGATGCAGAACACCCGTTTGTTGGGGTGATATTGGTCAGAAGGAGTTAGGGAGCGTTGAGGTGATCGAGGCTACGACTGAGAAGCTTGAAAAGATCAAAGCCTTCATGAAGGCAACCAAAGATAGACAGAAGTCGTATGCTGATAAACGACGCAGACCGATTGAGTTCAAAGTGGGTTACCGGGTTATGTTGAAGGTCTTACCTTGGAAGGGCATCATTCGTTTCCGAAAGCGGGGCAAATTGAGCCCGAGGTACACAGGCCCTTTCCGAATCATTGCTCGAGTAGGAGAGGTGGCCTATAGACTGGAATTACCAGATGAGTTAAGTGGAATTCACCCGACATTCCATGTATCTCATCTAAGAAGTGCTTGGCAGATAAAGATATGATTGTTCCACTGGAAGATATCGAAGTAGAAGAACGGCTCAGTTATGTGGAGCAACCAGTGACAATCATCGATCGAAAAGAGAAGAGGCTGAGGAATAAAACGGTTCCTCTTGTGCGTGTTCAGTGGAAGCACAGGAAGGGATCCAAGTCTACGTGGGAGACTGAAGAAGAGATGAGGCAGCATTACCCACGGTTGTTCGAGGAATAACAGGTTTCGGGGACGAAACCTATTTAAGGGTGGCTTGTGTTATTGAGTATCGGGAATTATTTAGAAGCCGACGGAAGAAGCCGACGAAGAAGAAAAGAAATAAAGTCCAAGTCGGGGGACCAAACTTGCCAAAAGCGAAAAAGTTCGGAAGAGAAGAGAGGAATAAGAGGGGAGGGCAGCCCACACCCTCCCCACATCTCCAAAATTCTGCAACATAGAGAGAAAGAAGAGAGAAAAAGGGTGAAAAGAGAGAAAAGGTTGGTTCGTGTAGATTCGAGTGGGCAAAATCATCGTGTAGCGAGTCCAATCGAAGCTCTTCTCATTGTGGTCGTTTGTGTGAGTTCTAGGACCCCTCTTTTACTTGTTTTCAAATGATTTTGGGGCTGGAAAGCATAGAAAACCCGTTTTTGTATGTGTGTGTTTGACCCATTTGGGTGTGTTGCGTGTGATGCGTTTGGAGTTTGTTTCCGGGCTTGTGTGTGCTTGTATGGTGTTGTGGTATGCATTCCTAAGGTTTAGGGTGGTTGATTTAGGCTTAGAATGGGTTTGGATGAGCTTGGAGGTTGAAAATGGCAGATTGGGTTCGGGATGAACTCCATTCTGCATCAGCTAGGGCTAGGCGACCGACTGGAGGCCATACGGCCGACTGAGGTGCGATTGAGGTTCATTCGCACGATTGAGGGTTCATTCGCATGATTGAGGGTTCATTCGCACTATTAAGGGTTCATTCGCACGATTAAAGATTCATTCGTACGATTGGGTGCCAGTCACATGGGGAGTCATACGACTGAGGGTCCAGTCGCATAGGTGCTTAGTCGCATTAGTTTCAATCGCACGGGACTCATTCGCATTGAGTCCATTCGCATGAGGACAGTCACATAGGTGCTCATTCGCATTAGTTCCATCCGCATGAGGTCCATACGCACGACTGGGTGTCCATTCGCATAGATGTTCATCCGCATGAGTCCAATCGCATGATGTTCAGTCGCCTGGAGGCCATGCGACTGAAGGGTGTCCATACGCCCAAGTAGGGATGTTGTACCTGGGGAAATGTGTAGTTTAATTACTGACTTTCAGGGGAAAGTGCAGATGTAAGTTTTGACGTGGAATTCCCGTAAGTTCATTTAAGATGACTGTTGAGGCCTTAGAGGGTATGTTGGGCATGATGATGATGATGTTGCGTATTTATGCATGATGTATGTTATGTATGTATGATGTTGCCCTGTATATGTTGATGTTCCTGATTATGATGAATGTTTATCTTTCTTGTGACTTTACGTGTTATGTTAAAGAATGAATTAAAAGTATTATGTAACGTAAAGTGAAAGATGATGAAAGAGGAACATGATGAATGCATGCATTAATAAATGATGAAATAAAGTAAAAAGTCTTGCAAGCCTTGTGTGTCGGGACACGCCATTAAAAGGTGTTAGCCCAACGGTGTGTGGGTTCGCTACCCCGGGAGGATGCACATCGGGGTCTTTCTTTGTGACTGACCATTTGTATAGAACCATTGTTGCATACCTTAGGTATTGTGACCACGAGGTGTGGTGCACCGTTATAGAAGGTCTAAGATAGGCCTAGGTCCATAACCATGAACAGAAAGGTATTGCATATGGCAATGGTACACCTAAACTTTACCTTAGGTGCTGTGGCCATGAGGTGCGGTGCACCGTTATAGAAGGTCTATGATAGGCCTAGGTCCAGTACCATGAACAGAAGGGTAAGGTTTATGGTTTATTAGAAAGGAAAAGTTGTAATGATGAAAGAATGTAGAAGTTAAAGAATGAATGAATGATGAAGATAATAATGATATTATCTATGTGTACGTATGATGTGCGATCATGCAAAAGTAACGAACGGTTTTAATGAGAGTAAAGTATGTTTTTTATAAAACTAGAACTCACTCAGCAACCTGACTTTTATGTGTTTCCAGTTAGCAGGTGAGCATTGCTGAGGATGGCGCTGCGAGGCTACGCAGCTCTTTTGGGATGGCATCCATTTATATAAGGCTTTTGTGATGTAATGCAACAATGTATTTTGTAACTGGTTAACGATGTATTATTTGGCAAAAGCTTTTATAATGAGATAAAATGTCATTTTTAAATGTTTCCGCTGCGATGATTTATGAAATGCAAATGTAATTATATGTTTTATGTGCGATAAATGACCAACTGTAGGCGTCCCGGGAACGGGGCCTTACAAAAAAGCCATAACCATCTAGAAGAAGTCCGATTAAAATAGATGTATTTTTTATCTTCCATTTAATTTGTTTTGTAATCTTAGTGTTTATTTTGTATTTAATACAAATTTTTTGAATCTTGTTTTATTTTATCTGCTTGAGCCGTTCTTATTACTTTGGAAATATTATGAAATTTAATGAAAAAAGGGAATTGTGTAAAACATGTTTGTATAGATTAAGTATCTAATATAATATTGGAATAGTTTGAATTTGAAAATGTTAAAAAAAATATTATGTTCCCTAAACAATTCTTAACGTAGATTTAGATAACCTTTTAAATTTAATGTTTTTTTCATGCATACTTTTAAATTTTATGTTTTATACTGTAAATTTACACATATGTAAGTAGTTTATATTGTTGAAACTTTTGACTCTATTATTTTTTTATATATGATTACATACATATAACTTTCAAACTGATGTTGGTTAAAATTATAATATATTTATTTTAAATATTACATATATAAAAAATTATAAAAAAAAATTATAATATATTTATTTTAAATATTACATATATAAAAAATTATAAAAAAAAGATTGAGTTATAATACGTAAGATAAAAAATTTGTAGAAAGAGAATGTATATAAGAGATTTAATTAATTACCCATATAACTGGAGAGAGAAAATTTTGAGAGATTACTAATATACCTCTTTTCTTAATCTAAACACATTAAATGATATATTAGTTTACATTTTGATCTTATTTAATCATAGCCATTGATCAAAACAATCTATGGTTAATACTAGTCCTACGAGTTCTCCTTTAAAACTAAGTCTTGTAAAGAACCTAACCCCCTATATATATATAGATATACATATACATACATATAGATATATATATATATATTCGTATATATATATACGTGTACGTATATAGATATATATATAGATATACGTATATATATATACGTGTGAGTATATATATAGACGTATATATATATACATATATATATATACATAGATAGATAGGTGGAGATATATATGTATATATACATATATATATATATAGAGGTATATATATATGTATATATTATATATGTATATATATGTATATATATATGATATATACATATATATATGTATATATAATATATATTGTATATCTACATTATGTATATATAATATATATATATATATATATTATATATATATATATATATATAGATAATATATATATATACGTATATATATATAGTATATAAATATACGTATATATATATACGTATATATATATACGTATATATATACGTATATATATATACGTAATATATATATACGTGTTATATATATAGATATATTATATTACGTATATAGATATAACGGGATATATATATACGATATATATATAAGTAGATATAGATACGTATAGAATAGACATAGATATATAGACGGAGATAATACGGATATAGATATACGTAGATAGATAGAGATACGTATATATATATATATATGTATAGTATATATACGTAGATATAGACGTATATATATATACGTATATATATAGGTATATATAGATACGTATATATATAGATATATAGGATATATACGTAGATATATATATAGATATATAAGATATATATAGACGGAGAATATATAGATATATATATATACGTATATAGATAGACGTAAGATATATACGTATATAGAGAGACGGAGAGATATATACGGATAGGAGAGAGACGGATAGATAGAACGTATATAGAGAGACGGATATAGAGATACGGATATATGAGAGAAGAGAGAGAGAGAGAGATATAGAGAGAGAGTGATAGATAGAATAGAGATATGATAGAGAGAGAGAGAGATATATAGATAGAGAGATATATAGAGATAAGTATATAAGAATATATACGGGAGATGATATATAATAGGATAGTATAGATACGTATATAGATATATATAGGTATATATATATATATATAGATATATACCTATATATATACGTATATATATATATATAACGTATTATAGAATATAAGTAATATATATACGCATATATATATATACGTATATATATATATACGTATATATATATATACGTATATAATATATATATATACGTATATATATATATAGTATTATATATATGCGTATATATATATATGCGTATATATATATGCGTATATATATATATGCGTATATATATATGCGTATATATATATATGCGTAGATATATAGATATAGAACATATATACGTATATAGATATATAGATATATATATAATAGATATATATAGGATATATATATATATAGATATATATATATACGTATATATATACGTATATATACATACGATATATATATATATGTATATATATATAGATATACACGTATATATATATAGATATATACGTATATATATATATATAGATAGAGATATATATATATGAGGACGGATATAATATACGTATATATATACGGAGAGATATAGATATATATATATACGAGTATAGAATAACGTAGAGAGATAGAGACGGAGAGAGAGAGAGAGAGAGAGATAGAGAGAGAGAGAGAGTCGATATATAGATATAGATATATATATAGATATATAGAGATATATATATAATATATATATAGAGACGTATATATAGATATATATATATATATATATATATATATATATATATACGTATATATATATACGTATATATACGCATATATATATATACGTAGATATATATATATACGGATATATAGATATATACGGATATATATATATACGTATAGAGATATATATACGTATATATATACGTATATAGAGACGTATAGATATATAGAGATAGATAAGAGAGGGAGAGAGATACGGAGAGAGAGATATAGGGAGAGAGATGAGAGATATAGAGAGAGAGATAGAGAGAGAGAGATACGTATATAGATAGACGGAGATATACGGAGGAGAGAGGACGGAGATAGATAGATAGAGAGAGAG